>CM077438.1:29563402-30043524 GCA_039654765.1 Mylopharyngodon piceus
AGTATTGAGCAAACCAGGTTTACTGGGTGTGTGTGCGTGCGTGCGTGCGTGTGTCAGCTTTCTAAAACAGTGTGACTTATCAATATCATGTTGTTAGTTGCTGACTGTTCAGGGCCTTTTTAGCATCAGTCATTGAGCTCAGAGAACCATGGGAATAAAAATCTGAGTTTAGGTGCCTAATGTCTTGATTTAAGCTAGATATTGAACAGTAAGTCCTAATATTAAATAAGAATAAGACCACAGACAAACACAATAAGACCACATATCAAATAAGACCACAGACAAACACAAACCTTTAAGATCTGATCCATATATAAAGGTGAGCTTGTAAATAAGCAGTGAGAGGTCATGTGATACAGTGATCTGTTCATGATCACTTTAGTTTCCACTCTCCAAATCATAATAATAATACATTAATTTGATAAAACCTCTGAATATCACTTAAGTGATTGTTTGAGTTGGGCATGCCAAAATAAATGCCAAAAAATCCAGCAATTCATTTTGTCTAAAATTTACATTTATTGTTTAAGATTATTTCATGAAAATATATTAGAATTTGACTAACATATTATATTTTTAAGATATACTTAATAATTGTGTTAAATTTCAATCAAAATATTTGAAAGAAACGTTGATCTAGGTTCTACGTCAGAACGCCGGCTCAGTATTGGCCTGCTCCTGCGTCAACATCACATGCATGCATTGTGCTGCTCACGTGTTCAGCGTCGGCTTGCTGACATAGAACCCGTAAGCCTGCGCTGTCTATACCATGTAAACTGCATAGGAGAATGGCAGGGGAGAGAAGAAATTGTTGAATAAAGTTGTTATTTTTGTTTTGGTTTTGCGCACAAAAAGTATTCTCGTCGCTTCATAACATTAAAGGGTTAGTTTACCCAAAAATGAAATTTCTGTCATTAAGTACTCACCCTCATGTCGTTCCAAAATTACTGATATTTTTGATGAAATCCGAGGGTATCTGATCCACACATAGGCAGCAATGTCATTGCACCTTTTGACGTCCAGAAAGGTAGTTAAAAACATGGTTAAAATAGTCAACGTGACTACAGTGGTTCAACCTTAATGTTATGAAGCGACGAGAATACTTTTTGTGCTCAATAACAAAACAAACATAACGGCTTTATTCGACAGTTTGAACCGTTGTCATATGCAGTGAACTCAGTGCAGGCTTCCTTGTTTACGTCAGAATGCTGGTGTCCTGACATTTCATCCTACCCGTCAGATTGTCCTACCCGGGCTTACTGCACGTGCGCACATCAATATTACATCATTTTTGTCATGATAAATAACACAAAATTACTGTATTTGCATTATTGTAAGGGTAGGTTTGGTGTTGGGGTAGGTGTAGACATTAATAAAGCACAATCTGATAAGTAGCATTTTTCGCTATCGATTTATACTTGTTCTAACGATTAATGCTATATCATATTGTGCTACCACTACTGTACTTGCATTATTATAAGGGTTGGGGTAGGTGTAGATGTTAATAAAGCCATAAACCACGTTAATATCACGCTGGAAGCACAATCTAATAGGTAGCATTTTTCGCTGTCAGATTTTGCTACCCACTGTTTCAATGGGAGGAAGCAAAATCTGACAGGGTAGCACAAATTGTCAGAACACTGGCTCATTATTGGCTGGATTCTGTGTCAGCATCACACGCATGCGTCGTGCTGCTCACGTGTTCAGCTTCGGCCAATACTGAGTTGGCGTTCGGACGTAAACAAGGAAGCCTGCACCGAGTTCAGTACATATGACAATGGTTCAAATTGTTGAATAAAGTCGTTATTTTTGTTTTGTTTTTACGCACAAAAAGTATTCTCGTCGCTTCATAACATTAAGGTTTAACCACTGTAGTCACGTTGACTATTTTAACCATGTATTCAACTACCTTTCTGGACGTCAAAAGGTGCAATGACGTTGCTTTCTATGGGGGATAAAAAAAACCTCTCGGATTCCACCAAAAATATCTTAATTTGTGTTCCGAAGACGAACGAAGGTCTTACAGGTTTGGAACGCCATGAGGGTGAGTTATTAATAACAGAAATTTCATTTTTTGATGAAGTAACCCTCTAATACATTTTACATGCATTTGTTTTTGATGTTCTTATGACTTAGTTGTTACAAATCCCACATAAATATAAATTCTCTTGAATTTTTATGGTTTTGATAGTTTCATGTTCTCAGCAACCAGTAATTTACAGCACAAATCACGTTTCCCTGTTGTGTGGGAAACTATATTTATTATAATATGGATACCTTTTTTACCTTCCAATTATTGCAATTTCTGTAAACTTTAATGGCAAGTGTAGCTTCACCATAAACTTAAGTCTCCATTGGCTCACTTTGTTAAATGTAAAAAAAAAAAAAAAAAAAAAAAAGGTTTATGGGAGGGACTATACTGGGCTGAAGATCATTCTGTGTTGCAGATATGTGTGTGAGATTTACCTCAACTTGAATGTCTGGATGAAGCAATTGTGCTGCTAAAGCAGTAGCTTGAATAAATTAACTCATGGATCAGTCAGGAAGTGGGATAATGTGCCCATCGCAGTGGGAGACATTTTTAAATGCTGGTAAAGTGAGGAGGTAAATGCCAGAGCAGGGCATGTGAGCCAAGAGAAGGAGAATTTAATCACAAAACTGCTGCCAAAGCAGAAAAACTGCTCCATGTTGGACCTTTCTGCTTGTAAAAATAGTTTTGTAGCAGGAGACCAGGAAAACCAATCCCACGTTATAGCGGTTTGTTGACTGATTTTTTTTTAAATAATTTTTTACTTGTGAGTTTTACAGGATTAGTTTAGAGTTGAAAAAACCAAACCACTCCAATCCAGCTTTGTTGGTACCATGACGCTGATCATAAACTTTCTTTGTCAACTCAGGCTTTGATCCTGAGTTCATGGAACACGTGCACATGAATGTGTGACATTAGTAGCGAACAGCCAGTCACATCCCTTGAAACAGAGAGAAACTGTGATTCACTTCTCGCAAGAGAGTCAGCACGATTCAAAACTCTTTTGCCAAACATTAAGAGATTGAAGTATATGAAGAATTTAAACACATTTACACTGAAGAAAATACTTATCCATGAAAGAGGACAAATAAAAGAAAATATCTTGCTATATCAGTGCAAGTAAAATATGTTAAGTTAGTTTTTATAGTTGATAATATACAGACACTCAAACATGTCATTTTTAAAAGCATTATCCATTGTTTCTACAGCTTATTTATATGACACATTATCTGTATATATTAATATTCATTTAAACTAAATGCTTAATAATAATTGTTAAACTAAAATTGCTTTGTTTGTAATGGATTATGGGTATAATGATTATAAAAATCAAATATAAATCATTTAAAATAATTATAATAAGTAATTATCATTAAAGCCAGTCAATTTTGTTGTTAAATATTTTACTATACACTACCGGTCAAAAGTTTGGAATCGGTAAGATTTTTAATATTTTTAAAAGAAGTTTCGTCTGCTCACCAAGGCTGCATTTATTTAATTAAAAATACAGTAAAAACAGTAATATTGTGAAATATTATTACAATTTAAAATAACTGTTTTCTGTTTGAATATATTTTATAAAGTAATTTATTCCTGTGATCAAAGCTGAATTTTTACTCCATTACTCCAGTCTTCAGTGTCACATGATCCTTCAGAAAGCATTCTAATATACTGATCTGCTGCTCAAGAAACATTTATTGTGTACAATTGTACAAAATATTTGTGTACAATTTTTTTTTTTCAGGATTCTTTGATGAATAGAAAGTTCAAAAGAACAGCATTTATTTTAAATATAATCTTTTGTAACATTATAAATGTCTTTACTGTCACTTTTGATAGATTTAATGCATCCTTGCTGAATAAAAGTATTAATTTCTTTAATTTCTTTTAAAAAAAAAATAAAAATAAAAATTCTTACTGACCCCAAACTTTTGAATGGTAGTGTATAATGTTACAAAAGCTTTGTATTTCAGATAAAAGCTGTTCTTTTGAACTTTCTATTCACAAAGGAATCCTGAAAAAAAAAAGTACACAACTGTTTTCAACATTGATAATAATCATAAATGTTTCTTGAGCAGCAAATCAGCATATTAGAATGATTTCTGAAGGATCATGTGACACTGAAGACTGGAGTAATGATGTTGAAAATTCAGCTTTGCCATCACAGGAATAAATTACTTTATAAAATATATTCAAACAGAAAACAGTTATTTTAAATTGTAATAATATTTCACAAAATTACTGTTTTACTGTATTTTTAATTAAATAAATGCAGCCATGGTGAGCAGACGAAACTTCTTTTAAAAACATTAAAAATCTTACCGATTCCAAACTTTTGACCGGTAGTGTATAGTGACCTTTAATTTTGAGCAAGAGAAACTGAGGGAGTGACTTTATTGCGTCAGACATGTGTCACTTTGCTTACGTCTGATTGGTCCAATTTCGGTTTGAGATCTCTGACCCAGAACAAAACCTGCCCCAGAGCAGCCATGCAGCATAAGTTACCATGGTGATGAACACAGCTAAAAGCCAAGTCACTTTCATGGTACCTAAAACCCAGGATTGGCGCAAACTAAACTGAAACTTACCTGGCTAACCAGCTAAACCGGCTTCATGGTACAGGCCATGCTATGAAACTAATTCTACAAGCTTTTGTATGATGATGGTGAATTCACACGATAAGTGTCAGTATAAAGTTCAAGACCACTATCATTTTAAACAGTGAAACAATTTACTCAAAACAGCTGGGGAACAAAATATATTTTGTACTATTCACTTGTTTATTAATTGAACTAATGTTTTTGTTGAAAAGCTAACCCCCACTTCGTGCTTTCCATAGTGTGCTGAACCAACGTAATTTATGGCAGACCACACAATTTTTGCATTGATTGTAGCCGAAGAAGTGGATGCGATTGAAATTCCCATGTTTTGAATATAAGATATTCAATATCAAGATTAGTTAAATACAGAAACTTGTCTAAGAAAAAACATGCAACACACGTCGTCCTTGTCATCACAGAATCTGACCAATGAGAATAAAGTGTGTCGTCATCAAGGCTTTCGCAGCCGATTTTGAGCAACTGCAGCGGCTGGTCTCGTTTTGCTCTCGCGGTACTTTGATGGCACAGGTGATCATAAGGCGGCTGCAGCACCAATCAAAGTTGGACAAATTTTCTAACCAGAATGCATTGCTTTTGTCAGGCGGCAGCCGATCTTTGCAGCACCGCATTGAGTCGAACAAGCCTATTCACTTCACCTGTCAGTGGTCATAATGTTATGCCTGATCGATGTAATTTATGATTCTTAAATGTTTTTTCAATTGTGATAATCTTCACAGATTAACACAAATTTTATGGATTGTCACATTGGTTTGTTTTCATGTCTTTTATTTTGTTATTATCACAGTCTTGATTCCCTGTTCATGTGTCATGTTCTGATTGGTTCCCTTGTTTCATGTGTCTTGTTTTCATTGGTTCCTTTGTTTCATGTGTCATGTTCCCGTTGGTTGTCATAGTTACGTGTTCCCCTGAATCATGTATTTAAGCCCTCTTGTGTGCCTTGGCTGCGTTCCACTCCAATTTTAGACAGGCACTCGCAAACTTCCCTAAGCACTTCCCCTCAGGGGAATCCCTGCCGCCATTTTTAAGTGAGTTCCACTTCGTGAAGTGGACGAGGGAAGTTTATATGGACAGACCCCTCGATTTTGACAGAGGGAGCGAGTCTACTCTGATGTACACTTCAAGCAGCTCCATATCCCACAATTCAACTTGATTTTGACGTCACAGCAGATCGCGCTTAGCTGAAGTGTGTGATATATTAATAATTTTGAGAATTAATCGCATAATAGTGTATAAGATATTATGTTGAGATTCAATTGCATAATACTTGTAGCTACCTTATGTTCACAGTCAAAGTTTATACTATTGATATTTTGTTTCATTTGTGTAATTTTATTTTTCTCCAACAGCTCATATACCAATAGGATTTTATATTTTTTTCTCCAACAACTTATAAGCATATAGAATGGTGCATAAAACAAATTCATTAGTACAAAAGGGGTTTAAATAATAAATCAGCTTCATAGTGAATTCCAAGTGATCAAGGGCTTAGTGCATTTCATTTAAACCTTATGCATGAGTTCCGCCAGTAGTGGGCACTCGTGCAACGTAAGCAATGACGCACATCTGAGTCCACGAGACGGAGGGAAGTTAGCGAGTGAAGGGCATAAAAATTTGGAGTGGAATGCAGCCCTTGTCAAGTTGTTAAGTACTGAAGTATGTATGTCATTCCATGTTTCCATGTGCCAGGTCTGCTCTTAGTCAAGTTTTGGATTTTATTTATACTTTGTTTCATGTTTTTGGATCTTTGGACACTGTAAATAATCTGCACTTGGGTTCTCTTCACCAACATCTTCTGCTTCCATGTCAGCTATGTTGCATGGATTTTGATGCCTAAATAGAATTGCATAAGTAAAAAGCTAAACGTAGGGTATAAACCAACTACACTAAGCTAATTATCCACAGTTATTGATCATTTATTCCTAAATTGGCCAAATACTGGCTATTAAATTGACCTGGCTGATATATCAGTCTGTCATTATTGTTAAATGCTTATTTTCTTAAAGTCAGCATGAAATGGAAGTTGTGATAGTCTTTTCTTCCCTATTATGACGTATATCTGATCAAGAACAAATGTAGGACAGGGCTTGATTTTGTCCATGGGGAATTTATTTGATGAGACAGGTTGCCCCGCCCTCATCATCAGAGAAGAGATATCGCTGCAAGAGGGAGGGGAAGTTGTTTTGATTCAAGATTACGAGGATCATGAATTTAAAACAATAATCATGTTCACAGATAAATTATAATAAACACTGTCATGGTTTGGTCAGGCAAAAGGAGGAGAAGGATCTAATTGCAGCACGTTTTTAATAACAAAAAACAAAGAAGACTATCCACAACGAAGGAGATCAAAGGCAAAAAATGTGGCAGCATAAACAACGCAAGATAAAGAACTGAACAAACTGAGGGCTATAAATACACATAGGCAAATGAGGGAACTAAATGAACAACAGGTGAACTTAATTAGTGATTAACTGGCACACAAAAGGAATCTAGGTCAACTAACAAGGAACACAGGCAAACAGAAACAGCACAGAACCAAACCAAAACAAAACAGAATATACACATTACACACTGCAACATTCCATAAAAAAATAAGAATTGTCAGTTTTGATTTCATGGTGACTTTAGTTATTAAGCATTCTATCAATTTTAAAATGTCACATTTGTGTGACAACAAGAATGAATGCTGCGAGCTCAAATATTTGGAGAACCGAGAATAAAAAAAAAATAATAATGTTTCTCAGCAGCTTGTTACAATAACCAGCAGGACAAAAATGCATTACCTGAGGTTCTGGGTAAGGAAAAGGTCATTCACCCTGTCCTGCCACATAGAGACTCTTGATGACTGGTGCCCTGAGACAGACCTGTCTGTCTGTTTGTTTACAAAACTGCAGTGAATGAAAATGGCTCCATCCAAGTGAAACAATTGTCACCTTTTTTTTTTTTTTTTTTTTTTTCTTTTGGGACAGTATCGGTTGTCTAATGTGTTGCTGAAAATTTCCGAGCGGCAAAACTCCTCTATGGGGGCTTTTATGAGCTTTTGTGTTTCTAGCAGTGCATTTGCATATGAAACTGGCTGAGTTGTTTTCCATCTTTCAGCAGCTGATCAGTCATGTATCTTTACCTGCCTCAGGGGCCATTCACACAGAACGCCTTATTGCAGTTAACAATGCGAGATGCAGGGCAATTGAATGAAACAACATAAGGTCTAGAGATGCTTTTTTTAAAAGTTGAGCTTCTTTTAACCTGAACGCTGCTTATTTAGAAAGCCATGTCATATGCTAGATGCTGCGAAAGACACAAGCACAATGGTCAAACGTGTCCATCTAGTGCATGTTTACATAGAAAAAACAATGGAAAAGCAGCACAGTAAAAGGAAAAATGCTTTCTGTGTGAACCGGCCCCTTAAGGTGCAGTCACTTTAATGAAAATTCTGCAAAAGTACACAGGCAAAAAATGTCCATTGTTCATTATAAGTATTGCAGCAATAACATTTTCAAACCAAAATGCATGAACAATTTGAACACAAGTGAAATCTGCATGGGGAAGTTTTTTTACCCTTGTGTGGATTTCTATAGAGCACTACAGTGAATTTTTTTTTTTTTTTTTTTAACCAGACCAATACTGACTACACGACAGCCGCATGACTTCAACTTAAGACTTCATTTAAAAAAATATTTTCCCTGAAAGTTTGAGTTAGAATAATTTGTCAGATTGTGATAATAAACATTACAGGCTGTGAAAGTGAGTAGATGAGTTTACAAGTTCTGCATGATAACGTTTAATGTCCCCGACAACATCTACAGTCCCATTTAGACACTTGTTAGCTACAGTGATGACTGTTTTTAACCAACCCAGAAGTTAGCATCATCACCCTGGTTCCTTTGACAAAAACCCAATAGGATTTTTCCATTGGCTTTTGGAATATTGCAGAAAATAAGCTCTGTGACCAAAAAAAGTTTGATTCTTACCCATTTTATCCATGATAATCATAAATTAACATAACTTTTATGAATTTTGAAGCGTGAATTTAATCGGCTGAAGTCTAAAGCTAAACGTAGGCTATAAACGAACTACACCACAGTCGCTCGACTTCAATGTCACCATCACCAAGCTTCCAACAACTCTTTCAGTTGTAGCGATATTAGCTCGAAGGGGAAATATTAATAATTATTCGTAACTCCTTATGATTATTCATTATGATTAATATGAATATTTAAAACAGTTAATCGGATTAACTTGATGTAGCTACATTAACATTACAATCAATCAACCAGTTCATCCTGTGAACACCCAGTATTGATTATTAATTAATTCTAAGAGAAGGGTATTTTTCATGGCCACAGAAAAATAATTATTTCTTAGCATTTACAGAGCTTATAGCTTGTAATAGAATCAGATCATTTAAGTGACAGTTATTCACAGACTGGGAGTCAGAACCAAATATGTATTGTGCACAAGTTTTATTAACTAAATCACGAGCACATAACTAAACTAACGAACACATACATACACACAAGTCACACACATAGGTAAAATGAGGAATGATAGAGTGGAACTGAAGTGGGAACAGGAAATGTTGAGAGGCCAAAAACCAGGAAAGAATCATCAGTATTCATTACAAAGCTCCTTTGTTAACAAAGGAGGTTCACAACTTTAACTAACTAGCAGCAATTTAGTATATCGTACGATACTTGCATTAGGCCTCAGCTTTTTGAAAAGCGTCCAAATATACTGTTGCAGTAGAAAGTCCTGAGGGTTCAGTCTGATGGTGCTGAAGTTGCAATCGATGTCTTCTGCATTGAAGGAAGGACCGATGACAAACTTGCCTGGTTAGTTTGAATCTTAGTGGGGAAAGAGTCATTTTCTCTCCTCTAGATGAGCACATGGCTGTGGTGCAGGGCAGGCCCAGGCCCACAGGCCTTGGCCTGAGAGGCCGCCCAGCAGGAGATCTCTTCAGTCCGTCGAAGAAGCAAGAGAGAGCGGGAGGAGCATTGTGCGCTGGCTTTTAAGGTCTGGGAGAAGTCACACCCCTGAGGGTTGACCTGACCAATGAGATGGGTAGGATTTCCGAGCGGCAAAACTCCTCTATGGGGGCTTTTATGAGCTTTTGTGTTTCTAGCAGTGCATTTGCATATGAAACTGGCTGAGTTGTTTTGAAGAAACTATTAAAAATTCTTGTAATACTGCTATGTTGCACAGGTATCAATATATCATATACACGACCATTTAAATCTTGGTGTAGGTGAGGATATGTTAACCATTGGTTCTTATCATAAAATATGCATAAAAGAAAAATGCCATCCAAAAGACACTACACAAAACAGTCATAATCATAAACACAATGTCCTGGGATGCATGTTCATTTATAGATCAATTCATCTATAAATTAATGCAGGGAAGTCTGTTTTGAGGGCTATGGGTTTTTCTATGGCTATTGTTCTTCCACATAGCTGGGAGGGCAATAAACCACCTTATCAGATGGTGTCCATGTTCTGAGGCCCTTGCCCCAGTTGGTCCTCTCGGGGGATGGGTCTACAGACTCCAGAGTGAGTTTTAAACATTATTTGTTAAATATAACAAATAATTGTGTCTGATTTGTCTCAGTCGTTACACAGTTTTTGTTTAAAAACATGAGTGCCATCTCGTTTCTGGGCTTTGGCCTAAAAATACGTCATCCCTGCAACACTCTATCGAAATGAATGGATTTCTCCCGTGAAAATTCTCCAAAAAACGGTAAATGTGACTGCACCTTTAGAATGTGTCAGTGGCTATCTGTGCTAGCCTGTGTTGGTCTCTGCTGCTGCAATTTAAATTACTGAGACTCTTTGAGCCTGTTTCTGATGTCTTTATCTTGTTTTCTCCCACCAGGGCGATGTTGCAGAGGAAGGAGTCATTTTCTCTCCTCCCTACATCAGAGAAGTGGCTCTTCAGAGGGGTGAGTTCAGAATATATGCTATTGTTGTGGTCCATTCACGGGAAGAGCATTTTCCTCTGTCTTTTTGAAATCAATGGATGTGCAGCATTCTTGAACATAGCATAATGCAGTGTTCCCCAAATGATCCAAAATCATTTTCAAAATGTGTACTGTTGGCCATACACCATGGCCAGGTTTGAAAAACAGTTTATTAGTGCATGTGTACCCTACACTGTTCACTGACATAAACCAAGTGAAATGAGTTTATTTCGCTCAAATATTACTGAAAGTTCACTGTACTTAAAATAAAAAAGTTTAGTGAGCTCAGTAACTGATTATATTAAACTGAATGAGTGCAGCAGAGTTCTAGTTCCCAGAATGCTTTGTGTCAGACTGCATAAGGAGAATACATGTTGATATTAAGTGTTATTTTGTGTGTATAGTGAGAGATGTGTTAGTGTTTAATCTTCTGTGATGTTGCAATTTAGGGGTTTCTGTATTTTGCAGTTTTACAGGATACCATTTTGGTGAACAGTATGTCCGTGGTTAGGTTGAGGATGGACAGCTAAATTTGAAGACTGTGTATATAATGGCATGTTGCATACATGCGAATGTATAGTGATAGTCTCTTTGCTAATTATATTAGCACATGTTAGTGTGCTATTGTTAGCTAGCAGCTAATTGTAAAAGATTTGAGTTAATGTGATATTTATGCAATCAAATTGTATGAGTTAGCTTAGTCAAGATTTTAATTACGTTGCACTTAGCATGTTTGTGTAGTACAAAATCAAAATTTTAAGTTCTAATTTAATCTTGGAGTTTGTTAACTTAAAAAATTGAGACAACTTATTGCCTCAGGGTTTTTTTTTTTTTTTTTTTTACAATGAAAGCCAATAGGCCAACTTGTTTTATTTTTTCTAAATATCCTCTTTTGTATATGGAAAGAAATATGCAAGTTTGAAATTATGTAAGGATTAGTAAATAATAGTTTGTTTGTTTGTTTTTTTGCTTTGGTACTATTTTCACAAGTAAGGTGTATATTTTCAAAACTCTTAGTGCAAAACTCCAAACTGATCACACTTGTAACACAGCTAGTCATTCTTTCAAAACCTGTTCTCATGCTTTCATTCTAGTTGTACATATTTTCGTTCTACATAATCACGGTTTCAAAATACAAGATCATTGTGATATGTAATGAGAACATTTGGTTTAATCACCGAAACACAACAGTATGTTCTTCTTTCAGTTTAGTACTTTTAACAGTCAGTTCATTCAATAGCAAACAATGCAAGATACATGTTTCAAATCACCCTTGTTGCTGAAATAATTAGTTAAACAGGCTACAGATGCCATGTTAGAAAATACACTTACATTACCTAAATTACATAATTGACATAAAATCCATAATGTTTGTAATAGTATCTATTCAGTGTTATCAAAAGGTGTGAAGTATGACACAGTCATGAGGTTTTGTGTAGAACAGAGTTTGCCAATACAGTAAATGTTCTCACTGTACCATATGACTTAATATATACTGTAGTCGACCTTTACAGATGAAGGCATTATGAAAGGCAGTTCCTGTGAATGAAAAATTTATATAGATGAAACACTTATTTTGTGTAGTGAAAAGGATACTTTCTGATTTTGTGCATTGTACTAACACAATTGAAAATACGCTGAAATGTTTGAAATAAGTGCACTTTTGATGATCTGTTGTGATATTAGTACTAAGAGTTTTGAAAATTTACCAGTTGCTTGTGAAATTTGCACCAAAGCAATTAAAAAAAACTGTAATGACAGATTTTTTTTTTTTTTTGGTGAACTATCCCTTTGACCTAAAGTGTTTTTATATGGCCACATAAATTTAAAAAACTAAAATGAAATCAATTTCAGGATGCAAATATTACCCCTAAAACTAATAATAAATTAATTAATAATAACATTATATGTTAATCTGTGAGGTGGCAGAATATCTCCTTTTCTCTTTCTTAATGATGTCTTCTTGTGTAGATATGGAATTAGTAAAGTCACTCCACCAACCAAATGTACCAATGATAACCTGGTGAAACAAATGTGTGCCTCTAGCATATGACAGGATGCAAGAAACAAATCACAAAGATAACTAAATTTCCTCATTTCCCTTATGAAAACATTAACTTGCCTTCTTAACCAGCAAAACTTCCTGTGTAAAAAAAAAAAAAAAAAGCTTTATCCGAAAGTTCATGCATTGTGAGTAAATGTTGATCAACCAAGCACCAGCACCAAACTAGCACAAACTAGCACAAAAGAGCGTAAATCAACCAACCTCCGTGAAAATTTTATACTGGCTTTTTCAGCGATGTTGTGCTTTTCAATAATAGTTGTAGAAAGCTTTACCTCAATATATTTTTTAGCGTTTGACTGTGTTAGGGGCCATTCACACAGAACGCGTCTTTGCGTCTAAAAACGCGAGACGCAGCGCTCAGGAATGGTTTTAAAAAAAAGCGCAGCGTAAAACACGAGGGTCTCGAGACGCGCTTTTGAGACGTGATGCAATAACGACAATAACGGAAATAACAGAAATAGGCAAACAGCAGAATTGATAGATACGAGTTTTGACATGGAAAAAAAGAAAATAAGATAATAATGAGCGCCTCCTCCGCCATGTTGCCGTCAAATAAAACAGTTGTCATGCCAACTTGCTACTGTAAACAGAAGCTCGCAACGCTTGCCCCGAATCTTCTGATTGGTCCACTGTTTTGGAACTGACATTGATAAGCGGCGCTGCGTGTAGAAGTTGAAATTCTTTTAACTTGACACGGCGTCTTAAAAACGCGGCGCTCATGTGCGAGGCACTGCAAAAGACGCGAGACGCGAGCGTAACGGTCATGCACGTTCGTCAAGCGCATGTTTACATAGAAAAACAATGGGAAAGTAGCGCATTGGAATAGAAAAACGCGTTCTGTGTGAACGGCCCCTTAGACTGCTAAAACATGGCCAACAAATAACATAAATTCTGATCATGTCACTATATCAAGGTTCATTGGACGTCTGATGGTTTTGGAATCACACTCCCTTCAGAATGCCTCTGTCAGCCTTCCCTTGATCTGCCACATACTGTAGGCAGTTGTGAGATAGTCCAAGGACTGAGCTATATCATTTCAGATATTTATTTATTTTTTGTATAAAAGCGCAAGGTCAGCTGTGAATTCTGCCAATGTGATGAAGAAATGTTGGGTTTATGACTCCATATCACTTCAGATAAAACCATAAAATGTTCTTGCAATTGTGACCTACATGAAATGTTCATAAAAGACCTTAGATCACATTAACACATCAGTTTCATTTATTACTCATAAATGCCATCTGATTCCAGATTAGAGTTTAGAAGTGTCACAGCTTGAATTCATTTTCTCTATGATGGAATTTATGCTGTCTGTCAATACAATTAAGCCTGCAGGAAAGAAAAATCGTAAATTAGACAGCAATATGATTGATGATTACAGAGAAATCAAATGATTTTTGTTGAAATATCCTGACGTTTATCCTGAGAACAAGACCCCAGTAATCTCATCTGTCTGCATTCAAAAGTCTGCAATTAAAAGTCAGAAATCTCAATATGAACGTTTGTCAACAAATTTTTCCAAGATCATCTGATTCGAGCTACTGTATATCGTCCAAATTGCTTTTATAGCTCTATACAGTATGTCAGCAATTGTTTCATTTGTAGGGCTGGGTACTGACACAAATTTCATAATTCGATTAGATTTAGATTTAGATTCAGATTCACAAGATTTTAATTTGATTACAATCTCGATTTGATATTGATTCATTTAGATGTACTGTACCTGATATACTGTATATCAATTTTTCTCAAGGAAAAAAATATTTATTTATAAATATTTATAAGTAATGCTGCAAACTACTGGGAACCCTGTCAGCTGCTACATTACTATAACACTAAACAACTGATTTGTATACAAACATTTAAATTGCACATATGGAAGTTTTTATAATAATAACATTATAATAATAACTTCTTAATAATTATGTTTCTACATAATTATGTTTCTACTCCAATTCATTTGCCGCTTGAACTGAGGCGCTACGACGATCTGTCACACTACAGTAAAGACTGCCAAAATGTTATTTGTTTAATTTTAATAATAATGTTGACAGAATTTGAAAGCAGAGACTTTGTTTCATATTAAAAGTGACAAAGCACAAAGCTTATTGTGATTTATTGGATTGGGAGATGCACTATAAATAATGGGTCTCATTCACTAATAATTGTGTGGATTATTTCGTTTTTGTACTTACAGGAGAACTTCTCACGAAAAATCTCTGCCTAATTCACAACATGTGCTTATGCACATGAATTTGTTCTTAACCTTGTTCTTATTTTAATGAATTTTGGAGTATTCTGAATGAGCGGCTGTGTGCATGAGGTTAGTAATTTGCATAAAGCACGCCCAAACCATGTCCATATAAGGGCTTTCCGTGCACGCTTTCCTTACAGACTTACATCTGTTACGGAGGGACTGCGACAATAGGCATGCGGATCCATCTGCAAAATCTTTTATTATTAAACAAAGGCACAAGTATGGTATGGGCAAGACAACTAGCATTCCAGGGACAGACAAAGGTCAACAAACAGAAAAGGTGGTCCAATGGGCAAGGCTAGAGGGTAATCCAAATGTCCAGGCTAGAGTCCAGGTGTGAGGCAAACAGCATCCAAACAGGGCAAGACAAGAGAAGTAATCCAAGGCAAGCAAGAGTCCAGGGCAGGCAGAGAACAGGAACACAGGAAACCAGGCAAAGATCAAAACATAGGGCAAACATGCAACAGCAAGACTAGACTGACTTTGGACACTATGAGTGGCTCCGTAAAGTAGCTATCAGCTAAACCGTGATAAATGCTAACCAGTACTCGGCAGCGAGAGAGAGGAAGTGCATGGCTTATGTAGGGTGTGTGATTGGCTGCAGCTGTGTGTGTGTAATCAGTGCAGTGGATGATGAGAAATGTAGTCCGGGGTGAAGTGCAAAAGTTAATGTGGTGCAAGAGTCCATACAAAACAGAACTGGGATCGTGACATAGCCCCCCTTTGGGCGTGCTAAAAACCAAAAATCCAGGAGGGAGGCGGAATGGAGGCAGACCAGGGGGCGGGATGGAGGGCCAGGTCCGTGGAAAGGAAGGCGGCCTGGAGACTGAGGCCGGACAGACGGCCAGGGCGGAGACGGCCAGGGCAGAGACGGCCGGACAGACGGCCAGGGAGGAGACGGCTGTACAGACGGCCAGGGTGGAGACGGGCTTGAAGACCCCCACGGCGGAGCAGACGACCACCACAGCAGTGCAGACGGGCTTGAAGACCCCCACGGCGAAGCATATGACCACCACAGCAGTGCAGACGGGTTTGAAGACCCCCATGGTGGAGCAGACGACCACCACAGCAGCTCAGACGGGCTTGAAGACTCCCACGGCGGAGCAGATGACCACCACAGTAGTGCAGACGGGTTTGAAGACCCCCACGGTGGAGCAGACGACCACCACAGCAGCTCAGGTGGGCTTGAAGACCCCCACGGTGGAGCAGATGACCACCAAAGCAGATCTGGTATCACTGGGAACCAATATGGCTGAACAGGAGAAACTGAAACACGAAGCACAGAGAGGTTAGCATTGGCCACTAGGGCCATAACTGGACAGGCAGGGAGCTCAGAAAAGCCCTCCAGGGCTCTGATTGGAATGTCTTCTCTGGTTGTGTTGAGGAAGGCAGACATTTCTGGTACGACCTCTGTGGTCATGTCGAGGCAGACAGGAACCCCAGGAGCCACCTCTGTAGTCACATTGATACAGGCAGGAAGTTCAGGGATGACCTCTGTGGTCGCGTTGAGGCAAACAAACAGTTCTGGTACGACCTCTACAGTCGTGTTGAGGCAGACAGAAACCCCAGGAACCATGTTCGTGGTCGCATCCAGACAGACAGGGAACTCAGGGGCGATCTCCGTGGTCGTATCAGGGCAGAGAAGGAACTCATTGACGACCTCCATGGTCACATGAGGCCGGACAGGGAACTCAGGGACGACCTCCGTGGTCGTGTCAAGGCAGACAGGAAACTCAGGGACGACCACGAGGCTGGATTCTAGGACTGGGGCAAACTCTGGACTGGACTCATGGACAGAGGTGGACTCAGGAATGGACTCATAGATTGAAGCAAGCTCAGGAGCAGATTCATGGACTAGAGCGGGCTCTGGAGCGGACTCATGGACTGGAGTGGGCTCTGGAGCGGGCTCATGGACTGGAGTGGGCTCAGGTGTCGATTCATGGACTGGAGCAGGCTCTGGGAATGGAGTTGATGTGTGCGCAGCCCACACACACCAAATGGCAGTGGCCATAATGGCCAACGCTGCAATCTCTGAGGGCTCAGGCGTGGCAGCCATCTCGGCTGAGGGCTCAGGCGTGGCAGCCATCTCGGCTGAGGGCTCAGGCGTGGCAGCCATCTCGGCTGAGGGCTCGGGAAGATCTGCTGAGACATGACAAAGCTCTAGAAGATCTGCTGGAACATGACGAAGCTCTGGAAGATCTGCTGTAGTGTGACAAGGCTCTGGAAGATCTGCTGAAGTGTGACAAGGCTCTGGAAGATCTGCTGAAGTGTGACAAGGCTCTGGAAGATCTGCTGGAACATGACGAAGCTCTGGAAGATCTGCTGTAGTGTGACAAGGCTCTGGAAGATCTGCTGAAGTGTGACAAGGCTCTGGAAGATCTGCTGAAGTGTGACAAGGCTCTGGAAGATCAGACGAGTCATGGTGATGCTCTAGAAGATCAGACGAGACATGACGAGGCCCTAGAAGATCATCTGAGATGTGACAGGGCTCTGGAAGATCTATTGAGACGTGACGAGACTCTGGAAGATCTGCTGAAATGTGACAAGGCTCTGGAAGATCTGCTGAGACGTGACAAGGCTCTGGAAGATCTGCTGAGACGTGTCAAGGCTCTGGAAGATCTGCTGAGACGTGTCAAGGCTCTGGAAGATCTGCTGAGACGTGACAAGGCTCTGGAAGATCTGCTGAGACGTGACAAGGCTCTGGTGTGGCAGTAGCTATTTGAATGGGCTCTGTTATCGCTGCCCTTATACGAACGGGTTCCGTTGTCGCTGCCACTACATGAGCTTGCTCTGGTGCAGCCACCATTAAAGGCACAGAAGTAATGTCGCGTTCCTCCGCGACCCCCACAGTGAAAAAAGAGCCAGTTAACAGTAGAGCATAATCTAAAAAATGACTGAGTGATGTACGAGGTCCCTCATGGATTAATCGAGACTTTAAGGGTTGATTTATGCCTTCACAAAAAAAGTCTATGAGAACACAACCAGGCAGATCAGAAAAATGTGCCAAATCCAAAAACTCCTGAATATATACCTCTAACAGTCGCATACCCTGTTCTAAGGTTAATAATAGTCTTGCAAGGTTCATACCTGGCCAGTGTTCTTGAGAAAAGCTGCTGGATCCTCGTGTGGCCGAGTATTCTGTTACGGAGGGACTGCGACAATATGCGTGCGGATCCATCTGCAAAATCTTTTATTATTAAACAAAGGCACAAGTATGGTATGGGCAAGACAACTAGCATTCCAGGGACAGACAAAGGTCAACAAACAGAAAAGGTGGTCCAATGGGCAAGGCTAGAGGGTAATCCAAATGTCCAGGCTAGAGTCCAGGCGTGGGGCAAACAGCATCCAAACAGGGCAAGACAAGAGAAGTAATCCAAGGCGAGCAAGAGTCCAGGGCAGGCAGAGAACAGGCAGAACACACAAAACCAGGCAAAGATCAAAACATAGGGCAAACATGCAACAGCAAGACTAGACTGACTTTGGACACTATGAGTGGCTCCATAAAGTAGCTATCAGCTAAACCGTGATAAACGCTAACCAGTACTCGGCAGTGAGAGAGAGGAAGTGCATGGCTTATGTAGGGTGTGTGATTGGCTGCAGTTGTGTGTGTGTAATCAGTGCAATGGATGATGAGAAATGTAGTCCGGGGTGAAGTGCAAAAGTTAGTGTAGTGCAAGAGTCCATACAAAACAGAACTGGGATCGTGACAAAGTCACTCTCGTCAGACATGCAGCTGTTTAACGACGCACTCTCGCGTGATCCTCGAGCAATGCCAAGCGTGCCATTCTCATCAGTTCTCACCATAAACACCTTTCATACAGACCCAGATTACAGACCTCTCATGAGCCAGCTGTACATACACATATATCTGCATTATTCAGAGAAACCTCGCAGGTGAACCTAATCACTGTATATGATGAAATGTATTTAAGAATAAATTGTATTATTCAATAATTTTATTATATAATTTTATATATGGATTATATAATACATATATTAATGTTACATACTTTAATATAATTATAGGATATATTAATATAATGTAAGGATGAAATTTCATATTCATATAACTACATGATTATAAGGCCATACAGAGTGCTTTTTTTTTTTTTTTTTTTTTTTTTTTGCATACGAGTGATTTCAGTTCCTATATTTTGTCGTAAATTTAGAATGATTCTTGATCTTTTCGATGACCTTTCTTTATACAATTATTAGTATTATCTGTTTGTTTGATGTTGTATATAGGTGAGTCTGCAAAGGAATACCTACCAATGAGAATATAATGAGAATCTGGCCTGCAGACTCATTTTTAACCTGCAAAGCAATTGTTAATGTCCCTGCAGGAACAAACATTAATTCAGCCCTTCGAAAGAGTTTATTTTGGCTTCTGGCAGCCTCTACATTATTAGTTCTCTCTCTCTCTCTCTCTCTCTCTCTCTCTCTCTCTCTCTCTCTCTCTCTCTCTCTCTCTCTCTCTCTCTCTCTCTCTCTCTCTCTCTCTCTCTCTCTCTCTCTCTCTCTCTCTCTCTCTCTCTCAATTTCAATTCAAGTGTGCTTTATTGGCATGCCAAAGCAATTGCAGCTGGGCTGCTTACAAATAGTGCATATATGTATTAAAAGAAAAAAAAAGAATAATAATAGTAATAATAATATATAAAAGTATTAAAGCATGTAGTGCAAAATGAATTACTAATGTATGTAAGTATATAAACTAGAAAAGAGAGGGAAAAAAAGAGGGATTAGACACATTTACAGAAGCAAAATTTACATCTAAGTAATATAACAGAGTAATACGGTTTAATATAATCTACATGTGCTGGAAACATCAGATCAGGGCAGACTGAGTGTTTTCTCTTCTATGGTGACAGGCATACACATATTGAGCAGCAAACACACAGCAGTTCTTGCATTCTCCTAAAAGATATGGCAGTTTCTCCTGGTTTGAAAGAGTTTTAAATGTCGGATGGATCTGCTGTATTTTATCATAGAACACTGTCCGTATGTCCGTGTATTTGGAGCATTCTGTTAGGAAGTGCAGTTCTGTTTCCATCTGATTCAGATCACAGTGTGAGCACAATCTCTGCTCCGGGGGCAGCCATGTTTTTCTGTGTCTGCCCGTCTCTATCATCAGCCTGTGTCCGCTGAGTCTGTATCTGGTCAACGTGCTTCTGAGTTTCTTATCTGACACTGTGTACAGATACTCTGCCATACTGTACTCTCTCTTTAGGGCCGAATAGCATTGCATTTTACTCTGTTGTTGTGTTTGGGTTTGCCAATGATTGATGTAATTCTGTTTGATTTGTGCAGTAATCTGATTGATTCTGATGTTGTGATTCAGAGCATCAGTAGATGTTCGTGAAACATCAGGACTGAAGCTCTGGATCAGCTGAGGGAAGGGTTTGCTTTCTTTGCTCATCTCTTGGTATTGCAGGGCTTTATAATGATATGATTGGGGGTCACTTAGTTTCAGATGTTTCCAGAATTTAATTTCACTTTTTTGTATCTTTATGATTAGAGGGTATTTGCCTAATTCTGCTCCGCATGCGTTATTTGTTGTATGCTGGTGCACGTGTAATATAGTTTTACAGAGTTATGCATGCAGGGTCTCCATTGTATGTTTTTTCCATTTGGTGCGATCTTGATTTGGATTTGTCAGTGGACCCCACACCTCACTGCCATAGAGTGCAATGGGCTCAATTACTGATTCTAATATTTTCAGCCAAATTCTAATAGGGATTTCTATAGGACATTGGCGTTTTATGGTGTAGAAGGCCCTGCGTGCTTTGTCTCTCAGTTCTGTCACAGCATTATTAAAGTTTCCTGTGGATGTGATTTTCAAACCCAGGTAGTTGTAGTGTGATGTGTGTGTTATCTGGTTAGTGCCTAATGTAAATGTGTGTTGTGTTCCCTGGGATCTGGATCTTTTCTGAAATATCATAATTTTGGTTTTATTCAGGTTGACCGTCAGGGCCCAGGTCTGGCAGTATTGCTCTAGCAGGTCCAGGTTCTGCTGTAAACCATGTTGAGTGGGAGACAGCAGAACCAGATCATCTGCATACAGCAGGCATCTGATCTGTGAGTTGCGCAGGGTGAGGCCAGGGGCTGCAGATCGCTCCAGACTGCTCGCCAGTTCACTGATGTAAATGTTAAATAATGTTGGGCTTAAGCAGCAGCCCTGTCTCACTCCACGCTCCTGGGAAAGATACCCTGTACGTTTAGTGCTGATTTTTACGCCACATTTACTTTGAGTGTACATTGATTTGATAAGGTCATAGGTTTTACCTCCTATGCCACTTTCAATAATTTTGTAAAATAGTCCTTGGTGCCAAATTGAGTCAAAAGCTTTTTTGAAGTCGATAAAGCATGCATATATTTTACCTTTATCTTGGTTAACATGTTTTTCAATTAAAGTATGTAATGTATAGATGTGATCAGATGTACGGTAATTTGGTAAAAATCCGATTTGACTTCTGCTCAGTACATTGTGTGTGATGATGGTCTAATAGTCGAGCATTTATTATGCTACATAACTTTCCCAGGTTGCTGCTCACACAGATGCCTCTGTAGTTGTTAGGATCAAATTTATCTCCGTTTTTAAAGATTGGTGTTATCAAGCCTTGATTCCAGATGTCAGGGAAGTAACCTACACTCAGAACCACATTGAATAGTTTTAGAATGGCCAATTGGAATTTACTGCTTGTGTGTTTTATCATTTCATGTAATACCCCATCAGGTCCAGATGCTTTTCTGTGTTGGAGTTTTTTTTAATTTTTTCTTTAAGTTCTTTATCAGTTATTGGGAAATCTAATGGGTTTTGGTTATCTTTGATTGTTAATTCTAGTTTTTCCAATTGGTTGATTGTTTGAATTTGCTTACAGTTTGTGTTTGTTTGCACTTTATTAAACAATGTTTGGAAATGACTTTCCCATATTTCTCCTTTTTGGATTGCCAATTCTTCATGATCAGTTTTTTTCAGATTGTTCCAATTTTCCCAAAATTGGTTTGTGTTCACTGACTACTTGATTATTGTCAGTTGTTTTTGGGTGTATTGTGCTTTTTTGGTTCTGAGTGTATGTTTGTATTGTTTTAGTGTATCACTGTAAAGAAGGCGGATCTCTACATTATTTGGATCTTTGTGTTTCTGATTTGACAATGTTCTCAGTTTTTTGCGAATAGTTTGGCAGTCCTGATCAAACCGATTTTTGTCGTTTTTGGGTATTTGATTTTTTCCATTTTTTTTGTTTGCAATTTGGATTGTTTTGCTGATTTTTCAAATATGTAATTTATATCTCTGACAGCAAGATTGACACCTTTATTAGTGTGAGTATAGGTGTTATTTAGAAAGTTATCTATCAGCGCTTGTATTTTTTGGCTGCTAAGTGCTTTCTGATATTCTTCAGCGCTGTTTTCAGCCCATCTGTATGGTTTTCTGATGTTGTACAGCTTACTGGGCTTTGTGTTAATGATATTTTCTGTCTTTTTGAGATACACAGTGATTTGACTGTGATCAGACAGAGGGGTTAGTTCTCTGGCAGTGAATGATCTGAGAGATGAAGGATCTATGTCTGTTATCATATAATCAACTGTGCTATTCCCAAGAGGTGAGCAAAATGTGAATCTCCCTAAAGTCTCCTCGTAACCTACCATTGATGATATTCAGACCCAGGCTTCGACAGAGCTGCAGGAGGACTTTTCCATTCTTATTTACTATATGATCATGGTTATTTCTGTGGATATGGGAGAATGTGTTATTAATAACAGTCAGTTTGTTGTTGATATATTTGCTCCCTTGTGCGTCGGTGAAGTCCGGCTGTAGTCCTGTTCTTGCGTTCAGGTCCCCGCAGATGAGCATGTTTCCCTGGGCCTGGAAGTGGCTCGTCTCTTCCTCTAATGTGGAGAACATGTCTTCGCTGTAGTAGGGGGACTCTGATGGGGGGATGTATATGGCACATAGGAATATATCTTTTCTGGATGGAAGCAGTTCCTTGTGGATTTTAAGCCAGGTGTAGTATTTGCCTTGCTTTACTGTGTTGATGTGGTTGTGGAATTTTGATTTGTACCAGATTATTTGTCCTCCTGAGTCTCTTCCCTGTCGGACTGTGTTGAGTTTTTGTGATGGTAGGATGATTTCTCTGTAGTTGGGTGGGCAATGGGTGATGGCGTCTGCCCTGCTCCATGTCTCCTGTAGAATTATAATATCTATCTCTTTGATGTTCTTCTGGAAATCTGTGTTTGAACTCTTTAGTCCAAAGGCTGTTGAATTTAAGCCTTGAATATTCCACATTGATATTGACAGAGTCAAAAGTGTGTGTTTGTGTGTATTACTCTTGTACATTATTTGACAAGTTTGGAGCGGATGATGTTGAGCAGGTGTCTTATCTGATTGAGTTCGGCGGCTGCAGGGTTCTGTGGTTGTTGGGCTGCTACGGCATAGCTCTGTGATGGCGCTCCAGGGGTCGAGTCCTGTCTGGTTCTTGGAGGAGGATGGATGTTTCTTTGTGGTTGGGAGCTGCTCTTGCTGTGTAAGTTTCTGCTGTTTTCTGTTTTACCAAATGCTGTGCTTTTCAGCACTCTTGCGAAAAGTTGTACTCCTTTCTTGTTGAGGTGTATGTGGTCATACATATGATGGGGTCGAATGTCTTTATGGTAGGCCAGGTGAACGTTTGGAATGAATGCACAGGTTCTGGAAAGTTCTACATTGTTTCCATGGATCACGTGAAAAGGCACATCACTCCGTGGCAGTAATGTGGACAGGGTTATTTTAGCTTCTGGGAAGCATTCTGAGGCTCTGATGGCCACCTCTTTGAGCATAGGAGCCACGTTGCCCGTCGCGGCTCGTAAGTCGTTTGTCAAGTCAAGTCAAGTCACCTTTATTTATATAGCGCTTTTTACAATGCAGATTGTGTCAAAGCAGCTTTACAGTGATAATTGATATATAATTTTGGCTGCACAGCAGCTCTTAAAGAAAATGGTGTCAATGCAGGCAGATGCAAAGCACTGTTGAATATCAAATGTCAAGTGTCCCCAACTAAGCAAGCCAAAGTCAACAGCGGCAAGGAACCCAAACTCCAACAGGTGACATCAGGTGGCAAACAGGTGGCAAATAGGTGTTAAAATGGAGAAAAAAACCTTGGGAGAAACCAGGCTTAGTCGGGGGGCCAGTCCTCCTCTGGCGAACAGTGCTTTGTTACGATTCAGGTAGCTATCATAAATCCCATGGGATCGCAACATTCAAAGTATTTATTTAAGTTCCATCCAGTTGAGGATCGTATTCATCACGCCGGTATGGACGGTTTGTCCCTGTGTGGACTACGATGTGCTTGTAAGTTTCTTTCAGATTTTTATCAGATAAGATCTGAAGAGCCCTGCTTGTGGATCTGGATCAGTGCTGTGGATGTTGGTCTGTGGATCTGATGAAGAGTGAGGATTGTCCACTGCGGGTGATTGGTGATTGTCAGTGGGGAGACAGGTTAAGTGTTTAGTGTGAGATCCTTTGGAAGTTGAAACATAAAGAAATTGTTCCTTCATGTTATTTATAAGTTCATCTTTCTTTCGAAGTTCTGATTTCAACACAGACAGTTCTTCATGCATTTCTGTTTTAATTTCAGCTACTTGTCTTCTGAAAGTTCTCTTGTTTTAAATTCATCAAGTCCTTTGTAAGCTGCTCCAAGTAGCTGTTGTCTTTTAGCTGGGACATTATTAATTCTTTTAGTTCCACCACATCTATTTCCAGGAGTGAAAATTTCTCTTTCATTTTTGACATGGGAGATTGAATTAAGGCTGTTGCAGTTGTTTTCTTCTTTTGGATGTCTTTTACAGGAGGAGGGGTTGTATTTATATCTGTATGATCTTGTATGAGACTTGTATTAAGACGTGCCTGCTGTTTAATTTGTATAAAGTCAGCTGTAAATGCTTGGAGGGCAGGTTCCGAGCCTTGGATCATGACAGTGCTGTTGTGGTATAAGTTCAGAGATAAAATTCTTGATTCCTCATTTCCTTCAGCATCTTCAAATACCAGGATCTGTCTGCCTTTGCAGATGCCTCTTTTTTTTGGTGAAGCTAAAGTGTTGGCAGAAAGCAGTATGCCATAAGGAGCTGTTTTCAGTGTAGAAGAGCAGGTTGGTCATTGAACTGTGGTCATAGTCAGGAAACAGTGTTTCAGGATGGTCCTTTATCTGTTTATGCCTGTGGAGCTGTTTAGAATGTTCAGAGCTCCTCTGAGGGTACACAAAGGGGCAGGGCTTACATGCTGCAGTGGCCATCGCTGGTTTTAGAATGTAAACAAATAACTGAAAAAATATGACAATAACTGAAAAAAACTGTCTTTGTTTGTTTTTGAGAGTTCCTTTGTGAACTATATACAAATATTGATCAAAATGTCCACAATATTAAAATATTAATCAAAATCTGTGCATATATATATATATAATATATATATGAGTGTATATATATATATATATATATATATATATATATACACTCCTCCTGAAGTAGCTTAAATATTGTTTCAAAAGTTCCTTCCTTCTTTACTTTCTGGGGCTGTTTGATATCCTCCTTTGTTTCTCTGAGGTTTTAGTCTGTGGATAACTTCATACAGGCCTTGGTCTGGAAGGGTCTCAGTTTGAGAGGTCTTCTCTCTGTGGCAGTTGTGTGGCCCTTTGGGTTGCTCTCAGTGAGTTGTCTTCTGCTGTTTTTCTTGGTTGATTTAAACTTCTCTTGTGGGTAATATAAGTTGTAGGAAGTCTTTTTGTTTTAAAATTTGTCAGAACTAAATGTCTGTCTTATTTTAAAACAACATTTTTCATTAGTGTTTTTTTTTGTTGTCCTGCACCTGAGCCCAGTTTGTTTTTTGTTTTTTTGTTTTTTTTGTTTTTTTTGGGGGGGGGGGGATGTGCACATCTACTCGATAATTTTGATTCTTTCGTGATATTACCGATTGAACCATCAGAATTCATCTACAGTAAACAGAAATGTGACTGCCAACAGTTCAGAGCAGAACAACAGATTAAAGCCAACAACAATAAACCTAAAATAATATGACTAGAAACTACTCTACAGAGAGAGAGAGAGAGAAAGAGAGAGAAAGAGAGAGTTTCTTGTCAGACGTCACATAGACATTTAGAAGATGTCTTTAAGATGTTTATGATTTAGAAGGTATGTAAAACTGCTTTTTCTAAGACATTTATCAGATGTTTTTACACAGCAGATGTTTTCCAGATCTTTAGCAGATGTCTTACAGACGTACCTGTGCTATCTGAGGCAGCTTTCTGTTGGTCAACTCCACTAATTTGCATGAGCAACTTGAACACAAACAAAATCTGCGAGGGGAACTTTTTTACGTTGATCCCTATTGAAATGACTGGATTTCGCCCGCAAATTTTTGCCGAACAATGCAACGTTGCATTATTTAATAAATTATTTATTGGAGCAGTTATTTTCAGGGTGCGGACTTCACATTTCTTTTTTCATAGTCGGTAATATCCTCAGCAGTAACTCTGGTAACAGTAAAGACTACCGCATCTGTTCGGTTTGTTATTCTGTGTGTTCATTTGGCCGGTAGACTAGTTCAGCCATTCTGTTTGTTCTGACTGCATTTCCCAAAAGCATTGTGAGCTTTGCCCCTTGCCACCAATGATTTCTACGATCAGCTACTGTAGACTCATGATGGATTTGGGAAACACGGTCCTGGTGACATTAACCCTTGTGCTGTGTTGAAAACCCTATAAAACTTGTAGTGTTCCTGGTCAAAAATGACCGGCCTGCAAAAAATTGCTTATAAATCTCTCGTTATGCAACCTTATCACCAATATTGTATTCAATCTTTTTGTCAGCTTTTTTTTTCAATTAGGACAGGTTTTGTATTTATTTTTGGAACTGATCGATCGTAGGCCTTATTTATCTGAGCTTATGTACCTCAGTTTTTGAGTGAAAAAAAGCATTATTTGTAGATAATTTTGTCAGTTTTACATAAAATATGAAATAAAAAATTGCACTGTTTATCACACTAGTGTGCTTTAATGTTTAACCAGGAAAATTGTTTTGAAATGGTTTTAGATTGTTTTTATTTATTACAAAATGGCACAAAGTCACACTTGTGGTGTTCCCGGTCAAAAATGACCGGCCTGCAGAAAAATAGCTTAAATCACTTGTTATGCTATTTTATCACCAAATATTAGATTCAATCTTTTTGTCAACTTTTTGTCAATTCTTTCAGTTAGGACAGGTTTTGTATTTATTTTTGAAACTGATTGATCGCAGGCCTCACTGATCTGTGAATAAATACAAAACCTGTCCTAATTTAAAGAAAACAAGTTGACAGCCAAGCAGAGGTACAAGCTGAGACGGTGGGGTCGATAGAAGCTGTGTACAGACATATAATCTGTGTATCAGTGACAGGAGAAGTTGTGTGCCTTTATGATTGTGCCCAGTGAGGTTGTGTAGAGAAAAAGAAGGAACCTAGCACTGAACCTTGAGGCTTCCCAGTGATGATGTGACTCAGACACCCTTCCTCGCCAGGGATCCTTAAAGAATCCGACAAAACCACTGAAGTGCCATACCTCGGATGCCTTGTTTAAAATGTGGGTGGACGGGAGGGTCTGGTGATTCACAATGCCAGTCGCAGCAGATATGATAAGGACAGTTGAGGTCGAGTTTGGTCATGCCACAGGAAGAGTTTCAGTGACTGACAGTAGCATTGTCTCTGTGGAAGGTCTGCTTTTGAAATATGCTTATATATAAACACAGTATGAATTTCTTTAAAGCTGCTTGGATACAATGTCTATTGTGAAAAGTGCTATACAAATAAAATTGGCTTGTCTTGCATGTCGAAAAACATCAAGCAGTAAAAAGTGAAAACAAATCTAAAAATCCAGAAGACATCGCATCTTTTTCGATTTGAGGCAAACCTGATCCGCTCTAATGATAGTTATATAGCAGTCGAGTAGGAACATCTACTACCAAACCAAGAAACAGTACTGTGATTTGGCAACCTCCAGTGATTTAATCACCGTGCCTGTGTGAGTGCACCTCAAAAATTGTGTATAGGCAGGAAGAAACCAACGTGTAAAGGGACCAACCACAGGTTGTTTTGTTTTTGTGTAGTGTGACAGTAGAAATAGTACTCACAGTACGCTATGTTCACAACACAGCTGAATATGACATTGTGAGTAGCCTAAAGTTCACTGAGCTTCACTGAAAGTTCATGTGAAAATGCATTAATCGGATACATATCTGAATTTTATCAATGTCGCTATGAATAGCAATGTCAGATTTCATGTGATTATGCATTTAGGAATTATAGTAAATGCCCTTGTTGATGGTTATAGGTGTAATAGTTAAGTGCAGTGACCATTACTGCATACACTTGTGGTTCCAGTGGCAGTCCTGAAGGCTAACGTTGAGACCCCATTTAAAAGGTCATGTGAACAGCCTCACCAAAAAAATCCTAATTGTACTGTCAGTATTCACAATTAACCAACACCAATTATTTTCCATTTGAAAAGAAACTAAGAAAATCAAACTAAATCCCTCTGGTAATTAATTATAACACTGTAGTGACATTCAAGTAAACTCATCATGTAAATATGATGATTCCAGCATGCCTTAAAGGCAGCATCAGATACACAGCGCACTTCTTCAACAGGAAATGCTTAAAGGAAGACAAGGAAGTGTGTTTAGCAGGGATTTTCTGGCTTCCTGTTGTTAACTGTTCGCTAAAATCTCCTAAAATGTGGCAGTAAAGCTCCACAAAGTAAACTGAATGTCTAGTAATGGATATTTCAGTTGTAAGTTATTAGATGTATAATTTTAAAAACATACACTACAGTCAAAAGTTTGATCGAAAATACAGTAAAAACAGTAATATTGTGAAATATTGAAGTTTACGGTTTAAAATAACTTTTAACTTAAGTGAATATATTTGAAAATGTAATTTATTCCTGTAATCAAAGCTGAATTTTCAGCATCATTACTCCAGTCTTCAGTGTCACATGATCCTTCAGAAATCATTCTAATATGCTGATTTGCTGCTCAGTTATTATCAATTATTATTGGTGCTAAATTATTAATAATGGTTCTTATTATCATGTTATTATATTATTAAACCATGTTTTTTTCAGGATTCTTTGTTGAACAGCATTTATTTAAAATAGAAATCTGTTGTAACATTATAAATGTCTTTACTGTCTCTTTTGATCAATTTAATGTTTCCTTGCTAAATAAAAGTATTAGTTTTTTTAATCTTATACTTACCCCAAAATTTTGAGTGGTGATGTATCACGGTTTCCACAAAAATATGATGCAGCACAACTGTTTTCAACATTGATAATGATCAGAAATGTTTTTTGAGCAGCAAAGCAGCATATTATAATGATTTCTGAATGGGTCATGTGATCATAGTTCACAATATTACAGTTTCTACTGTATTTCTAATAAAATAAATGTAGCCTTAATGAGCAGACTTTTTTCAAAAAAAACATAAAAAAAAAAAATCATAATGATTACAAACTTTTGACCGGTAGTGTATCAACAATTAGGGTTAACCCTGCTGTGAAACTTCATTATTCAGATAATAATTGTACCAAAAAGAAAAAAAAAAAAAAAAAGAGTAAACTTTCTAGTGTAAAGCCTAGTTTTTTTTCCAGCAGCTCTGGATAATGTGGGTGAGGAGGGTGGAAAAGCGATTGTGTACTATTCTTCCCTGTAACAGGATGCTGTTTGTCTCACTGAAGGGGCCTTTGACGCCACCGGCCTCAGACAAACACAAGCAGAGATGTAGTCTGAAAGCTTGCACCCTGCTCCGGCCCGATATAGCACCGACACACTTCCTCCAGAACATCCTGTTTGCTGCTCTCCTGTGTACTGACACACACACATACACACATACACACATCTGTAGACACACATGGCTGAAGGTTAGACAGGTGACAGCGCTCCATGGTGGGAGATTGTGAAGGTGTTTTTGGGGGTGTAGTGTGTCTGAGGAACAGTGCCGTGAAGCCCAATGATGGGGTGCTGCCTTTTCATCCATCAGAAGGTGAGCGAACATGTTATTAAGTTATGAAATGGCATACCTCAGATTATGTGATCTTGGAAGATTTTGAATTTCATTTTATTATCTGACTATGCACACTTTGGTATTTTGGCAAATCTAAGAACAGTCTGAAACACTGTTCTCTTCTTAAACTAAAGAGGAGACACATGCGATTACTGGGGTCTTTTTCTCAGGAGAAACATCAAAAGTCTCAGTTTGCTCTCCATTTAATCTTATTGCTGTCTAGGAGAAACATCTGCGATATTAAAGAGATGTCATTCATGATTTTTACTTCCTACAGAGCCAGTTTTGGTTCCCCAAAGAACCTTTCAGAGAATAGTTCTTAAAAAAAAAAAAACATTTTTATTAGTGTAAAGAACATTTAAAAAAAATCTAAAGAAGCTTTTGTGGAATGGAAAGGTTCCATGGATGTTAAAGGTTCTTCATGGAACCATCGATGCCAATAAAAAACCTTTATTTTTAAGAGTGTGCAGGCAGATGAATTGTCTTCTGGTGTTATGTAAGCCTGAGTATGTTTTACGTGTTTCTCTCAAAATTCTTCTTGTTATAATTGTTTGAAATTATTAATTGTTCTAAGTGAGGGATAAAGTTGGGTTTGTATGGTTGTTAGGTTTGTTATAGTCTACATGTGAAAGTAGTTACGCAAATGCTGCAGCTCTTACATTTGATTCCCTAAACATTGTATTTCCAGATGCACTGTAACTTTCTCGTTGTATTTACTTTGTCCAGAAGTTGTTTGTGATACATTAGGTGATTCTGGATTGTTTTTTCAGTGGCATAATGACTTACTTTGTCATTGAGTGCAATCAATGGATGAAAGCAGCAATACTCTCCATATAAATGTTCCTATAGCTGGTTTGGCAAAGTAAAAATAAATCACCCAAATGTGCTGTATTCTAGTTCATGTGAAAGCTGAATTTTCAGCATCATTACTCCAGTCTTCAGTGATCCTTCAGAAATCATTCTAACATGCTGATTTGCTGCTCAAGTAACATATCTCATCATCAGTGTTGAAAACAGAGCCGGAAACTGTGATACACACATGCCCTCATGTTGTTCCAAACCCATCTGACTTTTTCTCTTCCATAGGTCAAAATGTAATTTTCTTTAATAAACTTTTCATTATGCAACTTCAATGAATGGGAGCTGGAGCTTTCAAGCTCCAAAAAGGACAAGAAAACACCACAAAAGTGGCAAAAAAAACTAAAAGTATGCTATATTCCAAGTATGCTATATTCCAAGTCTTCTGAAGCCATATGATAGCGTTGTGTTATGAACAGGCTTAAATTGAAGTAGTTATTCACTGATAATCCTATCATGGTCGATTCAGGCAAGGAGAGATGAAGCATGGATATAATCACAAGCAATTTATATTTATTAAATGCAAACAAACCGAAACACTAGAAATACTGGGAAGACTTTTTTTTTTTTACCAGATCAACCAATTCATTCAAAAGATCCAACCCAGAAGAGCGATTTGTTCCATGGAAAGCTAGGCCAGATGTCAAGATTCAAGATTCATTCTTCTGCATTACTTATTTTAAAAAATAACTCTGATATTTTATTGTAAATGTAAAAGTAATGTGTTACTTTACTAGTTACTTGAAAAAGTAATCTAATTACGTAACTCACGTTACATGTAATATAATGTAATATGTTACCCTCAACACTGAAACCAATATATGGATTCAGAAGACACAAGTCATGTGAACTATTTTTATGGGTTATGATTTAATATGTTAGTATGTTAATATCTTAGAGTAAATGATGACAGAATTTTAAAAATCCAAGTAACTGAATTTATTTTGTTACATAATATTTAAAAATATTTGTCAGTATACAGAATGTACTACACAGTAAGCAATACACCAGTATTCCATTCTGAACATACCTGAAATAATTATACTGTCTTCTTCAAATAAGAGACCTAAATCTATTTTCTGGCACTGGTGGGAGTTCTTAGGCTGTACATTATGGATTTGAACATATACAGCGGGTGTTATTATTGGGTCATGAGCAACACTACAGCAGCTTCCAGACCTTCACGTGTTCTATTGTTCGTACTCATGGATCAGGATGTAGATATTCACTCTGCATGGTGCTGGTTGTCATGGAGAATAAACAGTTATGGAGCAACAATAACAAAGCTAGCAACAGAATTGACCATTCAAAAAACCGTTAGAATGATTTAGATAAACATCTGATTAACCATCTACAACAACAATTGGTCTAGAATTGGTTAAATGCATTTAAAGTGAACAATCTGTCATTAACCTTATAGTGTAGTTCAACAGGTCTAACGGAATGATTTATAGTCATTTGCAGGTTTAATGACACAAACTTGCTGAATACATGGAACAGAATGATTGCTTTGCTTTGAAAGAAATATTGTCAGACACTGTCAATATTTCTCATGTTCTTTTCTGCAATATAATGCTATACTGTACGTTTTGCCACTGCCATGTTTGGTCTGTGTCTCTGTTGGACTTTGAGTCTGTTTGTCTTTGTTTCCTTTTATGTTTCCTTGTTTGCATTTGTTGCCATAGTTGTTCATTCTTTCATAAGTTGTAACAACTTTCTCTTTTTTTATTGGTTTTGGTTAGTATATATTGAGCTTATTTTCCATTAGTTTTTGTTGCATTTTATTTGTTTGTTCTGTTCAAGTGTTTTGATTCTTGAGTATCCTGAAATCCTTTGTTATTTTTGAGTTTATAAATAAAAATTACTGTTGCGAATAGATCCTACTCACCTTTTTCATCATCTGCGTCAACTAGCCGTGACCGAAAGACGGAACCATTTTGAATGGCTCTAGCGGCAGTACAAATCCTCCTCCTCTCACAGGTGGATCATTCCCTTGAAGAACACTCACAGGACTTTGTAGACCTTCTCCATCTCATCCCCTATGATGACGCCAGCCTGTGTGTGTTTTTCCTCAAGGGACAATTCAAGAATTCGTCGACTGGGTGCTAGTTCAGTGCAGATCCCCTTCACCATCTGTAAGAGTGAGGAGGATTACTCGTCACCAGTGCCCACAATCTACTCAACACTACCTGCACCAGCAGCCATGCTCACCACGGAGCAGTAACCTGAGCCCACCCCAAACTCACAGCTAGAGCCTACCACAAGAGAAGAGCCTGAGCCCATCATGGAGAAACTGCCAGAGCCCACCCAGATCCAAGGAGTGCTATGTCTGACCAGGTGCATGAGCTGGCATCAGTATCCTTAATGGAGCACTTATCCGAGGCCATTTTAATCCCAGAGCCTGAGCCATCTCAGCCATGCATGGAGTTTGACCAGGTGTGAGAGCTGGTCCATGAGTCCATTCCAGTGTGTTTACTAGTGGAGTATGAAGGAATGATGTGGAGCCCCACCCTTACTTCAACTGCTGAGAAGTGTGTGCTGAACTCTAGGATGAGTATAACTGAGGAGGAGGAAAAGATTAGCACCATGCCTGTTTCATTGCCCAGCACCAAGTCTGTGTCATTGTGGATGCTCCCACCCTGCTTCCCACTCCCACCTCCTCTGCCCATCCCGTATTGACCATGAGGTCGTTTCTGAACTCGCTGCCTCTAACACACTAGCTCCGCCTCAGTCCTCCGGCACACTGGCTTCACCTCGGCCGCTCGTCCCCACGTCTTGGTCTCCAGGACCTTCAGTGTTGCCCATTTTCTTCGGCTCCATCTGAGTCTCCACAACAGCCGGAGGCTCAGCCTCTGTCAGACGTCCCCCTGGTTCCGCCTGGCCTCTATATTAAGTCTCCACCACGGCTCCACTGTGGGCCTTCATATAGCACTGTTTGGGGTCGCTCCCTGGCTCCTCCCACCATCGTCTCCTCCCTGGGTTCTCCCTTGCCCTGGGTTGTCGTGTCTACCAGCTTTGCGTCCTCCTACTAAGCCCCCACCCACCCTCCTCTGTTGGACTTTTTTTGTTGTTGTTGTGTTAAGGCTGTTATGTAATGTCATGTTTGGTCTGTGTTTCTGTTGGACTTTGAGTTGGTTTGTATTTGTTTCCTTGTTTGCATTTGTTGCCATGGTTGTTCATTGTTTAAGTTATATCACCAGTTTCTTGTTTCTTTGGTTTAGGTTAGTATATATTGAGCTTGTTTTCTGTTAGTCTTTGCTCTGTTTTTCGTTGCATTTTAGTTGGTTGTTCTGTTCAAGTGTTTTGATTCCTGAGTAGTATCCTGAATCCTTTGTTATTTTTGAGTTTATAAATAAAAATTGCTTTGAGTTTATAAATTAGATCCTGTTCACCTTTTTCATCATCTGCATCAACCAGCCGTGACAGCCACCATCACAGTGTAATTTATTTAAAGTGCATTTTTATATTAGTCTAAAAGAAAATCATAGTTTCTGGTTTATCCCTTTTTTGTTCAGTTTGTCTGAAAGCAAATAGCACTCCCCAAAGAAAAAATAAAAGAAACAGTTTTGTTTTAATTGTATTTTCACTTGAACATTTTTCCTTATGTTTAAAGAAAATATATTAAGTATGGTCTTTGTAATAAATAATCTTTTTACTTTACTTTTTACTTGTTTTTTAGAAAAATAAAAAATATTTTTTTTAATATTAAATCAAAAATGATTTAATCAAAATAAATATAATTTAAGAAAAAATTATTAACTTGGCTGTAACAGATTAGAGTATTTTTTTAGTGTATATGCGCACCACTCATTTTTTTTTTTTTTTTTTTTTATTTATTACTGACATATTTTTCAAATGCTGAAAATATACTTAATTTCAACATGGTGAACCTACAAGCTTTATCTTGTGTTGTTGTGTGATAGTGATCTATATGTAACTTCTGCATGACAATTTCAAAATAATAAAATCAGTAGGATCAAAAACATGCAAGTGTTATGAAACAAATTCTGTTTGTTAGTGATAATGGAGCACTCAACTGATTATCATTTGTGTCTTTACAGAAGAAGAGGAAGCAGAGGAAGAGAGATGTGGACTCACTCAGTCTGTGCAGTTTGGACATTAATGTGAGTTACTTAAATGTGTATTAAGAATTACAATACTCATAATGCACCCAGAAACGAGTTTTAGCACTTCCGGTTCCTTCATCCTGAAGTCAATGGGTTTTTTGAATGGGTTTTTGGTTAAATGCCTGAAATAAAACCCCCTTTGCCATTTTTTGCTAACAACCACAGAGGTTGTCAAGAACATTAAATGTCATCAGCTGAACAGATAAACTCATTTAATCACTAGTTGCTTTCTCAGCCTCGTTGTGTTTATAATTGCCTCTTGCAAACTGTTATAACTCAAAGTTTCAGGGAAAATGTTTTTTAAATAGGCTAAAGACTGAGAGTTGTCTGAAGCTTAATGGTGGTCATGTGACTGTGGTGTAGTTATTTTTTTTTTAACCTAACTTTAGCTTTTTATTTTTGGCAATTGTATTTAGGCTTCAAAATGTAAAAAAGTTGTGTTCATTTGTGAAGATTATCATGATGAACAATATGTGTAAGAATCACAAGCTTTTTTTGGTTACGGAGCTTATTTTCTGCAATAATCCAAAAGCTAATGTAAAAAACCTATTGGGTTTTTGTGGAGGGAACCAGAACTTCTGTACAGGCCTACAGAAATATGTCTTCACTAGTTCTGTACAGCTCCTTGATATCAGAAACCTTCCTTTTATTAATGGCAACTATTTTGATTATAAATTGCATGAAAAAAGGGTTAACATTCTTCAGACTGACTTAGATGAGCAGCTCTTCTCTTTTGTTACTGTAATATTATTTGAAAACATTGCAGCTTCTGCAGAGATATTATCTGGGCATCAAGATTTCTTTAAAAAAAAAATGCAACTGAAATGAAAAACATTCATCACAAAAGCTCTTCGTATTGCTGAATGGGTATGTGTGAAGAGGAAAATTACTTACATTTTCTTCTGCAAGCCCAGTGCACATGAACAAAAGGGCATGTAATTGCAAGGTTTTATTAGAAGTGTATGATTGCATATTTTTGCTTTTGTGGTCCGATGGTGCTGTGTGTAGAGCTCCTTCCAGTGAGGAATACAATGTCACTATCAATGATCTGACTCAAAATGACAGCACACATCTCTCCAAAATGTTGTGATCATTAATGTACCAGTAATGTTGTGATATGGTTATACTCAAGCATTCAAAAACAAGCTGCCAATGACTCTTTACTGACACTGAAGGATGTTTAGTTCTGTGTAACTCTGCATGGAACAGCCATTCAGAAATACAGGTACAAGTGTTAACTTTTTGCTTTATTGTCTGTAACTCCCATTATCCGGGTTGTTATTTCTGAATGTACTATTGCTCTTAAATACTTATTTTTTCTCTTATGATTCTCCTGGTTGGTTTATGTTTAGTTTTAGGGGCAGCACATCTGTCTCATGACCATACTGGAAACTGTCCAGCCGTATTTCATTTTTAAGACCGATAGTTTAGTGCATATGAACTTATAAAACTGCTATAACTTACATGAGCCAGCATTTATCTGAGCTGTTTGTTAGATTCTCCAGGCAGATTTTTTTTTTCTTTCAATGGCATTTTTAATAACAACATCTGATTCACAGAAAATATAGTCCAACACTCTTTGACATACATTACAGTATCAGCATACTTGTAGATTATAATTTGATAGAAATTTAGATGTCAGATGTCCTGTTAGTCAACTGGCAAAATTACTGCATAGGCTCACTGGATAATGTGCCTCTATGTACATTTCTGCAAAACTCCAAGAATGTACCTATACATACAATTCACTGCAGTTTCCAGCTGAAATTTACACTAGTGCCAGTAACAAACACCAACAAACTTTTGTTTCTTTTCACACAAATCATGATTACAGGGCCAGATTATTGATTAATAAAGCAGTTCCTACACAATACTATGTTAAGACCTCAAAACACTTTTACCATAGTACATGATTTTTAAACTATTTTGATGTTTGCATCACATAAGCAGCTCCATATGTGTGGCTTTTCTGATGTAGTAAACTTGCTCTGCAGCTCACCTGGTACAGCACTGCATAGCGCTTGGATATGAGTCCAGTGAAACACGAGTCATGATAAAAGAGCTCAAAGACTTGTAGAAACAGTTAAAATGGCATGGTTGCTTCAGCAAATGTGTTTTTATCTCATGTTTGCTTTGTTAACACTATCAGTTAGGCTTAGTGTTGGGTTTAGTGTAGGTAGGTGCTACTGTACGTTATTTTCAAACGCTATAGTGTATTACTCTTTTAGTGCCATACCGGACATTTCATTTCTGAACTGCCATGATACATACAGCAACCGACATAATAAAATGTTAATCTGTTTCGGACAAAACGGATAAAAAGCGGTTATAGAGCCACTTACTGGCCATTTCACTTTGAAAATGTCGCCACAGGCACATTTTTCCAATGCTATGCAAAATTAAATTGAGAAAAGGGTGCATCCAACTTTTTTAAAGATCACATTTCTCTGAACATTTGTCAAAGCATTATCCTTTTGGTTCATAACAGAAGCATCCCCTTTTCTGTCTCTTTTTTATAATGTAGCATTTGTTTGATTGATTTTAGAGCTAGAGGCTTTGAGGTTTCTGCAGAGGTCAAAGCACTGTGTGAATGTAATAACAGTTATTCCAGCTGAATTGGACCTAATTGCAGCTCTCCAGTGCTTTTATAGTTGAAGGGGTCTAATGGGTTTATTTCTGCAGACATCAGAGACAACCCAAAATGCAATGCATTGAGAGATGTCAAGCAAATAGCTCCAGTAATGACAAATTCCATACCTTGAACTTGCAGTTGTATCCTGAGCAAGTCCAAACACTCCTGGAATATGCTTTAAGGCTTTTTTTTTTTTCTTTTTTTTTGCCATCATAGACTGCCTGTATGAGCTCTGAACAAAAGGATGATTGCTGATTTTCAGCGTGGTAGACTTCTCTTGTCAGCACTGGGTGGGTTTGTTTGAGAAGGTGGGTTTGTTACGGATGTGCTGTGATGTCAGTGTGGGGAATTCTAACATGGCTGGCCATTGTTTTCATGTTTGGGTGCTCCTCTCTTACTCATACATGTGACCCAGTCATAAAATTAGTATTATTCTTACTCAACAATTCATCACTCCAGTCACTGATAGTAATCACTTTCCATATTTAAAGTTCATAATATGAATTATGGGGTCTGGCCCACTTTTTAAGGCTTGGACCCTCAAAAGGAAGTCAAAACAAAAGGTTTTGTCTTATAAGTAGGGTTATTATTGTTAACTGAAACTAAAACCATAAAAAAACTTTGACTTAAAATGAATACAGGAAATATACAAATAAATTCAAAATATATTTAAAACATTAATAAAAACTATAATAGTATAATCAATGATACTGCTTACAGGTAAAGGAGACCGGGGAGCTTTTTTTTCCCCTAGGTCTCCAACTGTAATAATTTTCCCACTTAAAATGTGAATCTTTGAAACGTGTAAATTAACCACTGTAAATTAACCACTACTGGGGTGGGATGAGTTATAACACTAATAGGAAACATGGAAATCAAGTAAAAAAAAAAATATAATCTGCTGAATGGAGATTATATCAGTTCTGTCATACAACGTTCACACAATGTTTCAGGCAATTTTTTAGAAACCACAAAATTGAGATGTCATAAATCACTTTCAATAATCAAGTCTCAAGTCTAGTTTATTTATAGAGCCCTTTACAACTACTCAGTAGACCAAAGGACTGTCCAGTCAGAAAATACAGGAGATAAAAACAACATAAAACATCAAAGAAAAATATGAAACATAACAATAAGATAAAATAAAATACATCTTCCAAATATCAACAATTAAAAGCCATAGAAAACAAATGTTTTCAATTGAGATTAATGGAAGATACAGATATAATGTCAGACGCAAGGGCATTCCACAATCTCGAGCCATAATGTAGTTCCATAATATAACCTGAGGCCATTCCATGGACCGCTTTATAAACATATAGCAACACCTTATACTGAATCCGATATTTAACCGGGAGCCAATGCAAATTTTCCAAAACTGGTGTAATATGCTCCCTTTTCTCTGTACCAGTAAGGAGTCTCGCTGCCGCATTCTGAACCAATTGCAATCTTGAAATGAGAGTCTGGTTTACTCCCAAATAAAGTGCATTACATTAATCCAGGCGGGAGGAAATGGATGCATGAATCACTGTCTTAAGATCAGCATCTGACAAAAAATATTTATATTTATTTTTTGCAATAATCCTTAACTAGAAAAAGCAGCTTTTCACCACATACTGCATCTGAGCATCAAATCTAAGTGCTGAATCAAAAAATTACGCCCAGATTTCTTATCTGGGACTTCACATTCACTGACCAAGACCTAGTTTATCTTTTAAGTCACTGTCAGTCCCATCTAGCCCAAAAATGATAACTTCAGATTTATTCACATTTAACTGGAGACGATTTTGCTCCAGCCAACATTTCACCTCCTCAAGACAGAATAAAAAAGACATTTGAGAACTCTTTCCTTCAGGTTTATGAGGTACATAAATCTGAATGTCATCAGCATAAAGATGATAATGTCACAGTTCCCTTGTCTCCCGGACTCCATTTCCCAGAATCCTCCTGTCTCCACACCTGCACTCACTTCCCTCATCTTCTCCCCATCATCACGGATCACCTGCACCTGTTCCTGATCATCAGCACTCCCTATATAATGGACTCACTCCCTTCACTCCTTGTCTGTCCTTAATGTTGTTTAATACGTGTATGTGGTTATTCTCCTTCGTTGTCATTAAAATACCCATCATTGTGGATCTCCGTGTACGCATCATCTCTTCACACCGCTACTCTGTAACAGATAAGGCATCCCATATTTTTTTTAAAATCAGACCCAGGGGCAGCATGTATATAGAAAACAGAGTAGGCCCCAAAATGGAGCCCTGTGGAACTCCACAGTCAATAAAAACTGTAGAGGAACAAAATTCCCCAACCCTTACTGAAAAAGAAAACCATTTTAAAACAGTCCCTCTCAGACCAATAGGTTATTGTCGTAACCCTGGTTCTCTGAAACACTGAGTGGAGAGATCCGCCCATGGGAAAGGCATTCATACCTGACCTCTGCAGAAGCATCCAATTGCACCAAGTCACATATATATATATATTATATATTGCACATATATACACACCCAGGCAGGAATGTAAATGCATGCTAGATGACAGGAATGTGCGTGGCCTGCCGGCCCATTCACCCTCTGTTCCTTCACTCCAATGTGTAATTGGAAAGGAAAAAGGAGGGCCGCAGGGAAGGGCTATGTAGACCCCACCCACATAACAGAATGTGCTACCGCAGTTCTAGTGACATCCAGCCGGTATTAATGCACAAACGTACGGGGAGAAGCCCAGCTGGCAGCAGAGCAGATGTCCTGCAGTGACGCTCCCCTGAACAAAGCTCAAGAGGCAGCTTAGCCCCTCGTGGTATGAGCTCTGATGTCTCCTGGAGGCTGCACTCCCTTCGATTCATACACCAAAACTATAGCTTCCATAAGCCAATGTGAGAGGCGTTACTTAGATATGGGACTCCCCTTGTGAGGGGGTGCTCATGAAATAAAGAGCTGGTCGCTCTTCCGGAAAGCACTGGTCCTGGTCATATACGTCTGTAAGGCATGAACAGGACACAGAGCATTCAGCCTCTGATCCTCTGCGGAGGAAAAAGGTGGAGGGTGAAAAGCGGACAGCTCCAGCACCTCTGATGTGACCGCAGTGAAGCATTTAGGCATAAAAGCAGGATTAAGCTTAAGGAAAAGCTTATCTCCACTAAGAGAGAATTTAGTGCACGAGGAATGAACCGAGAGTGCATGTAGTTCACTGACACGTTTAGCTGATGCCAAGGCCAACAGCAAAGCCGAGGATGGCATCCTCGTCTTCCGAGCCGTTGAGAAAGCCAGCATCGTCGTCGTTCCCAGAGCCATCCATAAAAAGGAGTTCGACACCACAAAAGAGGCTGTACCGCGGGAGTCCCCCGTGGGCGCACCTACGTCCCCTGGTGGCATAGAGGTATGAGGAAGACGCACATAATAAAATTTAAACACAACCTATAATCTTGATCTCTGGGGAGTACTGTGGGTGAGTGACACACGGACAATCAACATGACAAAAAGTGGTTCGCTTTATTTACCAAAAGAATGTAAGTTTACACAAATGAAAACACCAACCAAAAATCCCTATTTACAGCTATATACAAAGAAAAGAAATTATAATAAATTAAAGCAAGCCACAGAGAAAAAGAAAATGAGCAGCGCTAAACAAACAAAAAAACGAAACCAAAACATTCACTAACTAATTCCCGCCCTCTAAACTAACTGAAAACAAAACCAGAAAATAAAGAAATCTTCGGTGTTCACGCCATAACTAAAGCTTCACTATCTATCAGAACAAAACTTACACAAGGTTTCACCCGCTCCTTCCCTAGTGTGTCTAAACAGAGTCAATCCTGCGTGTTTGTAAGATGTAAGTCACGTGACATACTTTCCTTTTCTTTAACTCCGGGCTGAGGAAGTTTTTAGTTCAGATAAGATGTTCTCTGTATCAAACTCCATAAACAATCAAACAAGCAAGCAAGCGAACCACCACTAAACAGCAGCATTAAAACAAATGGCACAGCCAACGAACACTCCAAGCTCCCTCCCCTTCCGTTCTCCACGGCGTCTTTTATCCTGAACCCGTTAATGATCGGATGTTCTATGAGATGACTCATCATGATGGACAGATTACTTGACCAATCACAGCACCTAAAACAGAGAGACAGCAGAGAGCGAAAAAACAGGAAGAAACCAATACCAAATAACAAAAGGGGAGGGGACAACAATCTTAACACGTCAAGTCAAGTCAAGTCACCTTTATTTATATAGCGCTTTTTACAATGTAGATTGTGTCAAAGCAGCTTTACATTGATAACTGATAACTGGTACATTATTTGGCTGCACAGCAGCTGCACAGCTGCACAGCAGCTCTTAAAGAATAGTGTCAATGCAGGCAGATCAAAGCACTGTTGAATAACACCGTAACACCCCCACCCTTAAAACCAAACATTATAAATTTCATAATGTTTGTACACAAAACTATCCCACACAGGAGTTACATTCTAGAAAGAGCATCTGCAACCACATTTTCCACTCCCTTTTTGTGCCGAATCTCAATATTATAGTTTTGAACCACTAGAGCCCATCGCATCAGCCTTTGATTTTGATTGTACATTCGACACAGGAACGTAAGAGGATTGTGATCCGTATACACAACCACAGGATACGAAGTAGACCCAACATATACTTCAAAATGCTGCAACGACAATAACAAAGCCAGAGCCTCTTTTTCAATTGTAGAATAGTTACACTGATGTCTGTTAAATTTCTTAGAAAAGAAACAAATGGGATGGTCAATACCTTCCTCGTCTTCCTGCAGCAGCACAGCACCTGCTCCAACTGCGCTTGCATCCACCTCTAGTTTGAAAGGTACAGAAAAATTAGGGGCAGACAACACAGGTGAACTACATAACAAGTGTTTGATGGCTTCAAAGGCACACTGACTCTCAGCAGACCAGATGAACTCCTTTGCAGGGCTAAGTAAATCTGTCAAGGGTTTCGCAACAGAGGAAAAATTCTTACAGAAACTTCTGTAATACCCTGCCATACCTAAGAACCTCCTTAACTCACGACGAGTAGTGGGGGTAGGGAATTCTTTGATGGCAACAACCTTTGCCTCCACAGGACGAACTTGGCCTTTCCCCACTTGCTTACCTAAATAAGTCACTGTAGCCTTGCAAAACTCACATTTAGCCAAATTCAAAGTTAATGAAGCATCAGCAAGTCGTTGAAACACCATAGTCAATACTGACACATGCTCAGGCCAAGTAGATGTATATACAACCAGATCATCCAAGTATGCACTACAGTTGGGTACATCCGCCATCACTTTGTTTACTAACCTTTGAAAGGTTGCAGGTGCATTTCGAAGGCCAAACGCCATAACGTTATACTGTAGGAACGAATCTGGGGTTACAAAAGCAGAGATGTCTGATGCCCTTGGTGTCAGTGGCACCTGCCAGTAACCTTTGAGCATGTCTAGCTTGCTAACAAACTTAGCAGAACCCACATTGTCAATGCAGTCCTCCATCCTTGGCAAAGGGAAACAATCTGGCCCAGTTATAGAATTCACTCTACGATAATTGGTACAAAATCGAACTGTTCCATCAGCTTTAGGAACTAAAATACAGGGAGAGCTCCACGGACTAACACTAGGCTTTGCAAAACCCTCCTGCAACAAATACTCAACCTCCTTTCTCATTGCAGCTCTCTTTGCAGCATTCATCCGATAAGGGTGCTGCTTAATAGGAGCGGCATCGCGAACATTGATGTCATGGTAAAGTATGTCAGTTTGCTTGGGCACATCTCCAAATATCTGAGGAAAGCTCCGAAACAGAGCTACCATGTCTGCACACTGCTCCTCTGTCAAATGACACAGCAACTTTGAAGAATCAGTTAAAATCTCAGAATTAGACAGTGGTGTATAAGGCAAAGGATCAACCCGTAACCTCACCTCATCAGCATCAAACTCAGCATCACCAGGAAAGGATGGTACTGACTCACAACTCACAACAACAGATGAAACCACGGGCCCTGTGTTCTCCTCTGAACAGTGAGATGCTTCCTCCCTGGAATGATAAGCTTTAAGCATATTAATATGACAAACCCGTTTTTGTCTCTTACGGTCAGGTGTTTTAATGATGTAATCAGTGTCACTTCTTTTACCCACTACCTCATAAGGACCAACAAAGCGTGCAGACAACGCAGACCCTGGAATTGGTAGTAACACAAGTACCTTGTCACCCACTGAAAATGCACGTTTTATCAAAAAGTCGTTTCATGCTAGACTGAGCTTCAGCAAGAGCTTCTTTAGCACACGCACAGGCTGCTTGTACTCGTTCACGAAAACGAGCCACATAATCAAGAATGTTCTTTGTAGGACTTAAACTATTGTCGAGACCCAGCATTTGTTCCTTAAGAACTTTCAGTGGTCCTCGGACACTATGTCCAAATACCAGTTCAGTTGTACTAAACTGCAAAGACTCCTGAGTGGTTTCACGAACAGCAAAAAGAACAAATGGCACACCCTCATCCCATTCGTTACCTGTCTCCAAGCAGTACTTCTTTAACATAGCCTTAAGTGTCTGGTGAAATCTCTCAAGCACACCCTGACTCTCAGGATGATATGGACTGGAAGTACGGTGACTGATACCCAGCGAACACAAGGTTTGAGTGAACAACTTAGACATAAAATTCGTGCCCTGATTGGTTTGTACTATCTTAGGCAGACCAAAAGTAGAAAAAAATTTGATCAATGCCTTAATGACCGCTTTGGAAGTAATTTTTCACAATGGCACTGCTTCTGGGTATCGAGTTGCGACACACATCATCGTAAGCAAGAACTGATGGCCAGTCTTAGTTTTGGGCAGTGGTCCGACACAGTCCACGACCACATGCTCGAAAGGCTCACCGAGCACTGGGATTGGAACTAACAGTGCGGGAGGAATAACTTGATTTGGTTTCCCTATAATTTGACAGGTAGGGCATGTACAACAATAAACCGCAACATCCTTTTTCACCCTGGGCCAAAAGAAATGACGCAACAAACAACTGTATGTCTTCGTTACCCCTAGGTGTCCCGACATAACATGATCATGGGCAAGTGAAAGCACATGTGCACGGTACTCGGTAGGCACAACAACCTGACAAACAGTAGAACACTCTGCATCATCAACTACTCGAGGCTGCCATTTCCGCATCGGCAACCCATCTTCCATAAAATATGACGCGTCCCCTTTTGAATTGGACACTGCATCAAAGCACTTCGCTAAAGTTTCATCATCACGTTGGGCTTTACTTAACTTTTCACGATCTACAGGCAACGGATATGTCAGCAAACCACTAACCTTTTCATTTCCAGTTTTGTGAGGCACATGCTCTCCTACAGCAACATCACCCTCTGTGCACATAAAGGTGTCATCCAGCGTAAACTCTGTCCCCATCTTCTTCATCTGGGCACGAGTGAAGACACAAGCTGGGAAAACATCCGGATACCTCAGAGTTAATTCTTCTGTAACAGAAGTAAGAACAGGTTTATCCAGTACTTCCAATACTGGCAGCACTCTACCCCCAGCCAAATCATTGCCCAAAATGAACTCAACACCAGGCACTGGTAACGCAGGTCGCACACCCACGTCCACAAAACCTGCAACCAACTCTGTCTGTAAGTACACACGATGCAGCGGTACTTTCAATACTTCCATACTAATACCTTGCACCAGGATACTAGAACCCAAATAGGATTTCTCTGAAAATGGCAACACATCACCACGAATAAACGAGCGCGCAGCTCCAGTATCTCGCAACACCCGCACCTCCGCTTGATCGTCTCGTTGGCCACTGAAAGACACAAAACCTTCTAACAAAAATGGTTGGTAAACAGAGTCAACAGGAGCTGGAATTGTTTTTACCAAACCAACAGGTTGTGCACTGAACGAAGTTTGCTGTTTCTTTTTCAACATTAAACAATCTGCAATTACATGACCAATTTTGTGACAATAAAAACACTCACGCTTTTCTTTAGGTGCTTCTACCTTTGTTTTAGGTGCAACAGTGTGCGGCAGAGAACCTGCGGAAACGTTTCTATCACCACGCATGGTATTAAACACACTTTTATGAGTTAAAGCAAACTCGTCTGCTAGTACGGCAGCCGCAGACATTTCCGTCACCTTCTGTTCATTCAAGTACAGAACAATGCGTTCAGGCAAGCACTTTTTAAAATCTTCAAGGAGCATTAATTTACGTAAGGAAGTGAAATCATTAACATTACTTGAAGTGCACCACTTATCAAACAATACTCCTTTCTCACGTGCGAATTCAACAAAAGTTTGATTACTACCCTTCCTGTGATTCCGAAACTTTTGTCGGTAAGCTTCCGGCACTAGCTCATACGCGCGTAAGACAGCTGCTTTCACAGTCTCATACTTCATACTATCTTCTATAGACAAAGTAGAAAAGACTTCCATAGCTTTTCCCACAAGCCTACATTGCAACAGCAACGTCCACACTTCCTTCGGCCAATTTAAGGAAGCAGCAATTCTCTCAAATGCACCAAAATAACTGTCTACTTCCATCTCCCTGAATAGCGGCACCAATGAAATGTTTTTACTTACGTCAAAAGCAGTGGTAAACAAACCACACTCTGTCGAATCTTTGCCAGGTGAATCAGAAGTAGATGGGCCAGTGGACCTAGAAGACAGCTTCCCCTCCTCTAACTCCAACCGGCGCAGTTTTACCTCTTTATCAGCCTGAATCTCAAGCCGTCGGATTTCAAGCCGCAGATTAAATTCAGCTCGTCGAGTTTGCGCTCTGTCTTCCGCTTCCATGCGGAGTCGAGCTATACGAACCTTCAAGTTCGCGCTCTCTCTAGAACCCGGCGTGGGTGGAGAAAATGGCTCAAATGGGGGTAGGCCTGCTTTAGCCTCGGCCTCCGCGTCCGCTTCCACAAGCCTAACCTCCTCATCGTCAGCCCCCGCACCTTCACGAGTTGCCATTTCCTCACTAATTTGATCTGCTTCTCTAACCGACTCGGGCAAATTCAAAACATTTAACTCCGAAAGACCGTCTAACACGACAGTTTTAATTGTTCTTTTCAATGACTGCCGACTAACTGAGATTTGGAAGTGTTCAGCTATTGCCAATAGATCATCCTTACGACATTTTTCAAAAAGGTCTAATGTCGGATTCTCAATAAACCGACATACATTCGAGGACATCACGAAGTTTACGACAAAAAGCCCTAAATACACGGCATACACAAAGTTCAATGCTGCAATACTTACTAAAGTCACTTGAATCACTCCACCACACACGTCCCCAGAGCAAAACAACAAGTTATGCTAACTACCGGAGCTTCCCCAATACCGAGGAACGATCCCGGACGAGCCCCCAAATTATGTTACGTCCCCTGGTGGCATAGAGGTATGAGGAAGACGCACATAATAAAATTTAAACACAACCTATAATCTTGATCTCTGGGGAGTACTGTGGGTGAGTGACACACGGACAATCAACATGACAAAAAGTGGTTTGCTTTATTTACCAAAAGAATGTAAGTTTACACAAATGAAAACACCAACCAAAAATCCCTATTTACAGCTATATACAAAGAAAAGAAATTATAATAAATTAAAGCAAGCCACAGAGAAAAAGAAAATGAGCGGCGCTAAACAAACAAAAAAACAAAACCAAAACATTCACTAACTAATTCCCGCCCTCTAAACTAACTGAAAACAAAACCAGAAAATAAAGAAATCTTCGGCGTTCACGCCATAACTAAAGCTTCACTATCTATCAGAACAAAACTTACACAAGGTTGCACCCGCTCCTTCCCTAGTGTGTCTAAACAGAGTCAATCCTGCGTGTTTGTAAGATGTAAGTCACGTGACATACTTTCCTTTTCTTTAACTCCGGGCTGAGGAAGTTTTTAGTTCAGATAAGACGTTCTCTGTATCAAACTCCATAAACAATCAAACAAGCAAGCAAGCGAACCACCACTAAACAGCAGCATTAAAACAAATGGCACAGCCAACGAACACTCCAAGCTCCCTCCCCTTCCGTTCTCCACGGCGTCTTTTATCCTGAACCCGTTAATGATCGGATGTTCTATGAGATGACTCATCATGATGGACAGATTACTTGACCAATCACAGCACCTAAAACAGAGAGACAGCAGAGAGCGAAAAAACAGGAAGAAACCAATACCAAATAACAAAAGGGGAGGGGACAACAATCTTAACACATAACAGTAACGTTTTAGAAATATGTAATCATAGCAACAGTACACTGCACAAGTGCTTTCCCTTTAGGGGAAAGTGAAAACATAAATAGCCTAACAACACAAAGTATTTAATTTATACATTACAAAAATACAACAAAACCCTATTTAAGATAGTAGACAGTTAGATAACAGTGCTAGTGGTAAATAATTTACCTGTGACCATGATCATTTGCTTATCTTTTTTACTAAAATAACCCTTGAGCTCCATAATATCTTTGCGCTGCCTCACTTTGCAAGCATTCTAGATCGTGCATGCTTTGGTAATTATTTTTCTGTTATGATGTATACTTGTACCGACACCTTTTTCCTAAACGCTCAGATTAATCTGATTAGCTGATTAATCTTGCGCAAGTTTGCAGTGGGTTAAGTCTGGAGTCTCAATTGCCAGGGGAGAGCCACGTGCCTGCCTGGCGTGTGTTAAGCTGAGCCAGAATCTGCCTGTGCTACACAATAGATTGGCTGATATTGACAGAGCCTGTGGTCACTGGTACACTGCTACTGCTATTGTTTATCATGCAGCCACTTGCAGTTCCTCTGGTGTGGAAAACAAGATATTGATCACTAATCAAGGGCCTTTCCCAAATAGACAGCAGCCACTGGAGTGGGTTCACCACATTTATTGCATTATATGCATAAAATCTCTCCTGTGCTCATGCCCTGGGGCACAAACACCATTTCAGTATGTTGTCTTTATTTAAAAAAAGTAGTTTGCAGTCTTGTTTTTCCCTGACTTTGTTTTTCCCTGACATTAATTTAGTTTGAAAGAAAAACACAGTTTTGCTAATCACATTGCTAGCAATTTTAGTTCTTCAGTCTCACAGTTTGGTTTAGATTTAAAGTATACACTCATGTTTTACATACATATTCTATCTGCCCATGTGAGCCAGTTTGAGTCGAAAATCTCACATCTCCAGCTCACCTCAAAGTAAAAGAACACAATGTATGTAGTTCCTCCTGCTGAATCACATCCAGGTGGCTTTTTTGCTGCAGTTTGTGCCTGTGGATACTCTAAAGATACAGAAAATATGCTGGCAAGAAAACATATATTTAGATATATCAGCTGAGTTGGATTTTAATCTGGTATCTACTGTTTTTGCAGGTGATAAAGCTTAATTTTGCTTGGGTTGGATGGGGTTACTTGTTTAAATATCAAAAGCTACTTCATTTACTCAGGAGAATAGGCCCACCAGAAAAGCTTAACTGTGGCACACCCATTTTTATTGACAACTTCCCTATGCTTGCGAATTCTGGTCTGTTCAGAATCCAGGGCTTTTTGAGCATGGCAGCCCTGTTCTGGTGTGCTTTTGTTCTATGGCAGCGTCCTTTATATGAATATTTAGTTAATGCCACTGATGTCATGCCTACAACCTGAATAACTTGGACACAGTGAAAGGGAGAGGAGAATCTGGAGAAAACCAGGCTAGTAGTGAGCCCCCCAGGGTTCTATATTGGGTCCTCTATTTACATTACATTACATTTACATTATCTCACAAAAGTGAGTACACCCCTCACATTTCAGTAACTATTTTAGTATATCTTCTCAAGGGACAATACTATAGAAATGAAACTTGTATATATTTTAGAGTAGTCAATGTGCTGCTTGTATAGCAGTATAGATTTACTGTCCTCTGAAAATAACTCAACATACAGCCATTATTGTCTAAATAGCTGGCAACAAAAGTGAGTACACCCTAAGTGATAACAGCTCTACATCTTTTAACCATGCAAAGCCACATGTCCTATTCATCATGTTCATGTTTTTGTCTGCTTGATAGGACAATACAAATTTGCGTATCTTGTATTAGAGCAGTTAAAATTTGGTGCTTTGAGTACAATTCTCTCATACTGACCACTGAATGTTCAACATGGCACCTCATGGCAAAGAACTCTCTGAGGATTTGAGAATTAGAATTGTTGCTCTCCACAAAGTTGGCCTAGGCTATAAGAGGATCGGTAACACCCTGAAACTGAGTTACAGTACAGTGGCCATGGTCATACAGAGACAGACATACATGGCTGTCATCCCAGAAAGAAGCCTCTTCTGAAGCTGGCTCACAAGAAAGCCCGTAAACAGTTTGTTGAAGACAACCTGTCCAAGAGCATGCATTACTGGAACCATGTCCTGTGGTCTGATGAGACTAAGATAAACTTGTTTGACTCAGATGGTGTCCAGCATGTGTGGCGACGCCCTGGTGAGCAGTACCAAGAAAATTGTGTCTTGCCTATAGTCAAGCATGATGGTGGTAGCATCATAGTCTGAGGCTGCATGAGTGCTGCTGGGACTGGGGAACTGCACTTCATTGAGGGAAACATGGATTCCAACATGTACTGTGACATTCTGAAGCAGAACATGATGCCATCCCTTCAGAAACTGGGCTGAACGGCATGATAATGACCCCAAACACACCGCCAAGATGACAACTGCCTTGCTGAGGCTGAAGGTGATGGAGTGGCCAAGTATGTTTCCAGACCTGAACCCTATTGAGCACCTGTGGGGCATCCTCAAGCGGAAGGTGGAGAAGAGCCATGTGTCTAACATCCAGCAGTCCGTGATGTCATTATGGAGGAGTGGAAGAGGATCCCAGCAACAACCTGTGCAGCTCTGGTGAATTCCATGCCCAGGAGGATTAAGGCAGTGCTAGATAACAATGGTGCTCACACAAAATATTGACACTTTGGTCACAGTTTTGACATGTTCACTTAGGGTGTACTCACTTTTGTTGCCAGTTATTTAGACAATAATGGCTGTATGTTGAGTTATTTTTAGAGGACAGTAAATCTATACTACTATACAAGCAGCGCATTGACTACTCTAAAGTATATACAATTTTCATTTCTATAGTATTGTGGCTTGAGAAGATTTACCAAAATGGTTGCTGAAATGTGAGGGGTGTACTCACTTTTGTGAGATTCTGTATGTGCCCTACCTCCCTTTCATCACGATAGCTATTGTAAATAAATGTCATTTGTGCCTTTCAAAAACCCAAGAGAGTCAGCAATTTCATTAAAATAGTACAGAAGTATGACAATGGAAAGTAAATTAGCCACATAAGAGCTAACAGTATCCATTATATTATTTAATATTATTTAATATTTCTGTTATAAGTTCCTGTTCCACCACCCTATATATTGCTTCACCAAGGTCTAGAAGGGTTAATTTTTTAAGGGTTATTTTTTAGGGTTCATTTCCCACATTGCATAAACAGGTAGCTCCATTTTTAGTCTCCGACGTTTGTAATCTGGACAAAAAATGTTTGTTGACAGGCTGTGTCGACAGCTATTTCAGGACAGGTGGGTGAGGAACTCAGCGCAGTGCTATCCTGCTTTAATGGTAGACTTAAATTAACTGCCATTATGTGACCCTTTAAACCAATAAACCTTCATATCTATTCTGTATATGATAGATGACCAGCGTAGAACTGCAGGGTTATATGATAATGCTTCCTAAACCTCCTCAAAATGGTTAATACATCTAGTAGGCTTGGCGGTTCTTCCTGTTTACACCTTAACAGAGGTTTCTGTTTGCTTTGAGACATAAAAATAGAAAGATGTCACAAATGAGGAAACATAGAATAGTCTCCTCTGGCTTGTCCAAGAAGTGGACAAGCAGAACCAATGGTGCTGTGAAAGGCAAAATATGTAAGATGTTTCCAAGAATGTTTAAATCCACAGAAATAAGCAATTTTAACCAGGACACAAACCATGTCCGTACGTTGCCTATCAGTGACATCATACCTGCGTTACCCTCTATTTCCGGTTTTATTTTATTTTGTAGAAATAAATTTTGTCTCATTTCATGGACAAAGCAGGATTGCAAAATCATCTGCATGCAACAAACTCTCCTTTCTCCAGTGCTGACATTACAGGTCCATCATCATATGACACTGACCTAAGTTTGACACAAAAACAATATCTGCTGACCTAGATTGAGAAACTCTTCAGGTGACGACTACAGAAGTGACATTTACAGCACCCTTTGAAGGGCACTCTATAAAGCTGAACCCTTTCAGCAAATGTTGTCATCCCCTGACAACTGGCTGTGCCCTACTTTTCAAAAAACATTCCAATAATCATGTATCAATCTCTGATTCCCTCTGGGCACCCAGTTTCTATAGGATTTAGCTCAATTGAGATGTTTTCTTCCTACATATTTTCCTCTATGATCTATTTTTCTGCACAATGGTCCATCAGTAAAATGTCATACGAAATTATGCGCTTCCACCTGTCACTATTCAACTCATTCTAACCCCAATCAATGTCAACACTGAGAATTCATGTTTTTTTTATTTCTGTTGCTAATTGTTGGTTGTGGCTTTTTTTTTTTTTTTTTTTTTTTTTTTTTTTTACGTAAACTACCAGTCAAAAGTTTGGTAGTGTTCATGCATAATATCCATCCAGCAGCTTGGAAATTGAAGTTCAAGAGCAAATTGGATCCAAGTGTATTATGTTCTTTCCAATTAGGGACAGATTAAAGATTAAAGCCAGGGCTTTGAAAAGCACAGAGAGCATAAGAGCTTTTCAGTCTCTCACATCAAAGATGTTTGGCCATGTTCAGGCGTTCAAAGGATCGTAACACTATCGTCATCAGGTTGGTGGTCATCTTTAGAGGGTCTTTCATGCCACAGGAATGGAGCAATGATAGCTTGAGTTTTGATTCTGTCTTTGATCAGATGAAAACAACATTCAGATTATAAAGTGCATGATGTTTTATGAAAACGTTACATTACATCACATGCCTTTTCACGGATGACCTACTTTTATGGTGTAAAGATTTTATAAGAGGCTCCAATAAAAAATAACTTGAATTTGACATACTGCCTATGTCAGTACAAATTCAACAAAAACTAAAACGAAATATAGCTTTATAACCTCTAATTCTGAGTATTTCATTATTCGCTGTGTGGTGTTTCTTTTGTAAATGACCATATTTGTGATTTTGATTTTGGTGGACCAAAAAATGTGTGAAAAATCCCACAGAAATTAAAGGATGGACTCCAGCTGTCAGGGTTATGTTCAGTTCTGTTAGTTTTGTTCTGTTCCTATTTGCCTGAGTTCCCTGTCATTGTTAGTTTCCATTGTTGTTAATGAGTTACTCACCTGATCCCTGTTCTGGAAACGGTTACACACCCGATCCCTTGAGTATAAGCCTACAGTTCATTGAGTTATTTATTTGGTGTCGTTTATGTTTATGTGGTTGTGTTATTGTAAAATAAAGTGTTTCTGTTGGATTCTCCTCCTCATCGTGCGCTCAATACAGCCACCACCTGACACCATCCATATCTAGAAAACAAAATATCAGAGATTTAGGAAGGGGCTTTTTAGTAAGGAGATAAATTGAGCTATATAAAAGTTTAATTTACACTGCCATATGGGGGTATTTTTGTTCCAATATTCTAAATAAATACAGATTCACAAAAAAAAAAAAAAAAAAAAATCATATGCACAAATAAATAGAATGAGATCCACAAAAATATGTTAGTAGTTTCACAGAAATGAATTAAATTCACAAAAATAAATAAATAAATAAATAAATAAAATGAAATTTGCTAACAAAAAACGTATTCACAAATATGTTTTTATGTCTCAAGCACAACTCTGCCTGGCATTCATTTGTGAATCGCTTTCTGTGCATTTGTGAATTGCAACACACATTTGTGGATCTCTTCTTGTGCATTTATGGATTTTGAAACTGTAGACAAATCCACAAATAGGTCAACTCCACCCACCGACTACTCAAACCAATCAGATAACGGCCACATTGCGCTGACCAATCGCAGCATGTTCTCGCTACAACCAATCACATTTTGCTTCACAATCAGGGCAGGAACAGCTTTGCACCCCTGAAAGGAATTCTGTAGGGCACTTCGTTCGAATTGATCTTAAGTGCTGTGTGATTAAAAACACCCCATTTTCAAAAAAGATTTTTGGAGTATAATGTTTCTTTATATTGCCATCAGGAGAAAAGTCTATGCATGAATTATGATCATTCACAGATCCCGTGCTATAACACCTTCACCTGACGTGAGTGGCACGATGCAGCAAATAGAAGGCATTACAATCAATATATACAAACGGATCACATTATTACGGTCCATGTAAATGCAGCTAGTGATACTGTCTACAAGCGGCACGGAACGATATGTCACCGGCAGTAAATGGACCCGTTCTACTCCTGAAGTACAGTATTCCACACTTGCATAATACCATGTATAATACCAAATATGAGCCCGAATGACCATCAGTGTGACCATCAGTGATGTACGAGCCTCGGCATCACTGCGGCGTGTACTATGGTTTTTATGAGTGGATAATGCAAATAAAAACGTTGCAATGCTGAAAAATACATTTTTGTATTTATTTTGGATGCTGTAAATAATTTTTGCAATCAAAAACTATTAAGTCTGATTAATTTGAAATATTATTTGTGTGATCAAGTGTTTGACTGCTGGACATTTTACTTTTAAATGAAATTCATAATCTATTTAGAATTCACCAACCTGTCACATGTTTAAAAAGAACTCAGGTACACTGAAAAAAATAAGTAAAAGTTTTTGCATGCATATTTTTTAAGTAAATTTCACATATGGAATTAAGTAAACTCTACTTAACTAAGTAAAGTAAAATTAACAAAGAAAATAAGTAATTTTAACCTGGCCAGTAGGCTAAAAGGTTCAGTAATTTCTACCTAGTTGAAGTTTCCTTTGCAATATATTTTACTCAAACAATATAACACTGAATTAAACCACAATTTTAAAGTGTAGGCTTTACTTAGAAACATTTAAGTAAATAATACAATAGATATTGTGTAGATACCATATTTACATATTAGAAGTAACACAGCATCTGAACACAGAGACCTCAATACTTGATACACAATACACAATGACGGTAACATTCGATGGATCGTTTTTGAGTATGAATGTGCCATTTTGAGTAGAAAATTAACTCCAGATGTCACAAAATGGCAAGTTACTAAACCTAACCACAAAAGCAATGATAAAACAGTGTAAATACAGCTGGAAAAACAGTGAAAAATCATTAATTATTCAAGGCCCAGTGCATGATGGGAACACCAGTATCAGAAAAGTTGAGTAGTTTTACTTAATTTTATAATGTTGATATTTACGCTTTAATTTCTACAAGCTTGAATTGAGTACTAATATTGAATTTACTTAGTTTTTTAATTCTTGCCTAAACTAACTTTTTCATGTAGAAATTACATTTGTTTTTTCTGTAGTATTTACTTCACCATAAAATCATTATCATCAGTGTAGGCTATATCTTCTCTACAAACAATGGTAACGTTAAAACGTAATGTTAAACATTAATTAAAATGTTTAAAATATTACTTATAGGCCTAATGTTTAATAGCTGGTTTGCTGCTCATATCCGCCATTAAAATGTTTGAGTGTTGGCTGTTGAGTGACGACAGTTTCATCTATTTCACAAACTCGCATGTTTATCACAAGGTTGAATTCAGTTAGTTAATAGCTGACACTTTCTGTTCTATCTTGATTAACGTGATGCTTCCATAAAGCATCTGTAGTGTTGTCCCCATAACAGAGAGCACTGTTTCTCTGTCATTTTCAAATGGCGCATAAAATATAATAGTTTGACTTGGCTTGACACAGTCTAATGGTCTACGAAATCTACATTTTAAACATCTTTTTACTGTACCAATGTTTAAGAACCCTATACTTCCTAATCTAAGCCAATGTAGGACAAGACCGCCCACGAAGCAAAACGTGATTGGTTGTAGCGAGAACGTGCCAGGATTACTCAGCGCCAGAGCATTTTGTATGCAGCAGCATGCACGCAAATTTTGGTCAAAACTGATTCGCTCCCCCTGATGCCATTTCCTGGTCAGCGCAATGTGGCCATTATCTGATTGGCTTGAGTAGTCGGTGGGTGGAGTCAACCTATTTGTGGATTTGTCTGCAGTCTTGACTAGAACTGTTTCAGAATACACAAATGCGTGAGGTGATTCACAAATGCACAGGAAGAGATCCACAAATGCGCAGAAACTGATTCACAAATGTACAGGTGGTGATTCATAAATGAATGCCAGGCAGAATTGTGCTTGTGACATAAAAACATAATTGTGAATATGTTTTTTGTTAGCAAATCTCATTTTATTTATTTGTGAAATTCATTTATTTTTGTGAAATTCCTGACATATATTTGTGGATCTCATTCTATTTATTTGTGCATATGATTATTTTTTTTTTGTGAATCTCTTTAAATTTATTTGTGGATCATAATCTATTTATCTAGAATATTGGAATGATTCTATCTCCATACTGCCAGGTTTGCTGAGAGACCCTGCTCACCAAAAGTGTGTGTCATTACCCCACACATTTAAATAAACATCTTGAGATTTTTCTTTTACTGTCATCCTCGTCATCAGCTATGCTGGAAAACACAGTGGAAATGGAGCATGATTGTTTAGTTTATCAGATGAAGCAAAATAAGTGTGATGATGACTGGATGATGACTCTGTGCTGTGATGTTGTGTGACTGTGTGACTGCTGTTAACATGGTAAACTCAAGACATTCATTTTTCTCTATAATGTGTGTACTAGTAGTATCCTTGTAAGTATACTATACTTCTGATCAATCTAGTAGTAATATCCTTGTAAGTGTACTATACTAGACGAAATTGGCCCACTTTGTAGTTTCTAAAAGTATACTTTTAAGTGTAGCAGTTTTTCTTTTGCATTTCAAATACTGTGTGAACTATCCTACAAGTGAATGTATAGGTATACACTGAAACAAATTGGTGAAGGATTTACTGTGAAATTGCTATAAATTTCACACATTAATTACAAAGAAATGGCAAGTAACACACTGAATTAAACATGACATTTAAGTAGAAAGACTGAAATAGTATTTTCTTGTAAAACAATAAACTTTGTTTCACATACAACTTCAAAAAATCATTTTTACAGTGTACTGTTAATTTACTAGCTATATATTTCTGGCCAGTTTTTAGATTAAGAAAGTACACTTTATCAAACCATTAACTTTACAATATTTCAAGTAGACTTGAATTTAACTTCTCTGTACACTACCAGTGGATTATGCCAAAGATTTATGTATTGAGACTGGCACCTTTTGCTTTATTTAGGTGTTGTGGTGGGATTTAAAATAATTAATCTGGTAATAGTTTATATGAATCAAGTCTGTTAAAATACTCTCACATCTTGGAAGAATTGCCATAAAATTGCTGATTCTGTGTGGGTTAATAGAACTGTGTACAAAAAAGATCAGATTGTTACCACATCAACAATTATAAACAACAGATGATTGTTTCTGCAAGAAATGTGATATATGATCCCTGCACTCAGTGTTGTACACAGAATTTCAATGACTGTCAGAAGGATGATGGCAAATGCTGCGTATTTTTTTTCATGGTGGTCAGCCATTTCCTTTCTGAAACTTTTAATAAGACTCATTTCAGGAAGTTAGAGTATTAACATATTAAACCCTCAGCCCGTGTTTTTTTTTTTTTTTTTTTTTTTTTTTTTTCTTTAATTAGGTCTGCAAAAACTAGGTCACTTCATTTATGACTGACGACTTCATAAATGACGACTGTCGTAGCCACAGAATTCAGCTTTTGTTCTCGAGCACGTTCAGTCTACTTGGCATGTGCATAAATTGTTGTGGACTCATGAATTGCACATGTCCAGAGGTCAGAAGGAGGGGTCGTCCACCACCATTTAGGAGCTGTTTGGGGTTATTTGAGTGGCACCTCGTTGAGTGAATGTCAAAAGCTTCTGTTTGTTTACCGTCAGTGCCTTGGCTGCAGTTCAGCTGAGCGGTTGATGCACTTCCCCATGACTGATAGCTGCACAATCGCAGGAACCTCACACCCAGGGCTGAACAAAACCTGTGAATTTGGGCCTGATTTCCCCCAAATATAATCATACTAAAAATAAAAAAAAAACAGATATGTATTTTCATGTACAAAGACCCAATTTATTAATAATTATAAATATACATAAAATATTATTTGGTAAATATTTAGCTTCTATTATGTTACATTATTATGTTTTATTTTCTCACTACTGTACTGTTCTTTTAGATGTATTAATTTAAATATATTTTTATTTATTTTTTATTATTTATTTATTTTAATCAAATTTATTGTTTATTTAATTTAATCTTATTTTTTATTATTTGGAAAATATTTAGTTTCTATTACATTACTTTTTTCCTACTCCCTGGCTACTTTGCTGTTAGATTTTTTTATTAATGTATTTACATTTTTATTATTTATTTGAATAAAAAATATTTGTTTATATATTTAGTTAGTTTAACCGTTTTTAACAACTTTTCCCCAGACCCCAGTTTGAAATTTTAAATTTAAATTTTAAATTTAAAGTATGAAAATCTCCCAGGCCACTGACCTCATGTTCAGCATTCAAAAATATAGCAGCCAGTGACAAATTATAATATTTGCTTGTAGCATTATGATTGGTCTTTATCAAAGTTAAAGATCTGCGTTTATTAATTATCTAGTTTATATTAGAAAAGTCTCAGTCAGCTCAACTCACTCAAATACCTGCTGCCTATATCTATGTTTAGATTTATTCCGTAGTTACCTAATATTACATAATATTACATAGTTACCTAATACCTAATATTGTTTGCAGTTCACGTTAATGGAGAAAAAGATGAATTCCCAGTCGTTTATTGAGCTCCTTGGGCAGTAGTTTATCAGCTCCCTGCATGAGTCGGATGCGGTTTGAGTGAAATCGTTCTCTCCGTGCGCGTTCATGCTGCGCGGCCAGCTGGAGTGGAACAGTACCTGCGCGCACCCGCGTTAACTCTCAACTCAAGCGTTCGCAGCTAACAGACGTGCGTTCGAGAATGACGCTGTAGTCCGCAAAGCTGGCAGGCGTCGCGTGCGACATTCCCCTCGTTATTCCCTCCGCCACAGACCACAGCGTCAGCATGGTTGCGAAGGATTACCCGATATACCTGCTGATCAAACGAGCCAACTGCAGCCTGGACGAGCCGAGCAGCCGCGGCTGTAACGCTGGGAGAGAGCTGGAGGTGAGATTCGCGCTGCTATTAAGCTGCACTATGAGGATAGAGTTATTAAACGCAATAAAAACAGTAAATGACTCAAGTGACTAAGTATCATTATTGCTGCTGTTATTATTATTATTATTATTATTATTATAAATATAAATTCAATGATAATAAAGTAATCTATTTATTTATTTGTAACTCTAATAATAATATTATTCATGAGCAAGCTTTTTTTGTTCAGTGTGAATAATAAAACTTGGCCAATAGTATGCTACTTTTTGCACTGTTGTGGATATTTAAAAGGTGTATTTGTTTACCTGTTATTCTTTAAGAGCATTATGTGAATTGTTTTGATTATTACTGTGGTGTTTAGTCACCAATAGGCTCCTGTTTTATTGTTAACAGACTGACCATGTGCCTGATTCCCAGCTAACAAAAATATGTTCTTAAAATGTTTTTCTAACTTTAAAATTAAGTTATGAAACGTTATTTCTCTCTAAATGTTCTCTGCACATTCTTCAAAACGTACAGTTTTTAAATGTTTTAAAAAAACTTTTGAGACCATTTGAGAAAACATTAAGGGAACTGTCCATTTTATCATTTTGCAAACATTATGGTAACATTACTTGTGTGATCTCTGAACATTCTGAAACAAGTAGTATCATTTAAAAAGTTAGACTAACATATAATTAAAATGTTTCAGAAAAAAACAGCCATGAATGATGTAATAGGCTACTGTATAAATAATGTTTTTGTGCTAACATTTTGTTACATTTCAATTTAACACTGAAAGAACATTTGTTCATATTGTTGAGACGAGAACCTTGCCAAAGTTCTAAGAATGTTCCCTGTTAGCAGGGTTTGTCCCTGCTTGCCTAAAATCCTGAAATCGCTGTTCATGATGATCACTTTGATTTGGTTGTAGTCTTGATCAGAGTACCCTGAAATACTAGACTGATATTTGAATTTGTAACTTTATTCTCAGAGAAGCAAATGTCAGATTTCGTTGAGTTTCATCCCAGGGCTCAGTATGGTGGAATGTACGACAGATGTCAGTCTGTGGTGTTTGGCTTCTTCTGATGTGGTTTCTGCATCTGTAGGTCAGTGCTGGGTTTTTTAATGTTTTTTGCTGTGTTGTGTGCACAGAAGCATCAGCAAAGTGCAATCGAAAGGTTATTTAGACATCACAATATGTGTGCTGTATGCTGATATATTTTTATCCTTCTCCTGTTGTTTGTAGTTTGAATTTTGAGTTATACAAACTTTGATTTATAGTGTGAAGTCAGCTAAACAGCTATAGTGACCCAAAGAGCTGATAGAGAGTCTGGTTGTGATAAGAATGACTGGACAAAAACCTGAAATTAAAAAATTGACCAAAAAGCCATGGTCTATGGTCATTAGGAGTGTAACGGTACATGTATTCGTCCCGAACAGTCACTTTCGATTAGAAACAAAGTTCGAAACACGAAATTCAAACAATAAATGCCGTTTTGAAGCTTTTCGATGTGGCGTGACAGATCACTGTATAGGCGCCTCACTTCAGAGCGCGAGTGAACACGATCATCCCTTCCTCTTCACTACTACAGAATGAACATGAAGGTATGTTGAAAGATACAGTACAACTTACTGAAACGTATCATATCTCGTGTAATTGCTCAATCAGTGTTTCAACCGCGGAAAGATGTCAGTAAATGTTTGTAAACACTATGTCACGTAGTATTACATTTACCTCAGAAAAGCCATTCAGTGTCAACAGCTTGTTAGTTCGCTAGAGAAATGAAATGTTTCGCTAAATATATTCACTATATTAGCCTATATATTAATTATATTTTACTTAACCTGTTAGTTAATGTAAGGCCTAAATAAATCCGTCATGAAAACAAGTTATGACAGCCACTGTGTAAATGATTATATTTCAACAACGAATTGGAGAAACAGAAGTTAATGCAAAAACTGCCTTATGTGTAATTTACATGCTTACAATACATACATTTTTATTATTATTATTATTATTATTTGAGTGTTGATTATATCTAAAAATATAGTTTACAGCATTAGCAAAGATAGATTTTTTTTATCTTTAAGAAAAATTTTAATTATAATTGAATACATTTAAAGACAGAGACACAGTTTGTTCAGTAAAACATTGTTTAATAAAAAAAGAGAAAAAATTGTTTTGTTTTCTCACCCTGGCTGTACCGAACCCGTACCGAACCGTGACTTCAAAACCGAGGTACGTACTAAACCATCATTTTTGTGTACCATTACACCCCTAATGGTCATTGATGACAATGAAAGTAAATTTCTGTTGACCTGCTGACTGCACATACATACAGTGCAATGTGCTGTCTTTTTTATTAACGGATCGCTCAGTTTGTGTGATTATTTTTTTTTTAATAAATCTTTTGACTGGTTGGTGAATCAGACTGAATTGCAGTCTTCAGTCTGAATCATAGACTGAATCAGTCAGACAACTCAAATTCAAATCAGTGAATCAGTGCAGAAACAAAGTGTTATATAGAAAACATTGGAAAATTAAATTCTTCATCTTTGCATATTAAATAGATATTGCATTGGCTCTTTTATCCTGATCAGTCTCTATATAGGAATGTCAGCTCTGGATCACACAATGGACTGCTTTGAGTTTAAAGAACAGGCTGCAAATGATGCTTTAAAATCATCTGCTTAGAAGCTTAATGTCAGAGATGAATGGTACACACACAGTATGGTTTTGTGTGTTTGTCTGACTCAGGGAACTTGAGCTGTATGTTAACATTCGCATTCATCACAATGGCAGTTGCTCAGCTCACCCTGGAAACAGGCCTTGGATGCTGCCGTTTTGGTTTTGTGGGTGCTCCATAATCATTTTATAGATATAAGCATTTAAAATTCACTGGAAATGCATCAACACAGGGAAAAAAAAAACAGCATACAATAATGAATGGATGAGTAGGGTGACCAGTCCCACTTTCATGAGGTGTAAATATGTCCCAGTTTCAGCTGTGAATAGGATGATTGAATGCAGAAAACGAAAGCTGTTTTACTGATACGTCCATGATGTGAAATTGCAAGGTAGTTTTTTTCTTTCAAATTTTATTTTCTGTCACTTTCAGAAATAAATCAGATATTATAGATCAAATTCAGTCGGTTAAGACACACAGCAAAAACAAACCATAAAGAAAATAATCCATAGAAAAACGGACAATGTCCTGTCAGAAAAGTTTAAATCAGTAAAATGCGATGTGTAATTCAAAATGAGAGTAAAACATCTGTGAAAACTCAGCTCAATACAGAAAATTATATTAAATTATATTAACATGGAACTTTGAGCCCTATTTTTACAGACTTTTCTTTGAGAATTATATTTTGCTTTTAAAGTCATCACTATTGTTATGAATGCGTCATGTTAAACCTCTTTTTACAAACTTATTTGTACTTTTAAAAAATTCCCAGAACAGGACATCTCTCAGGACATGTATAGCAGCTGCTGATTCTCCTATGATACGTGTGAAAATATTTTTTTCCTTGACTTTTGGGATACCCAGGGAATAATTGCAGTTTTGGTGGCATTCCACCCCGATTTCCCACAGAAGCGAGTCCCTCTCAGCAGAGCACATCAAAAGATGTGTCTAACCATCACTCCTCATGCTTTCATCTTAATTACAGTAGTTGTAGTTCAGACCTCTCCTCTGAACACATCTGCAGCTTCACTTTGATTGCTGCATACAGCTGCATAGACACTTTGACCTGATTCTGGACATCCCATTCTATAATGGGCTTATCTGAACTTCTGCTGGTATTAATTAGAACTGCTTTTAGTTTTTATGGATGCAGTAATATTCCTCATGTCATTTGCTTTGTTCCAAAACCTACTGAGCTGCCTTCCTAGAGAGTGTTATACGGCGTCATGGGCGCACTCCAGGCAAACAGCAAAGGAAAGCAAGGTATGCTGCCTTCTAAGATTGCTCATTTTTGCCAACTTCTAAAGGTGCGATCACATTACCAAAATTTTACAAGGAATAAAGGTCCATTGTCAGTAGTGAAATGATGTATGAAGCACAGCCTTAACAGAAGTAATTTTCAACACAAGCAGGTTTTTTTTTTTTTTTTTTTTGGTAAACGGCTAATTTGCAACTTGAACTTAATGTAAAATTCAATTTAAGTTTATTTTGTATAGTGCTCTTGGCAATACAAATTGTTTCAATTTAGGATTCATTATGGTGAACTTGATTTCACCAAGTACAACCTGTTCTTGGATCAACACCTTTGTAGATCCATGGAATAACATTCTAATCAACCTATCAGATTTGAGGGACACAGGATTTGAAGTTTACAGTTTAGGCTAGTTTAGGCTTCCAACCAGGGTTAGGTGCTTGTACATCAGTGTTATTCAAATATCTTTTCCCTCTAATTTTAGGGATAACATGGGTAGGGGTAGGTTTAGGGGTAGGGATAGGAAAAGGGTAAGGACTAAATATTCAGACAGAAATGTTGATCCAGGACCATGTCTTACTTTGCAAAATCAAGGTGACCATTCTGTTATCAGTCAGAGATGAGTGTCAACGTAATTAACAAGTAATAAACAGCTATAAGATAATCAAGTTATGTGGATAGTTAACATCATTGTTCAGTTAAGCAGACATAACAAACAGTGGTTACAACTTGTGACTATAAGGATTACAATATAAGGATAATATTTGACAGTTTTGTATATTGATCCAAAGTTGGCATATACTCTGAAGTCTTCACAAAGGCTGGACCATCTGCGTAGGAAAATCTTTCGCCTCACACGAAATTCCCGATTGTGTAGATTCCTTTTGAAATGGCTGGATTTTGCCTGCAAAAATTGGCCAAAAAAGGTAAATGTGACCACACCTTAAGGCAGCATTTTATCCCTTGTTGAGAAATCAATCCCAGAAAGCATCACAATGAGCTCACTGATGTTTATTTACAGAATGAGTCAAGAGAAATAGGCTTATATTTCATTTAATGGCAAAAATAGCTTCCAGGCTAATTCAGAAATGGACTATATTACTACCCAATATTTGTTTTAGGATGCTTCCTTAGAAGGCAGCTGCCTGTGTTGACCATATACAGCAAAACAGCTGTCTAGGGTTTGGGACAGAACTTTAGAGCGCAATCACTGGGCTCCGCAAGCGAAAATGCTATTTATATTCGATTTTAATGACAATGAATAAACCTTTTAAGACAGAGCTACCATAAGCTCTGAGATGGTTTCTTTGCTTCTATTAAAATTTATAATATTGCCTTTCCTTTTGGAGCTGGTTAGTTTGGTTCATAGTATAGAACACTTAATTTGATGCATTTTTGAAATAGAGAAAATTACTTCAGCACTCAATATGGCTGAAAATGTGGGTGATCGCTGTTTCTCAGTTGTTTATTTTTCAGTATTGTACATCTTACATGTTTGTGTTGGTTTTAACAGAACTTATTGAACTTATTTAACAGAACTTACTGAATGATGGTGGTTTCTGTTTGGTGACTCACACAGGTTAACCACTTAACCAAAGTGCGGCTTGGTGTTTTGTGTTATGTAAGCTTTATTTTGGGAAATCTGTTGGTTTGCTGGCCAACAGTGAGATAGGAGATTAGAAGCACATGCTATAAGTCAAATGTCAAGATCTAACAAAGAAACACTGCATACTACAATCATTACTGACAAGCAATAATATGAACAGTTTGTTTGTTTAAAAGGTTTCCTGCTACAGCATAGAATATACAACTTACTAGGGACAAATTCATGCACCACCTATCACCTAATGAAGCATGACACATGGACATTGATTCTGTACAAATCCAGGCCACACATCTGGGAGGCACAATGAGATCTGAATAAGCAAATATTGAACAATCGCATGCTGGTGTTTGTTTATACGTATACTGTACTTGGTGCATAGAAAGCATGAAATATTGTAGTGCAGGGATGCACCGATACTGACAGTTTGGCCAATACCCATATCTACATGCATCTGGTCAAATAAGGCATTGAAACACAATACTTTACATCAAAAATATTTAGTATTCTAAATTGGCATAGGAAAAAACAGGGTTAATGACAGGCATATCAGCCAGGCCAATTAACAGGCAACATGTTGCTATTTTGAGATTATGATCACTGGTCACTGGTGTATCGTGTGTGGTAGATCTCCCCGACGCACCGGACTTAAGTTAACCTGGGGCGTCTCCTAATCGACACTTACAAACAACCCTAATAAGCCCAAAATTGAATTTGAATTTCGTCATCAGAAGAGTATGTGCGTACTGTACGCGCACTGCCAAGTATGCGCAGTTATGATGATGAGACATATAGTATATAAGTGTGTGTATGGCTTTAGTTAACAACAGCTTAGGGACAAAATTGTCTCCAGACTTTAGATAAATCTGACAGAACCTTTCTTTGGGGACATCTGAGGACATCTTCAATTAAAAAAAACAAACACAGCAATTAATAAATAAAATGTATGTTTTCTTAAAAAGTGTGTGTGCGTGTGTACGTTCTCCAGACTCTGATATGACTGTCCTACATAGATATAAGGCACAGTGCTCATTGTGATGGATTGTCAATGAACACACACTGAAAGCTTTGAAATGATAACAGTTTGCTTGTCTTCATGTTTTGCATGTTTTACATCATTTCAGTACTGAATCTTGGTAGTTGATAGTTAGTGTTATAAGAGTTGAGATTGTAAGGAATAAACATTAGGCTAAAACCACTAGTTGTTTTCTTTTTTGTGTCATGGCCCACAAAAAAAAAAAAAAAAAAAAAATTGTGGTTAAATGGACATTTACGGAAACCTCAACATCTCAGCTCAAGAGGGTCCTAGGTTCTTGAAACAAAAACTGATCTCTAGCAAAACCCCCAGTGTTAAATTAGCACTGCCAGTGTTAAATTAACTTTGCCTGTGTGTGTATATAATCCACACAGGTTATATAAACACTGGCAGTGTTAATTTAACACTGGGAGTTTTGCTACATGAACATAAATAAAATATTTTGCACAATTTTGTTTCTTAGACTTGAAACTCGAAACACAAGGATCAAGGTTGTTCAAAGTTCCATTTTTGGGTCAGTTTATAATGGGAATGATTTGAGTCTATGTAACTTTTTAGGGGGTACCTATGTAGGAAGTTTGCATGCAGAACATTTCAGGGTTGAGTCTTTTTTTTAACAGGGACAGGAAAGCGTGAAAGAGTGCAAGGGTTTGAAATTCCCCTCAGTTTCGGGTTGATTATCTCTGGTGAGAGTCCTGATAGGAAGCTACAATTTTCACAACATATAAGTCATGTTGAAAGGCCTACTTTATTTGTGTGTTTTGAAAATGCAAATGCATTTTACAGTATATGTTTGTTTACAATAGTTTATGCTTGTCAATGAGGTTTAAAACGGTGATTCTCGACCAGGACTTGTGGACCATTATAGGGGGCCTCTGCAATCTGACCTAATAAGTCTTAAAATTACTCAGTTTAAGCTAATATTTGAAGGCCCTTATTATTTTTAGCATATGTACCTCTTTTACTTTTATTGTTATAAAAATAAATAAAATACTGCATATGATGTCAGTTTATCTTTATTTTTTTTTAACCCTAACCCTCTGTTGGACGATTTGAGATGGATTGTAAATATTTTAACATGCGATCTCAGTTTTGCATTATTATTTTTTTTTATTTTTTTGCAGTCAGTATCTGTTTTAGGGTTCTCTTGTTTAAAGTGGGTGTCTAGATCTTATAGAGTAAACTGTGAATATATAGTAAACGAGGCATCAACCTCCTAAAAATCTCTGAGGTGTCTTAAGGCCAGAAACTATGCAAGTGCACAAATGCCTACACAAATGACTGATTGATGTTTTTTATGCTAAATCACCATTATAGACCGATAGATAGACAGACGGATGGATGGATGGATGGATTATAGACAGACAGATGGATAGACGAATGGATGGATGTATGGATAGATTACAGATAGATGGATAGATTATAGATGGATGGATGGATGGATGGATAGATTACAGATAGATAGATGGATAGATTATAGATGGATGGATGGATAGATTACAGATAGATAGATTTCTCTGATACAGGTTTTTCAAAGGCAGATGACAATTTCTAAAACAGCAGGGTGGCCAATATAATGATTATACACACATACAATACACAAAATAATAAAGTAAATTTTACACAATATTTCCTCAAAATCTAAAACATTTGAAAACAGAAAATGTATATAAATCTGAAATGTAAAGGAGGACCACCAAATCTGGCAGGGTTATAGGCCAATTCTGTTCATCTCGAAATGGTGAAATATCAGCTGATCAGCCTTTGATCACTGCTTTGTAACGCAACTACATGTGAAATCATGTTCCTGTAGCTAGAAGCATTTATTTTCATGAACTTGCACAGACAGTTTGTTTCAACCCTAACATGTATCTTAATGCTGATGTCATAGTGAATCAGAGACATCTACTACCGGTAAACTTGAAGAAACCTTTTAATCACAGCCTTGACAGCGTATGCCTCACAGTCAGACAGGCTGAAGCCTCATGGCCCCAGGGCAGCAGGTGTGATCACTTCAATAGCTGCAGGTGTGAGGTGTTCATCTGTTATGTGTGTGATCTGCAGGAGCCCAGCACCAAGCGGGTGAAGCCTCTGTCTCGAGTGACATCGCTGGCGAGTCTCATCCCTCCAGTTAAAGCTGCTCCACTCAAACGCATCGGACAGACACTGCAGGTACAGGCCTGACTGCTACTCCATTAACTTCTGCTCGATGTGCTAGAGTTTCATCCATTCTGCTCTGACAGCATAATGGTTAATGGTAAATTAATATTTAAAGGCCGTTATTATAGGATATGTGCTATTGTAATAAAAATAAATAAAATTAGAGATGCACCGATACCATTTTTTAAGGACCGAGTACGAGTACCGATACTTTTTTTCTAGTACTCGCCGATACCGATACCGATGCCTATACATTTATTAATGTCTCTCTCTCTCTCTCTCTCTTTTTTTTTTTTTTTTTTTTTGATGTTGCAGTTTTCCAAGCACAACACAGTGAGACTGTAGGACATGAATGTAGGACAGCTTCTTCATTATTACTCTAATAAAAAAAGTAATAATTTTTATGGGCTTGTCACAAACTTAAGGAACAAAAATTTCACAGTGTCCAATAACCTTCAAAGGGCATAATTACCAATATATATATATAATTGTTGTTATATAAAAAGAAATTTACAAACAAATTACAAACAATACAACAAATACTATAGAGATTACAAATACAAATTAAATAAACTTGTTTTTCAGATACAGTAGGTTTATTTACCATGTATACATTTATTTAACATATTTTGTTGTTTTATTAACATTAATGACAAATATAGGCTACGGTCCCTTTAAGACCGAATCCACGGATACTGACACATATCCTATTTTCACCCAAATGTTTACGTCCACTTAAGCCATAACCGACTGTATTTACGTGAGATACTTCAGACGATGGACATTTTGACAACTATGTATGCATTTGACCATTCAGGCGTGAGGAGAACTGATGCTTATTGTGTTTAAATTGAGTTGTGGTTTCAGATGTTTCAAATGATTGATTTAAGTAAATACTCTAAAAAAAAAAAAATGACAAGGATTTTAGGGGTGTACGATGTTGACAAAAAATTATATTTAGATATTTTCAGAGATTTTGTCGATAATTGTATGATATTTTGCTGAGCGTGTTTTTGTGCTGGTCTTAATGAGTTGAGCCGTTAATTTAAATTATTCATTCAAATGAGTGATTGACAGTATTGTGTCTAAAGTAACTCAAAATGTTAACTTATTGTTTATTGAACTGTTTTATAAAATCAGTGTGACAAAATGACAAAATCAGTGTGGCACTTTTGCTCATATTGCTTAACTAAATCTAAAGACAGAACTTGTGTGAAAAATGGCCCAGTATATACAGTATTACATTTCGAGGTCATTTTAACAGCATTAAAACAGGCTACATCAGGCAGTGAAAGCATTCACACTCAAGGTGTGTTTTGTTTGGTTTTTGCAAAGCAAGTGACCTAATGGATAATGTCAGCTTCCACGACTCTAAAATTATAATCAGAATATTATTGTAGAAAAAAATATACACCCCTACAAGAAATAGAACACAAAAAATAACACATCAAAAGGGCTTTTCCTATTTAAACTAGTTAACCCTGGGTCATTCTAAACCCTGGGTTAACAAAATCCTGGTTATCTAGCTACACGTTTCATAATATCTCATAATTTACCCGATGTTAACAATTAATCCTGATTATTCATAAGCTGGCGTTTCACACTGTACATTCCTAAACTCTGGGTTAACGTTCTTATTTGCATATTTGTTGTGTGTCCGCGATATGTTTACATTAAGGCTGTACTAGTATTGTGCATCCTCATATTATATATTGTCGACTGTTGGATCAAATTTATACAAATTTATATTGACAGGGTTAAAAGCAGGGTTTAGTATGAAGATAACCCAAGGTTAAGCACAAGCCCCAATGTAAAAAGCCCTCATGACTATTAATTGGCATTTAATTTACATTTATGCATTTAGCAGATGCTTTTATCCAAAGTGACTTACAAAAGAGGAACAAAAACAAAAGCGGAATAATCGTCAGTATTCAGCTGTATTCTCAGTTTTTCTTATTCTCCTTCCTCTTCAGCGTTCCATCAGTTTCCGCAGTGACTGCAGACCAGAGATCATGGCACCTCGGCCGTGGGGCCGGCAGATCCCGCCAGCCATCACCAAACGCCGCGACAGCAAGCTGTGGAGCGAGACGTTTGATTTAGGCCTGGGTCATATGTTGTCCTCCAAAGAGATCAAGAGACAAGAGGTGACTTCACTACAGTCAAAACCCACACTCAACTCTGACTGGTCAGTGCTGTATTTTGATACACTGTATTTCTCACAGTATTTGAGCTGAAAGACTGGTTCAGAAAACCATATTCAGCTGAAATCTAAGAAAATCTTTTATGAAACCAAAATCTCTTGAATGCTGAATATACCTCAGGCTTTCTGTACTTTATTTCAATATGAGTGAAATTTCACAATTCTTGTTACAGTCCTTTATATAAAAGTTAATATAAATATAGACAAATTGCATGTAGTCTTCAGGTATTTCTTAATTAAGTAAACCTATAATTAGCCTAATAACTGAATTAAATAGTCAATAATAATGAAAAATATGGCTGCCCACTGCTCTGGGTGTGTGTTTACGGTGTGTGTGAGTTCAATACCCACTACTGTGTGTGTACACTTGGATGGGTGAAATGCAGAGCACAAATTCTGAGTATGGGACGCCATACTTGGCTTCACATCACTTTCACTTTCAAAAACCAAATGACAAGCAACAGAGCAAATTAAAAGAACATAGCATAAATACTAATTAAGTAAACAGAGCTTTTCCTGAAATCTAGCAGCAGTATCAAGTAAAAATTAAAATGCTGACAAAAAGATATAATAATAGCAATGCAAATGAAAAGTTCTTACAGTATTACAGAAAGTACAAATGACTGCAAACTCAACACATATTTACACGTTTATGTGTCTATCACCATCTATGATGTCATTCATTTTTGACAGTTCAAACACTATTGGTTATGTGCTGCTAATTAACAACGTGTTTAAACAACTAAAAATTAAACATCTTGTTTATAGACTAGCCAATTCTAGCCACTTACTGGCCAATTCAATTAAACAACAGTCTTTCAGGGAGTTTGGGGTCATTTTTGTAATACATTAAATATTTTTCAGTTGTCTTCAGTTGTCACGGGTGGCTTTACTGATACTGATAGATGCTAAAGATTTTGATCAAAAAAGCTACATGAGCAAATAAGCTATTTGCTCATGTACACATACCGGATACTGTGCTAAGAAACACCGACAACAGAGCAAACAGAGATCAGGATGGATATATCCGAGATTAAGGATGTCTATGATGTAAATGTATCTAATTAATAGTATTGAACATAAATATTCCACTATTCACATCTGTATAGCTGCTGTGGTGAAGCACACTGCATGGACTGAGAGCATCAAGAGTTTCAAGCACACGTCCTTTTCTCACAAACATCGCTGAAAAGTTTGTAGTTAAATTCAGATATTTCATTAGCACTTAAAACTTAATCGTATATATAAGTAAAAACATAAACTGTTACATGATTTATGTACAACAAGTGGATCCCTATGTTATTACGTGAAAACGTCATGTGATATACCGCTGCATTGGAACGCCTCTAAATGTGCACTGTTCTATTAATTGAAAGATAAAATACGATAGAACAATAAAATGAACAGTAAAAGTTACAGAATACATTTTAACTGGCATAATATGGTATTAAAATGACTAAAGGAACCATTTATTTACTAAACAAATATAGATAATTAATATGATTCTTTTAGTTTTTCTACCCAATATTTTTTTTACAAAAATTACAAATGCAATGAAAATACTGGTATTCCGCAAGTACATTTTAAACTTTTAATTTTACTTATAAATGGGTAAATAACCAGAATATCTGCAAGATGCATGTTTTCTCTCATTGAAGTTCCTCTTTCCTTTGTTGTTGTTGTTTTTCTGTCATCTTTTTGTCAGGCCATCTTTGAGCTGTCTCAGGGAGAACAGGACCTGATTGAGGACTTGAAGCTGGCCAAGAAGGTACATTCTTCTTTTCCCATTACTTCATACAGCATAAATACAGCATGGATCTTTGTTTCTCCACACAGGGGTTCCCAAACCTTTTTTTTTTTTTTTTTTTAATCCAGCTCAACGCCTTTGACATAAAATATTTTCTTGAAGTACCTTCTAGTTAAAGGGATAGTTTACCCAAAAATTCTGTCATTTACTCACCCTCTAGTTGTTCCAAACCTGTATAATTTTCTTTATTCTGCTGAACACAAAGGAAGATATTTTGAAGAATATTGGTAACCAAACATTTTTCCATACTATGAAAGTCAATGGTGCCCCACAACTGTTTGGTTACCAACATTCTTCAAAATACATTCCTTTGCGTTCAGCATAACAAAGAAATTTATACAGGTTTGAAAAACTTGAGGGTGAGTAAATGATGACAGAATTTTCATTTTGGGGTGAACTATCCCTTTTAATAATAATCCATAATTTAACACATTCTACATTTCATTATTTAAATAATAATTAGCTTTTAATCAACTCACGAACCCCTATTTGGGAAACCCTGCTTTAGCATATGAGATTATTTGGTGTTTCTACATTCTGTTCTCAGCTTGTTCTTAACATTTTTTTGGTAAGATTTGCAAATACTTACTCAGTTCTGCCAGAGTAGATTTGAATGTTTGAGTGTTTTCTGTCTGATTGTGTTATTTCATCATAGGCATATCGTGACCCCATGCTGAAGCTGTCGATTATGATGGAACATGAACTCAATCAAATCTTCGGCACTCTGGACTCCCTCATTCCACTGCATGAAGGTGAGCAGATGCGTTCTATCATCTCTGTGTGTTCCTGCGTGTCTAAACCAGGTGCAATACAACACATTTACAGCTGGATCCGTTTATCCAAAGTGAAAGTGCGATCTGACACAATAACAGCAAATCAGAACACAAGTAATGGAAATTGTACAGTAAGTAATGATACCACTCATTACATGACTGCTTAAATAAGTAAATGGAGATAAATTGTTATTATGTAAGACAGCACAGAAGATCACACAAATAAATGCCAGAGCATCTAAAATCAGATCAGAGCCTTGTTTCCATCCAAAGTTGTGAATTTAACTTGTGAAAAATTGGAATATTGCATAAAACATTTGCGAATAAAGCAGCGTTTCCGTTCCATGTGTTCAAGAGAATAAAAATTCCTGGGAAATTGGCGCAAAATATCTGATGACAGACTTTGGCTCAGGCATTTCAGACTAAACCAACATTTGAGATGCTGTGATGTGATTGGTCCGCTCTGCTGAGGCAAAGTCACGTTTTTTTGTTGCGCATCGAGGGATTTATTTGGTAAATGTTTCCATCAAATGTCTTCTTATCGGTTAAAAAAAGATCCACCATAAATGAGCGCATAAGTATTTTATGCACATTTTTAGAATTTATGCGCGAATTAATGTCTTGGTATTTCTATAGACCCTTTTTTTTTAATGCAATATCCCAAAATGCACATAAAAATAGGTGGATGGAAACTAATGAGGCACAAAGTCGTTTTCCAGAACCTTCACCTTCTCTGCTCCTCTCTGATGGAATGAGCTGCCATCCTCTACCTGAACTGCTGAAACCATCACAACTTTCAGGAAGCAGCTGAAAACATAAATGTAGATCAAATCACATAGATAAGTTGACAAAAATCACCTCACATAAAGACTGTCATTTCCCTGAATGACTAAAAACAATACTTTATTGAAATATGAAAACATATGATATAGTATAGACCAATACTTTGTCAGTGCCATGGTTGTGTCACACATGGAATTGGTGGCAAAATGTGTTTCTCTGTGATCTTGTAGATTTGCTGAGTCGACTGCGAGAGGCCAGGAAGCCGGATGGCTTGACTGATAATGTGGGCCATATTCTAGTAGACTGGGTAAGATCATCTCACTGCCACGGTTTATTTTCAGCCCTGTATGAAGTTCTCTCCATCTGATGAAAACAGATGAAAAAAACTTGAGCTGAAGGCTGGAATACACTACACAAGTTTTGCACCAATTTACAGTCTGGACGAGTCTGTGCTAGTTGCCAAAAGATTTCAGACTTGACCATGGGACCTTACCTCACTGACTGGTTTTGATATTTTCAGACAGAACGTTAGTTCAAGGGTTAGTTCAGCCAAAAATGAAAATTCTGTAATTAATTTCTTGCTCTCATGTCCTTCCAAACCTGTAAGACTTTCGTTCATTTTTGTAACACAAATGAAGATATTTTTAATAAAATCTGAGTGATTTCTGTCCCTCCATTGACAGTTACACAACTACCACTTTGATGCTTCAGAAAGTTCATAAAGAGATGGTAAAACTAATCCATATGAATTGTGCGGTTTAGTCCAAATTTTCTGAAGAGACACGATCACTTTATATGATGAACAGATTGAATTTAGGCTTTTATTCACATATAAGCATTCATCAGTGCACACATCAGTTATGATAAACGGAAGCTCAAGCATGTTTGCTTGACTTGCGAGAACCAATAAGGTTCATTCTTGTGTATTATGCAGGCTTGTTATTGGCTCCTGCATCAGCATTACACGCATGCGTCGTGGTGCTCACGTGAACAGCGTCGGCCAATACTGAGCCAGCGTTCTGACGTAGAACCCAGAAGTGCAGCACTGGTTTTACTACATAAACAGCATAGAAGAATGACAGGGAAGAGAAGAGATTGTTGAATAAAGTCGTTATTCTCGTCGCTTAATAACATTAAGGTTGAACCACTGTTGTAGTCACATGGACTATTTTAACGATGTCTTTAATACCTTTCTGGGCCTTGAAAGTGGTAATTGTGTTGCAGTCTATCAGAGGCCAGATAGCTCACAGATTTCATCAAAAAAAAAATCTTAATTTGTGTTCCGAAAATGGGTTTGGAGCAACATGAGGGTGAGTAATTAATGACAGAATTTTCATTTTTGGGTGAACTAACCCTTTAAGTTAAACTTATTTCAAGCTAGCTTGTGAAATAGTAGTTAGTTACACTGCTAGTTAGTAACAAAAAGCTAACTACATTGAATCTGACCCCCGTAATTTATATTAGCATCAAAAATACAGTGATAAACAGCCTCCACAAGCAGGAATGGACCCCCGTTCATGAAAATGTCTCTTTGATTCTCATTGTAGCTCCCTTGTCTTGAAACCTACAACAGCTACTGTAGTAACCAGGTAGCAGCCAAAGCATTGCTGGACCATAAGAAACAGGACCATCGGGTGCATGACTTCCTCCAGCGCTGCCTGGAATCACCCTTCAGCCGCAAACTGGACCTCTGGAACTTTCTGGACATCCCACGCAGTCGACTGGTCAAATACCCGCTGCTGCTCCGAGAGATCCTCAAACACACAGCCAATGACCACCCCGACCGGCAACACCTGGATGAAGCTGTGAGTTACTGTCACTGTAACTCACACCTTCAGATTCCTTCACTGCTCTTACACTGCAACTCTTTATATTAAAAGAAAATCTAAAGTCTTTTCCAATTTACTCCTGAATAATTCTGCTAGTTTACATTAAATCTGCGTAGTGTGTATTGAACTAAATTAATGTGCTAACATGGATGATTTGTGTTGCTAATATGTCATCAACAATACCTAACACCAAAATAAATAACCTCTGGCGCCCATGTTTTTTGTTCACAGCTGTGAGATGCCAAAACCTAATGGCTTCTTACACCTATGGCCTAATTGTCTCTTTTCTGTGCTGCTCTTTGACTTTCATAGATTAACATGATCCAGAGCATCGTGGCTGATATTAACACACAGACGGGCGAGTCGGAGTGCCGTTACTACAAGGAACGCTTGCTGTATCTGGAAAGTGGCCAGAAAGATCTATTGATCGACAGCTCGCGGATCCTCAGCTGCCATGGAGAACTCAAGAACAACAGAGGAGCTGTAAAAACTCTATCATTTTTTTGGTTTTTAGTCATTTGTCATTCAGGTGTTGGTGGGAAAAACTCATATTACCCCCAAAAACCTTGGTCTTTACATTCCCAAAGAACTGGTCGTCAGATTTTTCCAGGGTAGTGGCATCAAATCTGAGAAGTATTATAAAACTTCTGTTTGGTTTGACTTGTTCAGATAGTGAACTAGATAGTGTAAGAAAAAAAACAATGAGTATGTTAAAGATCTCAACAGAGAAGTTTATTGCAGCATAGCAGTGACAAAATACATGAAGCACCGTGGGTTCATTGAATGAACATGGGTCTGTCAGAATGAACCATGAACCTTTTATACAGATGCAATTTACTACCCCTAATGTAAATGAAGTTGCTCCTGTTGTAACAGCTGTGGTCTGTATGTTAATGAAGTTCAGACACCCCACTGACTGAGGTGGCTGTCAGTGTTTGATCAGGTGGATCAGGAGGTGATCCACTCAAATGGTGCAGAAACAGTGAAACTGTTAACTTTGTTCTTCTCTATGATAATTAAGCCATTTTGATGAATGAGCATGATCAACCACCTATCTTGGAGAGGAATCTGGGTCAGGGCATTCTGTCATTTCTCCTAAATGGCAAATAAAAACAAAATAAGCTGTAATTGTTGCTTTACATGTCGATTAGTATGAGTGGCTGATTCCTTACCAGAAGTTGCAACATGAAACACACTGTAGTCAAATGTCTGGCCACGCAAAACCATATCTAGGCTCAGACAAAAACAAGCACGGACATAATTTCAGAATTGTGAGATAAAAAGTCACAATTACCTTTTTATTTTTTATTCCGTGGCTGAAATAAGCTTCCATAGGAAGAGCCTTCTAATAAAGTGGGTTTCAAATTGAAAATTATTCTCACATCTAAAGTCTCATGCTTTGACAAAAATAAATTGCTTTATTTGATGGCAAACCTAAATATATATATATATATATATATATATATATATGGAGTGGTACATTTCTATCTTTTAAGCTTTTTATGCTTTTTAATGTAAGTGCCTCATATTTCATTAAATGAAACCATTTTAATTAATTTTTAATTGCCCTAACTACATAAAGAACTGCAGAATAAACTGGACAAATATGGAGTACAGTTTTAGTATTTACAACAATAATCAGACTGACAAACTGATCAGTCTGTACATTTGATTTGGGTGTTTCTTTAATCTGTTCTTATATCATACCTTAAGGAAGTTTGTTCCCACAATGAAAATATTGAAGAATTACAGGAAATGTTCTAAGCACAATTAATTCAATTAATGCTATTTTATTAGAGTTTCAGTAGATTCGTTGCTTAGTGGGCTTTTTAGAAACAAAAGGGCTCAATTGAGCCATTGCTTATAAGCCCACAGGAACAACCGTATACATTTGTGGTAAAACCAATATTTTATCAATGTTTTCTTTACTTTTTTATTTCAAGATAAAAGGGGCTTGTATGGTCCATATTAGTGTCGCTTCCCCTAACCTGCCTAGAGAAGTCATTTCACTGCTAAAATGACAACTATACAGCTAAACATCACCATAAAAGGTTAGTTCACCAAAAAATGAAAATTCTGTCATTTACTCACCCTCATGTCGTTCCAAATTTAGTTCATCTTTGGAACACAAACAAAGATATTTTAATGAAATCTGAGAGATTTCTGTCCCTCCATAGACAGCTATGCAACAACCACTTTGACGCTTCAAAAAGTTCATATAAAGAAATCGTAAAACTAATCCATATGAATCGAGCCGATTAGTCCAAATTAAGACACGATCGCTTTATACATGAACAGTTTGAATTTAGGCTTTTATTTACATATAAACATTCATCAATGCACACATCAGAACACAGAAGCTCAAGCATGCTTGCTTGACATGTGAGAACCAACGAGGTTCACCTGTTCTCCTGTTACATTTGAGCTTCCGCAAGAACCAGTGAGGTTCATTCTTGTGTTACGCTGTACATTTGAGCTTCCTCAAGAACCAATGAGGTTCATTCTCATGTGTTACGCAGCACATTTGAGCTTATGCAAGAACTAGTGAAGTTCATTCTTGTGTTACGCAGCACATTTGAGCTTCCAAAAGAACCAATGAGGTTCATTCTTGTGTTACGCAGCACGTTTGAGCTTCCGCAAGAACCAATGAGGTTTATTCTCGTGTTATGCAGCACGTTTGAGCTTCCACAAAAACCAATGAGGTTCATTCTTGTGTTACGCAGCACGTTTGAGCTTCCACAAGAACCAGTGAGGTTCATTTTCATGTTACGCAGCATGTTTGAGCTTCCGCAAGAACCAATGAGGTTTAGTTTTACACGTCAAGCAAGTACAGTTGAGCATCTGTTTATGTTCGCTGATGAATGTTTATATGTTAATAAAAGCCTAAATTCACTCTGTTCATCACATAAAGCAATCAAGTCTCTTCAGAAAATTTGGACTAAACCGCTCGATTCATATGGATTAGTTTTACGATCTCTATGAACTTTTTGAAGCGCCAAAGTGGTAGTTGCGTAGCTATCTATGGAGGGACAGAAAGCTCTCAGATTTCATTAAAAATATCTTCATTTGTGTTTCGAAGATGAACGAAAGTCTTACGGGTTTGGAACGACATGTAGGTGAGTGATGACAATTTTTTCATTTTTGGGTGAACTAACCCTTAAGTTAGTGATTAAACATGCATTAAACCTGATTAAAGAATTGTACCCAGTAACAAACCAAAGTCTCTCCCACTTTCTCGTTCTGCAGAAGCTGCATGTGTTCCTGTTTCAGGACGTGTTGGTCATCACACGGGCCATTACCCAGAATGAGCAGCTGTGGTATCAGCTTTACCGGCAGCCGATCCCTGTGAAAGACCTGGAGTGGGAAGACCTGCAGGATGGAGAGATGCGTCTGGGAGGCTCTATCAGAGGAGCCTTCAGCAACCATGAACGGAGTGAGTCAGAATTTAATCAAATTTCATCAAAAGTGACGAAAATGGACAGGTATTTAAAATGTGGGGGCAAAAAAAATTGTGAAAAACTCTACATGCACCTGCCATAAACATGTCAAACTCTGTTTGTCCTCATCCAGCCAAGAACTTTTTCCGAGTGGTGTTTCATAGTGGAGGACAACTGCAGTCGCACTCCTTCCAGGCCAGCGACGCCTTCAACAAACAGCAGTGGCTCAACTGCATTCGACAGGCCAAAGAAGCTGTGGTATCTGCAGAATCTGAACCTGCCCGCGAGTCGCAAGTTGACAGAGTGAGGCAGTGCGCACCACCTAGAGACTGTTTGGACTGCAGCTTGATGGACACCACTGAGGCTAGCCTGGATCTGAGCACTGAATGCCCACAGACGTAAACGCCACCACTGTGAAAGTGTGAACGCCACGCTGAGCATAAACATTCGCAATTCTGCTTGACCAGCGATCCTCTTCAGTATTGTTACAAAAATGCCGCTATTCACAGGAAGCACTTCTCTGGAATTGGCACTACCTTTGTTTCTCAAAGTTCCTCAACTTATATGTTATACTTGTGCCTTTCTTTTACTGTGCTGTCGTTTTGTTTCGGAAACTGACAGTTTGTCCACTGAAAATCAATGAGGGTGAACTGTCTGCCATTGCACATCCTGTAACACTGGGTGTTCACATCACACTGCAACTTAAATGCACCACTGTCTATTCAAGAAAATAGTCAAATTGGTTTATAGGTGAAATGTTGTCAGGTGTTCATTCATTAATCACCAAAAAAAATGACCAGTCAAATGTTTTCACAACAAAGGGCGATCATATTATTTGTGTGCGGTGCTCTGAAGAAGGAATGTATAATTACACATATTCATCTCATATGTCGCAGCACTGCTGGACTACAGCATTTGTACATCAGTGTCAGAGCCAGAAACAGCCGTTTTCTTGCTTATCCATATGAGAGCAAGGATGAATGTTAAAACTGGAGTCATATTGAAGAATTGACAAAACAAAATTAATTCTGTAAAGCACTTTGATTTGAAAGAAGCTCAATTCTGAATTTTATGGCATTGGAGACAGCTTGAGTTATTTCCTGAACCTGTGATTGACATTTTGGCAAAATATGGATTTTATACACATTCTTCTGTAGCAAGTATTCTGTTGGACTACAGTGTAGCACATTACTCAAACTAAACGTCTATTGTGCCATGTAGGTCAGCTAAATCTTTATCATAGTGTTTTTGTGTGCTGCGCTGAAACAGACAACCTGTGCTGTAAAGAAAACAACCTTTGCCAAAACGTGTTTGGTGGTTTTAATTGTGTTCAGGTTTACTCACTAGACCTTGTGTTGTGTTGTCAGATGTGCAACATTCAGTTTATAAAAACTATCCAAAAAGTCTTTTATTCTGTTTCTTTAGTATTGTATTGTATTGAAATGTATGATGTAAGATGTTTATTTATAGTTTGTTTTTCACCTGATTTACTGCTTTGGTTGCTGTTGGATTAAAAGGAATTAGTTGGATGGGATTTAAGAGAGAATTTATGTTCTAGGAATCAGAAATGATGAGAAAAGAAAGAGCACAGGGCCACATGGAAGAGTTTGAAGGTCAGCTGGGGTGTAAATGCTTGTTTAATCAATGGGAGAGATTGACTGATGGGCAGTGTGTAACAAAATGAAGAAAATCAAATAAACATTTTAGAAAACCTTATTTCTCTCTTTTAGATATCATCTGTAATTACATTTTAAAATTAGTTTGAAATTGTGTCATTATTTGAGAATATATGTTATTTGTGAAGCTCTGAAGTGCCTTAGGTTTAGGAAATATTTTGATGCAAATGTGTGATGTTTGAGTTGAGCTTGGAATGTTTACCATCTTTACACAATGGGAAATAATGGGCAGGGACTGCGGAGTCCCTCTAGTGCTCCTCTAGCAGTGTATCACATGTTTATAATGAGGACCACAGGGAACTAACTGTTAAAAACACTATTTACTTACCTCTGATATGACAGTCAAGATACAACCTTTCAAAGTATGCACATTCAATTAAATTCAAGTTTATAGAAACCAATGAAAAACAGGAAATGCATTTTTACATTACAATTAAGAGTAATCTGTTGTCAGAGGTGACTGTCAAAGCAATGTCCATCTGGCAGAAATGTTCAGTTCTAAGATAATACAAATCATGAAGTTAGTTAACCTCATTCATTTAGACAGGGAAAAACGTACATATTTTCTTTCTTCCATTTTCTTACAACCATCAAACGTTCAAAGGTTTGGGGTCCTTAAGATTATTGAAATGTTTTTGAAAGAAGTCTCTTCTGCTCACCAAGGCTGCATTTATTTAATCAAAATTAGTAATATTGAGAAATAATTTAAATTTTAATATATTTAATCTATTTTGATATATTTTAACATGTAATTTATTCTTTTGATGGCAAAGCTGACTTTTCATCATTACTGCAGTCTTCAGTGTCACATGATCCTGATTTCTTGTTCAAGGAACATTTCGTATGATTATCAATGTTGAAAACAGTTGTGCTGCTTCATATTTTGGTGGAAAAAAAAGGATTCTTGGATGAATGGAGTTAAAAAGAACAGCATTTATTTGAAATTCCTTTCATTTTTTTTTTTTTTTTTTTTTTTTTTTTGTAACAATGCAAACATCTTCACTGCCACTTTTGATCAATTTAAATGCATCCTTGCTGAATAAATGTATTTTACTTCTTTAAAAGAAAAATCATACTGACCCCAAACTTTTGAATAGTAGTGTGTGTTAAATAAATCTCAATACCAAGTTAATGTAGAACACTTTTAATAATTTGTATTTATTTTTAAGAACTTTTCATTTAAAAATTGGCAATTGAAAGGTCTAATTCCATGTTTTGTTTTGTTTTGTTTTGTTTTACTAAAGAATCAAACCTGAATTATGAAGTGAGAGCAGAACCTCTGAAACTGAACTAACTCCTTCAGGAAGATGATTACTATTGATGATGCAATAGCAGGTCTGACATATGGCTGAGGCTTTGTGCCATATCCCCTAAAGAACCCACTTATCTCAGGTGTGCTTTTGTCTGGCCTCCCCCTGACAGTAACACACCCTTTCTTCACATGATGATGGTCATGTGTGCATATGGATAATTATTCACACATAGATGAGGCTGGAGAACAATAACACACAACAGATGAAAGACAATATAGCATTCTCTAATACCATCTGCCTCTCTTATTTAAATAGTACACTAAAATGTTTAAGAATACAATCCCTGTGAGAGATTTTTTTTATGCACAGATTCATAATTTAGTTTTCTTTGTAAGCATGTTTTTTTTTTTTTTTTTCGTTTTTTTTTTTTTTTCTTAGGCTATACATTCATTTTAAAGGTAAAACCATTGATGGAAATGCATGTTAAAGACAGCCATTTCAGGCAGGGTAATATGTTCATAAAGTTAATATGTTCATATGTTAATATGGTAAAATGTTAATATGTTCATCCCAAAGATGTGGTCACATTTACCATTGTTCGCCAAATTTTCGCAATCAAAATCAAATAATTTATATATAGAAATCAATTTTGCGTGAGGTCCAAAGAGGTCACTACATTTTTACAATAGATTGGTTGCGTAAATGTGTTGTGTTGACCAACAGAAAGCTGCTTGGTTTGAATGTGATTTCTCGCTTTTCGAAATTCAGAATTGTGAGATAAAAAGTCGCAATTACCTTTTTTTATTCTGTAGCAGAAAAAAAGCTTCCATACAGTTCTATTATTAATATTATATATATATGTGTATATATATATATATGTGTATATATATATATATATATATATATATATATATATATAAACTAAAAAGGGTAATTGCTGAATTTTTATCACACGATTCTGACTTTCTCAGAATATTTTTCTCAGAGTTCATATTCTATTCAGTATTGTCAATAGTATGAGATATATGAAAGCTTATTTCCACCACGATATTAAAAAAAAATAATTTGCCTCTTTTTATCTCACAATTCTGAAAGTCAATTTTTTTTCTGCAGAACTGAGTTTATAAAGTCTGACTTGTGAGATATAACCTCAGAATTGCAAGAAAAAAGTCAGAATTATGAGATTAAAAAATAGCAAATTAAATCACTTTTTTAAAATTTTGTGGCGGAAGTAAGCTTTCATATATTTCACACTATAGACAATAAGTAATGGAAATTTTGCTACACACACACATACATACACGCACGCACATTTTTTTTTTCTTGTTCGAGAAGCCATTTCACTTGGATATACATTGTACAATAGAGAAGAAAAGGCTATCGCAACTTCCGTTTCATGACGACTTTAAAGGTCCACTGAAGTGCCTTATTGAAACACGTAGCATTATTCAGTGTGTTTACGTAATTTCCACTGAAACAGGAAGACAGGGCGGGACATATTGAGCCAGTAGCGTTTCGGTTATATCGCAGCTTACCCAGAGCCATTGAGCTCGCCACATTTGACAGCTTATGGCAGCCACAGTCTAATATTCCCCTTTTAGGTTTAATATGAAACTGTTAATAAAGCAAAACAGTGAAGATATTCATGCTAAGGATGTGTAGTTTGAAAAGTGTCTAAGTTATATTGGTGCATGGCGCCACCGGTGTCAAGCCCCGGTTATACTTTTTGCGTACACAAGGGTCCGCTAGGGTCCATGTGATGTAAAAATCGTCATCAGAGGGTGTATGCGGAGGCTCTTTGCGGACGTCCGCTTGCATCCCATTTTTTGTGTCCGTGTGGACAGGTACAGGTAGGCTACAAAAGCACCAACTGCGCATACGCTGGAAAAACAATATGGACGTTGAATTTAAAGAGAGGCTGTGTGAAAAAGTCTGTTGCTACCTGCAACTCTATAATCTTTCGTTAAAACAATATAAAGACAGCCAGATGTGCAATAATAATGATGTGCAATAATCCATGTTTGTTTTCTGTTCAAGCCGATCTACTGTGCATGTGTGGAACTGTACACGGCGATGCACTGCGCATGTGTGGAACACGTCTGCCGAGCGGACCCAAGCATACATTTTCAGTAGTATAAATACAAGTAGTCCGCGTCCGTGCTGTCTGCAGCTGTCCGTGTATGCGTCCGTACTGGAGTATAACCAAGCTTAATGGTTATACATTACATTATACAATGACAAAAAATGGGATGCACGTGGATGTCCGCAAAGAGCCTCTGATGACGATTTTTATGTCACGCGGACCCTAGTGGACCCTCGTGCACGCGGAAAGTATAACCGGGGCTTGACGCAATACCAGACTTCATTCCCTTCATTCAGATTCTAGAGAGCATCTGATTGGACAGAGAAGCTGAAGTGCAGGGTGATGTCATCAAAATCATTGTTGATCCATATTGGATGGAAGTGAGAGACTGTAAGTTTTGAATGCTTATATCTTCTAAATGCGAATTTTGTCATTGTTTTGGAGCACACTAGCTTATAGATAACCTTAAGGCTAACATATTCATACTAAAAGACAAAAAAAAAAAAAATTTTGATTTCATGGGGACTTTAAATACTGGGAAACTGTCAGGCCAACTGTAACACTGTGGTAGTGAGTTTTGCAAGCACTGCTCAAATTTTTCAGAAAATGTTTTATGTATTTTTCATATTATATAAAATGATAATATAATAATATTTTTGAATTTATACTGTGTATATGTGCTATTGTTTGAATTTGATATATCGTTAAAATTTTTCTTGGTGGTGATGCACTGAAGGGACATTCTGTAGTTCAGCATTGACACCTGCAGGCGGCGCTCAGATTAATATCATTCAGCAGTGTTTATGATGGAGCCCGCTGGATGGCGCTGTTGCGATCCGGTTACATTTACACATTGCGGCTATGAGTGGGCATGTACATGTGTGTGTGTTTATGTGTGGTGTGAGGCACAGTCAGCAGACAGAAACCCCACGCTGCCTCCAGCTTTCAGCGCTGCGAGGAGAATCCATGTCCACTCATGTCTGCAGCTCATGAATAAAGCAGCGATGGAGCATCGAGGAGGGAAATTCGGCGACAAAGTAAAAGACAATCCTACTGCGCCTTCATGGAGCCAAAATGGCGACACGGAGGAAGAGTGTGGATGTCCGGACGGTCCCGATGAAGATAAACGGGTCAAGAGAGTCTCGTGGGCCGCGAAACCTGCCGAAGAACAGCCGCGACTGAACTTCCACATCCCCCGGAAGAGCAAAGAAAAGAGAGGTGCGCTGGCCCCCTTTGTTTGTCTTTTTTCCGTTACTGGCACTAAAGACACCCAGTCTGTGTATAATAGTGAGCTCTCAACCTAGACAACAGCTCTATGCATCACAGGCGCGTTGAATGTGTTGCCCAGTAATGCTGTATAGATGGGCAGGATAATTCATGACAGGATAAATGGAGATCCTGTGCATCAGCCCATAATATAAGAGATATTATAAAGTCTGTGTGTTTGTGTGTGTGTTTGTGTGTGTGTATACACCCTCCCTCAGGTAACAGGTTGCTCTGCCACACCCGTTGTGCCACTGGGGTACAGTGGGGAGCATTACATGTCATTCTGTTTTACCATTTAAAAAGACACATAATTATTCATTTAAAATAATTTTACTTTAGAAGTTTATAGAATCGAAGATTTCAAACATTTAAATGTGTACTCATTCATTCAAAGCTTCAATTCAAACATTCTGTAGATAACTACAAAGATTTCTGTGCAGTTTTTAAAGGTTGAATGTTCTGTTTGCACATTTAAAACTTTAATTCATGCATTTGACTGTTTTTTTTGTTTTTTGTTTTTTTTCAAACATTCTTATTCAAAGATTCTGTTGAAACATTTTAAGTGAGTAATAAGGACCAGCTGTATTATATAGTTATTTTATTTTATATAACACTTGTATATCATTCTTTCGGGTATATTAACATTTAAACATTAAACAAAATGTACTACAAAAAAATCAGCTAGAAAGCTAACATTTTTTATACACTCTGAAAGTACATTTTTAACTACACGCTTCTACGTTTACATGCGTGAACCTACACTGATTATTAGGGGTGTAACAGTACACAGAAGCCACGGTTCGGTGCATACCTCGGTTTTGGTCACACTTTAGTTTTAGGGTCCAATTCTCACTATTAATTATTAACTTATCCCTCAATAACCCCCTTAATTACTGCTTATTAAGGTTAAGTTAAGGTATTGGGTGGGATTAAGGGATGTACAATAAGGTCATGCAGAATAAAGCATTAATATGTGCTTTATAAGTACTAATAAACAGCCAATATCTTAGCAACATGTATGCTAATAAGCAACTAGTTAATAGTGAGAATTGGACCTAAAACTAAGGTTTTACTGGAAAAGCAACAAATCCACACTGCTAGGTTTCTTTTCATTTATTTTGAAATGACAGTAGTGCAAATTACAGTTTGTTCCACCTAGAGGCATTTAGTCCCCCCTGAATTAGTTGGTACAATACAGCCTTCTATATTGTATTAAGTAGGGTTGTGTATCGCCAAGAATCTGGCGATGCAGTACACATCACGATACAGGGGTTATGATAGCATTCACAGCCTTTTGTTTTGTGCAAATGTAAGTTGTAATATTGTTTATTTTGTGTAGGCCTTATCTAATATAGGAAGCATTTGGTTAAGAATTAACGCTGTAGTAAAGAGTGCCGGTGATCATCTTCAACTTCAGTGTATGCAGCACAAACAGCAATGCACAACTAATAATGACCATGATTGGGACTGTCATATTGCTTAACATTAAAGAGAACAATGTTGTAATAAAACATTGTGTATTATTTGGGTTTAGTTACTGTTTAGTTGTTTCATCGCATTGCTTCAGGAAGAGCACGTCCACAACATGATTCACACATTCTGAATAGCACATAACTTAGTTCAAGTTCACTTGTACATTCGTGTCATTATGTGCAGATATAATTTGTAATATTATGTTTATTTTGTATATATCTCATATAGGATGCGTTTCTCTGAGTTAAAGGGGTGGTTGATTATGATTTCACTTTTTTAACTTTAGTTAGCGTGTAATGTTGCTGTTTGAGCATAAACAAGATCTGCAAAGTTAGGACGCTCAAAGTTCAAAGCAGAGGGAGATATTTTCTTTTAAAGAAATTGCTTTTTAAGGACTGCAACAAACAGCTGGTAGGGACTACAACGAGCAATACGGTACATAACACAAATGCAATAGCATGTCATAAAAGCAAGTTGAGCAAGACATAAGTTATAACCGTAATTAAACTAAACTATACCTGTTCTATCTTCATGCAGCATATATTCTCTGACTCTGTAGGCATCTTACAACAGTTCCCACACAAGCGATATATAGATTATCATGACAGAATATGTTAATCAATGACTTTATTTATATATATAAGCATAGTTAACTCCACATCAACTACATAAATTCATCAACTAAACATTCAGAAATGTCCTGTTGCATTCTTCATGTTGTCACTTCTTCTTGAGTCTCTCCATCATTGTCTGACTCCGGTTTGAACATAAAAGGCTGAACAGTTTCTGATATTTTCAGTGAGTCTGCGTGAGGTAATTGGAGCTGCTAACACGAGCTCTTGAAACTCTGCCCTCTTCTTGGGAGCAGCAGCTCATTTGCATTTAAAGGGACACACACAAAAACGAGTGTTTTTGCTCACCCTCAAAAAGTGACAAATTTAACATGCTATAAAAAAATGATCTGTGGGGTATTTTGAGCTAAAACTTCACATACACACTCTGGGGACATCAGAGACTTATTTTAAATCTTGTAAAAGTGGCATTATATGACCCCTTTAATTAACGCGCTAACAAAGTGCTCTAGTTTACCGGTGTTCATTCAGCGCTTCAGAGCGCGCAGCTCAAACAGCAGAGCACGACTAATAATAACTATGATTGGGACTGTCATATTACATAACATTAATGAGAACACTATTTTAATAAATCGTTGTGAAATGTATTGGGTTTAGTTGCCGTTTTCAGCGCGTTGTTCCAGGAAGAGCGCGTCCGCAACAGGAGTACACATTCTGACAAGCACGCATCTGAGGCGGCGTTGGTGACATGTATTAGTCATTATATTTGTTTATTAAATAAGTAATTTAATAAATTATCAATCACATCAACTCATTTTACAATCCTTCTAGCCCTTTATTTAGATTAAAAACCCTTCTCATTCATTTGGTGAGGAACATGGCGTTTTGAGCAGCATTTGCACACCCTGTCGTGCTGTTGACTATATGCCACTGCAGTAGACACATATTGCAGTATTAAGGCTAATGGTTAATCAATTAATTGATCGTTAATTTAAACAATGATCAATCATGGGAATTTGTGAATCCCTAATCGGAACATTAATGTTTTTGATTAAAGTTTATGAGGGCGCATAAGAATTGTAAATTTTGATTTCATGGTGACTAAAAAGCTGACAGTGTGTAAGGTCTTGGTTGGGTAAATGCTCTCGCTGTCTAGGGCAACCTTGTTGACCAATGTAATAATGTTGCACTGCATTGCTCTTTGTATCGAAATATATCCAACTGTGTGTGCGAAAGAGACCCAGTGTGTAACTGTAAGAGCGAGTGAATCAACAGTTTTAGTTTTAATATATCTCCAAAAAGGACAAAAGAGTACCAGGAGTTAATGCGAGCTGCCAGTATGCTAGAATCACTCCCGGTACTGTGAAGAAAAAAAAAGCAGCAAAAAAAGAGGTGCCGCACTGCCTGCACAAACACCTGGATGTGCAGGGTTTGATTTTAGACTGTTTGTTTGTAGTCAGGTAAACAACACGTAGCAGCGTTACATTACCATTCGTTCCTCAAGTCTCTGGAAACACATGGATTACAGGCTCCAGTTTGCCTGGCCGAGAACAGGCTCTGGCTCCAGAAGGTGAACCATTCTGGTGAAAAAGGGGTAATAGAAAACGTGAGACTCGCGCTTAGGACTGGACATACATATTGGTTGGACAAACTTGAAATATCCATTTGTTTTTTTTCATGTTGTGGATGCTGCCATTTGAGCATAAGAAGCAACATTTATGATGCAGTTCATGTCAGATTTTTTTGGGTGATTTCAAATAAGAAATGTAATCGAAAGCTTAGTAAACAGCTTTGAAGAATTTGGTGTTTCCCCATTCAAAGAGATAAGAGCTGTACTTGCATGACTGAAATAGATGCCCGAGAGGCATTTCAAAGATGGCTGCCGAGTAGGGGTGGGCGATTTACCGGTAGACACGATTAACTGGTAGAAATTTTGTCAACCGTTAGAGACGATAGTCCAAAATCTCTGTCACGGTTAAGCTCACGTGATGTTGCTGTGCTGCGCGGTCACGAAAGCTTATAGTTTGCTTTCATTTTTATACGTTGTGGTTTAAAAATAAGTGGTTTTTTAAACCATTGAAGTGCAATTAGCAGCTAAAGACAACTCATTTCAGCATATGCGCGTGCTCTCTGAGAGACTGTTTCTCAGCACTGCCTGAGAGACGTGCGACTTGAAGCCACTGCTCATAGAGTGCGTGAGGACTGAACTGAGTGCTTTTTGCCACCGAATTGGGCTTGAACGGTTAAATACTTACCTATGTGTCAAAGTGACCATGTATTTGCAAGTAAACAGAGCCATTTATGTCTATATACAGTTGAGAAAGACAAGGCATGAGTATAATGGATATGTGCAGTCAGTCATAAAGGGACCGCATACAAATTTACCTGCTGTCATTATTAATGCTAATCAAACAACAAAAAAGAGAGAAAATCTCCCCCTGCTCGCTTTTGTAACTTTAATAAGAATAAATGTATATTTAAGGGTGGGGTAAGTCATTTTTCAAAAAAGCTGTTGGACATTGATATTTGAAATCAACCCAAACAAACCCACCCCTCTCTTCATTGCTCCGCCTCCAAAACTCACCCTCCAATCCTAACCACCCTGCTCCGAGTCAGTCTCGAACCCTGGCCCGATCGCTGCTGGCAGGTGAGGCGAGTGCACTAACAATGACGCTAAACACTGCATTCTTTAGCGTTCGTCAGTGCGCAGTGGATTACCTGCACAACTATCACTAGCTGGCCACTGTTACACATGCATTGCAAGAGTGGATGTATGTTTATCACAGCTGACGCACAACAAAATGCTTCACGAAAAATAAAGCGCAGATGATAAATGAATGACAAGGAAGCACAAAAAAATGAACGTACAGTACACAGGAGTAAATACAAACAAGTGTTCGTTGTTAGTCGCCAACAGCACAGCAGCTCCAGACAATCAATGACACTCAAAGCCAGTGTTACTCACGTGTGAAGCGGAATCAAAGCAGCCTTCGCGTATGCTTTCAGGCCTTCCTGCTTAGCTCTCTCCAGCGCTGGAAAGCTTTTCTAATAATAACGCGGGTCCTAAAGTGCTTGCCCAGTCATAAACCTTGATTCCAGTGATATTCTTTTGAGCTCTTTTGTATTATGTCTCCAAAACGGACATTTTAACATAATTGTGTGTTTTTGACTATTCAAGTGCAAAAAGACAAAAAGACAAGAGAGCTCTTTTCAGTACTTGTCAGGGACTGACACATACTTATCATTGAGGTAATAGTTTTTGTTAAAAATTTTGATTAGATTTGATTTTTAGTTTTTCTGCTTTCATTGTATAATATTTAGTAATTTTTTGTGTTTGTCTTTTAGTTAGGGCTTTTAAATATCCATATAGTTTTTGTTGTTATGGTTTTAGGTTTAGTTAACTATAATAACCCTGATACTTAAAATCTATATAGGCCTATTGAATAATGTGTCAAATAATGTTCTTAGTCTTTCCTTTCTATGGCAGAAGCTACAATAGTTTACTACGAATTAAATGGAAATTAAATTAAATACAGTTTGTGTAAACAAAATAATAATGACTAGGAAAAAAATCCTGGGCTATAATGCATGATTTTTAATTATAAACCAGCCCGAAATACACTGTGACTCTTATTTTGAAGTCTCTGCACTCTGCACTGTAGCAGCCTGCTCATTCAAGTTCAGATGAGGGAGATAAAATATGCTTTCTTACAACAGTCTAAACATATTACCATATAAACATTGTATAGTAAACATTGTCATAAGTCATCAACATTAGTTCATAAACAATCGCTTGGCAAAAATGTGCGCGATTCATTGATTCATTGATTCACTGACGTTGGCGAAAACTATGCCGAAAATTATTCATCAACAAAATTAACATTGATTACACGTTTGTTGTTGGTGTCGGCCTGACTAACTTCTAAACAATGTTTTTGAAAAACTACTTACCCCACCTTTAATTTACACAGTAAAGACTATGAATTGTTTTGTTTTTTTATACATTTGATTACTTTTCTAGTGCTTGAAGTTTTTTAGGTAGGTCTATTTCATTTGTGTCTTTGTTCTATTGTAGTTTGTTTTCTTTGCTCTTTATCACTGTTTACTTGTCTTCAGTAAGCTTGAGAGTTTTTTCATCAGCTTAATTCATTTTTAAAGGTGCAATGTGTAAATTTTAGCAGCATCTAGCGGTGAGGTTGGGAATTGCAATATAGAGATGCTACGGTGGCCAAGACAGGACAAATATGTCGTCGTCTGAGACAGAAGAGAGTAGCTAGTCAATCAAACTCTGTAGAGCAGTTTGTCCGTTTGGGGCTACTATAGAAACATGCCTGCACAAAATGGGGACTTAACATATAAGGGGACCCACAGTTTATGTAGATAGAAATGGCTCATTCAAAGGTAATAAAAACATAATGGTTCATTATGTAAGGTCTTTATACACCACTGAAAACAGTTATTAGGGGTGTAATGGGACACGTATTCGTACCGAAAATTTTCGGGACACGTCTTTCGGTTCGGTACATGTGTGCCGACGAATACAGAGTTGTATAACCCATTAACCACTTTTAACCACCATTAACCACCAATAATCGCAATAAGCTCTGTGTTTTGTTACTTTCGATAAGAAACAAAAGTTCATCCCTCAAATTCTGTCCATTTTATCATGAAATTCAAGCAATAAATGCTGTTTTGACGCTCTTTGATGTGGCGTGAAAGATCACTGTACAGGCACCTCATTTCAAGCACCAGTGCGGAGTGCGAGTGAACGCGATCAACTCTTCCTTTTTAATACTAGTTACAGAATAAACATGAATGAACATCTGAAGGTATGTTGAAAGATACAGTACAGCTTACTGAAATGTATCTTGTGTAATCGCTCAATCAGTGTTTCAACCGCAGAAAGACATAAATGAAACGGCTTGTAAACAATGTCATGTACATTTACTTCAGAAATGCCATTCAGTGTCCACAGCTTGTTCTCTTTCGCTACATATATGCACTATATTAGCCTGTATATTCATTATATTTTACATAAGCTGTCTTGATTATTTAATGTACATGTTTAATGCATGTTTAAATAATTCAGTCATGAAAACAAGTTATGATGGCCCACTGTGTAAATGAATGCATTTAAAGTCCCCCTGAAATCAAAATTTAAGTTTTTTAGCTTTTAGTATGAATATGTTAGCCTTAATGTTATGAATAAGCTGGTGTGTTCCAAAACAATGACAAAATTCACATTTAGGAGATATAAGCTTTCAAAACTTAGTCTCTCACTTCTGCTAAAATGGATCACAGATTTTCATGACATCACACCGCCCCCTCCTACACTATCAACAGACACTGAAGCTGTGGCTGAAATCGGTCATTTGTTCACACATTTACTAGTTTCTACATGGTGAATGGCACATAGTGCACTATATAGAGAATAGGGAACGATTCGGACAGTGTAAATATGCTTTCCATTGACGCGAATGAAGTCCGTTTTAGTGTCAAGTGAACCGCCGCAGCGCGAGCACAGTCTGCTCTGGCCCCGGGGAGATCACAGAGCGGATCATATCCGCGAGTCGGCTCAGACCACGAAAGGTATCGGACCCATTTAAATTCTGCACAGAATGCTATATTTCAAAGCGATATAGAGGAGATTAGGAGGATAAACGGTTAGATATTAAAAGGAAACAGAGGTTTTACTGAGTTTAATTGCTCTGGCCGAGCTGTGATATAAATGAAACGCTATTGGCTATTTTAAAAAAGGGGCGGGGCTGTTCGATATATCGCCCTGTCTTCCTGTTTCAGTTGAAATTACATCAACACATTAAATAATGCTGCGCGTTCCAAGACACTTCAGCGAGCCTTTAACATGGAATTGAAGTTAATGCAAAAACTGCGTTATATGCAATTTACGTGTTTGCATACAATTTTGATGTGATTATTATATCTAAAAATAAATAGCAACTTAATTTAAGAATTTAAGCTATGTTGTTAATTGAAACTTTTAATATTATAGTAATGTGCAAGAAAGTGCTCTATATATAGTTTACAGCATTAGCAGAGATAGATTTTTTTTTTTAGATTTTTTAATTTTAATTATAATTGAATTTATTTAAAGACAGAGACAAAATTTGTTCAGTAAACCACTGTTTTAAAAAAAAGAAAGAAAAAAAAAAAAGCAATTTTATGTTTAGTTTTCTCCCTCCTGCTGTACCGAATCCATGCCGAACCGTGACTTCAATACTAAATGAATAACTGCTCTTGACTGAATAACTTTTTTTTTTTTTTAAATTTAATTTTTTTAATTGGTTTAATTCATACTTTGTTATATTGTATTTGTCCTATTGTTTGTAATTTACTTTTCTTATTTTTAATAACAGAAATTAGATAAAATAACACAAAATAACTATATTGTGTATATTGTTATTGTGAAAATATTTCTCATATTGTGAAATAAGAATTTGGTCATATTGCCCACCCCTACCCGCAAGGCATATATTTATTTTATTGAATCACAGCCTTTGTGAATTCACAATAGCATTATGCTACAGTATGCTTTTAATACATCGTTCAGCCTTAGAAAACAGTCTAGTGCCATCATGGATTCTCGTCCGTGGAATGTGCCACTTCCGGTATTTTGCCGGTTTATTTGATTTTTTTTTTTAAACAGCCTAATGTGATTATTAAACTGCTGAGAACAATGGCTGAATGAGTGCTAATGTTAACTAAAGCCGAGAACATGACTGTCAGGCTGATTATGAATGTAATTTGATCGTGATGACTGATCATGCCCAAAAGCACTGGTCTACAGTTGGTGTTTAAAGTCATGTAGTGTGCGGTGTCTAAAGTTTCTAGTCTTAGAATTTAAGAGCCAGCTGTTGCCAGTCTTCCTCACAAAGATTTTCCTAAACATGTTTAATATTTGCAACTGACGCTGGTGACTATGCTGTGGAGATCATCATTCATCCTTATTTTTGTAATTTTGTCAAATATTTTTCTTGATTACACATCTTGTTTTGATGTTTCTTTTATCTTATTTTATAAGTTAACATTGCAAGTTAATTGTTTTTAGGCTCATTTTGATCTGCAGATGAAAAAAGTGAAACTGCATTCTGTAAAAATTCAGAATAAGCATTGATTTCTCTAATTTTAAAAATAATTTGAAGTATTCTTTTATTTCAATCTGCAGTCTAATAAAAGTTAATGAAAAAATAAAATGGTAGCTTATGTAGGCTGTAACTGCACTTGTTTCTGAATATGTATTAATTTAAATAGTCTAACGAATAAAGTCACAAACATGACATCTGTAAATAAAATAAGTTTATATATTGGCTACACTTTAATATCTAATATATTTGAGGAAATATCATGAGGGAATACAGTGCCTTGAATATCTCTGCAGCTCTTCTGTCAGATGAAGTCATGCCTTCAGAGTTTGTGTTAACAGTCCTGTTAAATAGCATTTTGGGAGCGTTGTACATTTACTATATACTGATAAAATGAAAATTAAAATATACAAATAGCATTTTAACTGACTTCTATTTTGAAATAAAGCAAGCAGTATTTTATTTCGTTCTAACTGGTAGCTGGTAACTCTGGAACCGGAAGGAAAAATAGCCTATAGCATTTTTGCCTCAAGCCCTGGAATATAATAATTACCTTGTTTTTTGCACACATGCATTCACTATATTTGCGTTTATAGCTTTTCATTTGCACAATATTTGCAAGACAGAATGTGGAATAACATTTTTTTTTAAATAAATTTTTAAATAAAATACGGAAAATATTTTTTTTTAATCTGATTAATCGAAGAAATAATCAACAAATTATTTTTTAAAACTTCTGCTTTCTCCCCCATAAAAACAATTCAAGTAAATAAAAAAAAAAAACCTGATGGTTTTGCAACACCACTACATTGATAGTAGGGATGTGCAACAGCGATCGAGTACTCAACCGTGACAGCGACAATCAATCATGTAAACGATGATCGAAATGTTTTTTTTTGTTTTTGTTTTGTTTGTTTTTCTCCTGATTGGTTATAGCAGCACTTTGGGTGGCTCCCTGAGCTCTGATTGTTTAGCTTTCCACAGTATGCGTCAAAAGATGTGAGAAGAGAGAGAATGGCCTCGAAGTCATGTAGTGATGTCTCGCTTCACCTTGACAAGGTAGATGAAAATAAGCTCACGTTTGCATTCGCAAACCTTTCGCAGATGAAAGTTGTAATAGCTACATCTGGTGTACCGTAAACGGCTTAAAGCTCATTAGTGGTGCTACATTGACAAAACGAATCAGCTACTATCAGCTACCCCTGCCATATTTTCCATGTATAAACAAGGCTACTTTCTAGGGCACAGACTGACTTCAACAAGAGATTGTAGTTGTATTGTGTTCTGATGGTTTTGTTCTCCGTTCACAGCTCTGTTTCAGTATGTGTCTACGGACTCCAGAGAGTTTTCTGACATCCTGCAGATCCTTACCTCCAGTTATAAGGACTCTTCCTCAGCAGGGACGTTTATGTACTCCAAACCTCGCCTCGTCCACAGTGAACCGCTGGAGAAAGATGTAAGAGCACTTGATTCATTTACTAGCTTTATTATTTACTTCATGTGTTGGGCTGTGATCTTTGCAGACTTGGATTTTTTTTTTTTCAAAGGTCCCAAAATATATTTAAGCATAATTATTTAATATGCCATATAAATGAGATTGAACACCTTTATAAAAAATACACATGTTGAATTGTGTCTTAGAATCCGTGTGTGTAGCTGTCTAAAAGTAGACTCTTAGCATGATACACTTTCCACATGGCAAGTGGTGTTTCTGTTCTACGCTCAAGGTCAGCACATACAATCCTAACAAGAGAACAGAAATACCACACAAGTCTCAACAGTAAAGATGTTTTGCTAGGCCAGTAGTTCAGATTTTTGTTTGCCCTGCCATTGCTTCCAACAAACATAACTTTTTTTTTTTTTTTTTTGCAGTTTATAGGTATACATATTTTTAAACTGTCATTACTTGTTTGAGCATAGATCTAAATTCACGAATGCTTTGGAATGCAGAGCTAAGAAGCAAAATCGAGTTAAAGGGTTAGAAATTTCCGTCTACCAGGTTACAGGTGCTTGCACCATTGTAGATGCTCCTGACTTCGAAGATCATCTAACTGTGTGACGTAAATTATGTTAATGACGCAATTTCACATGCTTCAGTATTTTATTTGTGTTAAATTATTTTAAATAGGGATGTGCCGGTATCGGGCCCGATACTGCGCTCGTGTACTCATACTCATCAAAATGCTCCGATACCAAAGACCAATACCACGCAGCGTGTTTACAGTGTTCGTGTCCAGACAAAGAAACACCGACAACAGAGCAAACATTTGAGATATCAGAGAAGGATATCTATGAAGTAAATGTATCTAATTAACAGAATATTAAACAAATTAAATATTCGAGCTATAGCTGCTGTGCACAAGCTGATAAGCGAAACATGCAGAGTGCATTGAGTGCGCAGTGACACAGACGTGCAAGGTTGTCAGTTGCATCCCTTTTTCACAGACATCGCTGGAAAGTTTGTAATTGGGTCAGATATGGCAGTAGCAAAGGAAGTTACTAACGTTAACTGACATAGCGCGCACATTTCTGTTGCTAACAGAGAGCGCGTGCACTTCTGTTGCATGCTCTTGATTGCTGATTGTACACTCGGCACACATGCGTCATTTGAATTAAAACTAAATGGTATATGTACAAGCAAAAACATGAACTGTTGCATGATTTATGTATAACAAGTGGTTCCCTACATTATTACAGGAAGGCGGTACAGCAATCACATGACGTTTTCAATACGTTTTCTGTGCACAAACATCCGAAGCGCGAGCCCAGAAAACTGCCTCTCAGACAGCGTACGAATAGCCTATTAAATCAAGTTCTCTTGCACTTGAATGGAAAAATTCACACAAAATTATGTCAAAATGCCCATATAGGCAAGCATCCTTGTGAAACATAGTCGGTTATGTCTTAAGAAAAAAATCCTTACTGAGCCCTGCTGGAGCAGCTCTAAATATTTACTATGCTTTTAAATTAAAGATAAAATATGATATAGGAATAATATGAACAGTGAAAGTGCAATATATTTTAACAGGCATAATTAGGCATGAAAATAACTGAAGGAAATATCTATTTGCTAAGCCAACTAATTTGATTCATATTCTTTTGTTTTCTCTGCCCAATATTTTTTTAAAATTAAAAATGCAATGAAGATACAGGTATCGGTACTCGGTATCTGCAAGTACTAAAAATGAAAGTATTGGTGTCAGACTCTTTCTGGAAAAAGTGGTATCGGTGCATCCCTAGTTTTAACGCATTAAGGATTTTAAAATTAACCGCGTGTGTTAACATTGAAAGCCTTAATTTATTTATTTAATTTCTCTTCAGCTAAGGAAAGAAAGTCATATACATCTTGGATAAGTAAATAATCAGGAAATTTTCATTTTTGGGTGAGCTATTCCTTTAACATAAGTTCCAAGCGAGTGTATCACAGTCGGATTACCTGGCTGTGACGACATTATAAACCAAGTGTACATGTATCCAAGTGATTGGATTGTGATCAGATCACTGAAAAACCACATTCAGAGGTGGTCAGGGATGAATCGTCAGCACATTGAGCAAATTTGTTATTTGCATACAGTTACATGTCACTTTGATAGATTGGGTTGTAAATGTTCTATCTTGTTGTATTAATTGTCCTAATAATTATGTAGATGTGTTCGTTACATTTGTCAATTGTCTTCATATCTCCAATGTGAACTTTTTCAGTTATTAAAAATCTGTAAAAGTAAAGACACAGTCATACACAATTAATCATCCCATTGTGTCTTGTCAGACTGTTGTCTGCACAAAATGAATTAATCTCATTCTTCATTGCTTCTGAACAATTATTTTTCATGTGGTCAACTGCAAGTGTGGCTTTAATCTGGTGTGCTTTTATTGCGTGTGTGTATGTCTGTGATTTTGAACAATGGTACTTTCACCTTTGTCTGGATATCTGGATTGTTCTTGGTAGATAAAGTACAAAAGTAATGTTTTGATGTTTTGAATGTGCAGTTCATGGAGAAGAGAAGGGAACTCAAGCAGGATGGGCGCACAGAGAAAGAGCTGTCTGAATCATTCTGCTTCCTGCTTTGTGATGATCAAAAGGTAAACAGCTTCTTTTGTACAGCCTTTTATTAATTCAGTACCTTCAGAATGATCTATACAAATGATCATTTGTCATTCTTTGGTCAATTTCTGACGTGGTTTCTGCTGTGATAATTGGTCGTACCTGTAGTGGAATTACGCGTGTGTTTGTGTTTGTTTGCTGCTTGCAGATCTCAGTGGTGTGTGAGAGAGGTCTGTCTGTTGGCAGCAGCTGGATGAATATGTTGGGGAATCCATCTAAAGGTGAAATTGCCACACCTTCACACTACATTTCATAACACAGATTCTTGAGTTCTGGGGAAGTGGTCTGCGATGAGTCACAGGAAATGAATCGAGTACTATGCCTTGTCAGAAAAACACTTAGAGAGTGTTAACTAACATTTTTCCATTATTAATATTAATAGTAATTAGTATAAATATATCATAAACATTAAGTTTTATTTGACAGACAATAGTGTTATTATTATAGTAAAATATTTTTCAGTGGCATGCACTGGGAAAATAAAAATTTGTTTTAATTTTTAGAATTTAATAAAATTAATTAAATTATTGTAATAATAATAATAATAATAATAATAATAATTAGTAATTAACCAAAATGATTATTACCAAAACGCCAAAATTAAAGTTTTCATTTAGCCAAAGATGAAAATTAAACTTTATTTAATAATCAATTAATCAATTTTTTTTAATAATCAAAACACTCAAATAAAAATCAAGTTGTATACAAACATTTAAATGGCACATAAAGCAGTTTTATATCAACTTTATAATATTTATAATGACGTTTCTACTCCAGTTTGTTGTTGAAATATAAACAGTGGCTGTAATAAATAACTTGCTTTCATGAAAGATTTATTCAAACATTAAATAAAGACATTGGGTTAAGTAAACATATAAACAATATGCAAAATAGTGTTTATATTTAGCAAAATTCCTCTAGTCTTATTTTTTTCTAGCTGACAAACATCCTACATCCACTGAATGGCTTTCATGAGGTTAATGCAGCGTTGTGTGACATAAGGCTGAATTGAGAATTTTACAGCTTAAACTTTGTTTCATATCAAAAGTAACAAAGCACAAAGCTTATTGCGATTATTGGATTGGAGGCTCGCTGCAAATTATGTTTAGTCAAGTTTTGTTCATGCATCAAAAAAAAGATGCATGACTAAAAAAAACTTGTTCATGTAGTGCCTCTAATAAATAGTGAATATGTTGATATTGCAGGTGTTTACCTGTGTCAGTTTTCTGATTTACTTCAAATCAGCCCCATCGAGCCTGGATCCACAGGAAACATCATCATATTTAAAGTTATAAAGGTACATCAGCAGTTTGAATGATCTGTTATTTTCAAATGAAACTCGTAGTGTTGAGTCTGAGAAATGTTCAATCTTCTGTCCTTCAGGGAAAAGTCAAGAGTGTACATGATTGTATGTCGAGAAGTATGGATCCTACACCTAAATTTGACAGCCATTTCTCCAAGAACTCAACTCGAGTGACATCCTTACAGGCGTACAGGGCATTTGAGTATACTCAGGTAAAAAAGTGCTGTTTTCGTCATTCAAGTATGAGTAAAAAAAACTCTCTGACTAAAAATGCTTAATCAAATGATCATAATCAGCATTTATTTTTACTCTGAGATGGCTGAAGGGTCTTTCTTCACAGCAATATTTCTACGAGTATGTGGATTTCGACATTTCATCCAGGCCGAGACATGTGTGTCCGTATGCTGTGGTTTCTTATTACTTCAAAAGCAAAGAGGCTTTGACAGTTACCCCCAAACCGCTTCCTCCTCTCAGGTACCTGAATGGTCTCCTTTACTCTTGGTGCTGTCACTCATAAAACTCAAGTTTTTATTAAAATTGTCTTTGTTCCTCAGGACCAGTCAGCCGTCAGGGGTGAGCAGAGGTGAGCGTCACTTCAGTACTGCAGCATTTGACAGCACAAGAGATGGATTTTTCAGATATTAATGGTTTTCTGTGGAACATAAAAGCAGCATTTTTGAAATTTTTTCCAAAGATCTCTTTTCCTTACTGCAACAGTTTATATAGTCTGCCAAGCTACAAAAAAGCACCATGAAAGTACACAAAGAATTTAGCAAAGACTTTAATAAAAACGGTGCACTCATATTATTATCAATGGGAGAATGTGCAACGTACAATATGGTGAAATAAGTCCTGCCTTCTAAATAAAAGCATTTAGAAACAAAATTTCCCGTAGAGTGAGAAAATTTATGAAATTTAATCGTAAGCTAGGCTTGGTGAACAACTTTGGAGAACTTTGTTTCCCCATTCAGATAGATAGTAGCCGTACTGTCATGACTGAAACAGCTGACCGAGAGGAGTTTCAAAAATGGCCGCCGAGTGAAATTACTTGCCTTAAAGGGACTTTGGAATTTAGTCATAATTAAAGGGTTAGTTCACCCAAAAATGAAAATGTCATTTATTACTCACCCTCATGTCTTTCTACACCCGTAAGACCTTCGTTCATCTTCGGAACACAAATTAAGATATTGTTGATGAAATCCGATGGCTCAGTGAGGACTCTATTAAGAGCAAAGCCATTCAAACTCTCAAGGTCCATAAAGGAACTAAAAACATATTTAAAACAGTTCATGTGAGTTCATTGGTTCGATCTCAATATTATAAAGCAATAATAATACTTTTTGTGCGCCAAAAAAAATAAAAATAACGACTTCAACAATATCTCTATGGGCCGATTTCAAAACACTGCTTCATGAAGCTTCTGAGCTTTATGAATCTTTTGTTTTGAATTAGTGATTCAGATCTCCTATCAAACGGCTAAACTGCTGAAATCACGTGACTTTGGCGCTCCGATTCACTGATTCGATTCGTAAAGCTCTGAAGCAGTGTTTTGAAATCGGCCCATATAGATATTGTTGAAAAGTCATTATTTTGTTTTTTTGGTGCACAAAAAGTATTCTTGTCACTTTATAATATTAAGATAGAACCACTGAACTCACATGAACTGTTTCAAATATGATTTTAGTACCTTTATGGACCTTGAGAGTTTGAATTGCTTTGCTCTCAATAGAGGCCTCACTGAGCCATCAGATTTCATCAACAATATCTTAATTTGTGTTCCGAAGATGAATGAAGGTCTTACGGGTGTAGAACGACATGAGGGTGAGTAATAAATGACATTATTTTCATTTTGGGTGAACTAACCCTTTAACTGTTGTTGTAACTGTTGTGGAATAGGAAAAAATAACATAGTTGTTTTGAATGAACTTTTCAGCTATTCTTTTCCTTTGTCATTTTCATTGTTGTGATAGGTAGGCGCAGCTACACGGTATGGCGGGGACATTTTGTGAATGGAGGAAAAGACGTGTACCAGGCCTGCCTTCGATCGCTCTCTCAGCCTTTCCTGCCCTACAAACTGTGAGTCCCATGGACAACAACAGTCACCTTGTGTACAGTAAATGACATTGTGCATGTGGAATCACTGATAATGAATGCTGACTGTTGTTGTTTCAGGCCAGAGAAGATTGAGATCGGTAAAGTCATGAGCCTGATGCAGGTGAAGCAGAAAATCCCGCCTGCCCTTTTCTCCTGGAATCTCTACACGGGCAGCCATGAAGGTTTGACCACTAAAATATCGCTCAGTGCTTTAATCATCTTTATATCGGCCATTGGCCACCCTGCTCTCTAAGGGGCCGTTTACACGACACTGTTTTCAACTAAAAATAGAAAGCTTTTTATGCGTTTTGTTCGTTTTAACACTACACCAGTGTTTGGGGGCCTGAAAATGCAAACTTTAAAAAAAAAAATAGCTTTCAAAGTACAAGTTTTTGAAAACAATACCGTTAGCATCTCCATGTAAACTACAAAAATGTGAATTTGTGAAAAAGGTGGCGTCATGCGTATTATGTGTTCAGTCTATAGGCGCGTAGTGTTTCTTTACAAAGATGGCATCACCATCTACTGGCCTGACATGAATAAAACAGTAAGATTTTTTATTAGGGATGCCCTGATTATGATTTTTCATGGCTGATTTCGATTTTTTTCGAAATTGGCCAGTACTGTTTTTTTCCTCTGTTTTAGCAAATTTGTTGTTTATTTACTCTTTAACAGGCCAAACTGGCCTTAAAGGGATAGTTCACCCAAAAATGAAAATTTGATGTTTATCTGCTTACCCCCAGGGCATCCAAGATGTAGGTGACTTTGTTTCTTCAGTAGAACACAAATGATGATTTTTAACTCCAACCGTTGCGGTCTGTCAGTCGTATAATACATGTCAATGGGAACACAATCTATAAGAGTCAAAAAAAACATGCACAGACAAATCCAAATTAAACCCTGCGGCTTGTGACGACACATTGATGTCCTAAGACACGAAACGATCGGTTTGTGCGAGAAACCGAACAGTATTTATATAATTTTTCACCTCTAAAACACCACTATGTCCAACTGCATTGCGCATTCGGTTGATGAGGTCTGAACGCGTTCTGATGACGGAAGTGATGTCTCGCGTGTATACTTCAATGAGTGCGAGACATCACTTCCGTCATCTTAAGATCTTAAGAATAAAAAACAACTTGCCTTTCACAATCATTGGCTTGATTGATCCTCGAAATGAAAGTGAAACCACCTCTTCCACTGAGGTAAATCCTTTTAGAATTATTCTTCACCGCATCTCAAAACGATGAAAAGTAGCCTACATGAAACTGACCAAGCTTGATGCGTTTTTCCGAGCTGACGCGGGCGTTCACTCTGTTAAATGAATCGCCTCAGAATTTGCGTCTGAATAGGCGCGCGCTCCGTGGGTGTGGCCGCATTAGCGGATAATGAGCTGACTCGCAAACGTCTGACAACCTTCTCTTTTCATACAGATTACATAAACAGAGAATATTTGTTTTCGATTTGACTTACATGATTTAAAACCTGACATTTCAACGTTTCTTTAGACATGCGTCTAATTTTTTTGTGATTAGTATTCACTAAGTTACAGTTCATTTTCTGAGGGAGTATCAGAATGGACTTCCTTCAGAGGGAGACGACAGATCACGCATCATGTTAGTTTTCTTCATTTTGTAAAAAGCACAACATTTTGTTTTTAGTCTGAGTATACACAAATAAAAGAAGACATTCTATAGTTTCAATTGATATATTACTTCTGTCTCTATGACAAAAAATGACGGAGTATTTTAAGTAGATTTTGCTGCTATGTGAAAAAAATCCAGCAAAATAATTAATAATTGTATAATTTCGAGATTTAAAGCAAAAACAGAATGATCTGACTTTTGTTGAACACCAAAAGAAGATATTTTGAAGAATGTTGGTAACCAGACAGTTGATGGTATCCATTGACTATCACAATAGGAAAAAAAAATTCTATGGAAGTCAATTTCAACTGTCTGGTTACCAACATTCTTCAAAATATCTTCTTGTGTTTAACAGAAGAAAGAAACTCATATAGATTTGGAACAACTTGAGGGTGAGTAAATGATGACAGAATTTTCATTTTTGGGTGAACTATCCCTTTAAGCAACGTTAGCTATTATAGTCGTCATCTTCATTTATCTAGCGCTTTTCACAATACAGATTGTTTCAAAGCAGCTTCACAGTGATAATAAGAAAATTAATTGACAGAGATTGTTTTGGCTTTACAGCAGCTATAAGAAAATATTATTATCAAGCTAAAGTAGGTTTTTAATTGAATCACTCCCGTTTGTAAATATTGTTAATTATTAACTTGGGGGCCGCTTAAATGACACCTTTCCTACTGGAAACCAAAGACCTTTAATGCATTCTTGCCGTTCATTTACGTGTTTAGTCTATAGGTTTGCGCGTTTGAATGTCTATGTGTGCAGACGCTTGGTCTTAGCTTTGGTCTTATAGACATATTTATTCAAATCAACTGAATCAACAGGCAGCGCAAGAACAATAAGTTCAAACCTAATAGCCTATTATAAACAAATAAGTTTTATTCATAATGTTTCTCCTTTAATCCGATATAAAATTTCATACCGTATTGTCCCTCATAACCGGTAATATAACAAGCCTATAAAGCAAGCTTAATTGTTATATACAAGTTTGACATGACATAGAAGAAAACAGAAAAGTTTTGTGTAGGCTGTCAAAGTAAATTACATGTTATTTTGTTTAGTTGTGTAATGTTTTGTTTTCCAAATCTTGGGAGAACCTTGATCTGTATTGGAAAAATCTTCCTCACCTTTTTCACCCCGATGTGTTTGCATCCCTGATATCCCTCCGTCCGAGGGATACGATAGGATGTCTTACCTGCCTGTTAACATATGTTTTACTAACCCTCACACACCCTGTTCGCGCAGACATTATACGTACGCTTTCAGTGCGTTTCATGCTAGGGCTGTCACTAATGATTATTTTGGTAATCGAGTAATCGGTCGATTTATTTTGACAATTAATCGAGTAATCGGATATTTTTGTGGTAATAAAAATAGACCTAGGCAAAGACCTAAGCCTTTAAAAATGACTTAAAATACATATAATAACAATAAGGCAATAATATTTGGTACAAATAAAATATCAAAAGCAAGTAATCATGGTTTTATAGAACAATGTTAAAATACATGTAAATGTACATTATGTATTATAACAAATGCCTGCAGCGGACACCAACGGCCTGGTGTTGTTACACTTTACAGTAGATCAAATCCTTGTTTAATATTGGTCAAATCTGATGAAATGGCACACATTGCGTCCCCAGATGAACGTTATAAGCAACCCAAACTCGCAGCATATGCAGATATGGGGTTTGAGACGTGCTCCACGTATGTAAATGATAACAGTTCATGTGGAGCAGCATTTACTGTGAACAGAGCCGCTTTGAGACGCACACAACCTACTCGCATGTAAATAAAGCGCACTTATATTAAACCCGCATGGCATATATTTATTTAATTGAATCGCAGCCTTTGTAAATCCACAATAGCACTATGCTATATTATGGTTTTAAATGGTTTTAATACATTGTGCAGAAAACGGTCTAATAATGCGGTTCATAAATCCTCGTCCGTGAAATGCACCACTTCCGGTATTTTGCCGGTTACTAGCCACGGGTAAATTGCAATCGAGGATTTTTCGAATTTAATCAAGGAATCGTGACAGCCCTATTTCATGCTATGCAGAGTTAGACAGATGGCAGTCATGAGCACCACAACCAAAAAAGCAGCCACGTTTTACAGTTCCTCCTGAACCAAAACAACAAGCTTATGCAACGTTCATGCCATAACTACCGTAATTTGGAAGAGATTAGGGATGTAATGATATCAAAATCTCACAGTACGATAATACCTTGGTATAAACTCCAGGATACGATATTTAAAAAAAAAAAAAAGACAAATGAAGACTTGAAAAAAGTTCCATAAGTGTTAAACAATGATTGAACATTACAATGATGTAGCATTATTGTGGGAATGTTAAAGTTGCATTGATTGTGCTTGTAGAGATATGATAATATAATGTAAAGAATGTCTCTGTTTTTATAGTGTCTAAAAGTGGCATGTTCTGCAGTCTGTTTGACGTGGTGGAGAAAGACAAATCTCCAAAGAGTTTGACCGCACTGCTGCAGAAACTGGAGGAAGAGGGTTTGGTGAGTGTCAGACTGGGCGTCTAATCCTGACTCATGTTGCTTTGGCAGTTGGTACATGAGCTGATTGTTGTCTTGTCACTGCAGGTGTTGGTGAATATGGTGAAGGACAGAGGTTTTCTCTTCTTGCTTTCTGCCAGTCAAATGACCAACTCAAGTGGTATGATCTAATGATGGTGAAATGTCATTGTAAAAGAAATCGATCTTTGAAATATTTCAAATGTCTTTGATTTTATAGAGCGACGAGGCGGTTGGAAAATGTCCTGTATACAAGCACTTTTTATTTACCGTGAGAAGCGTGACTTGTTAAAAAGCTGTGAGTATTTGGAGAGATGTACACGGTTAAAATGATGTGCACCTTCTTAAAGCCAGAAACATATTTTATGCAGACACAGATGTGAATGCTTGGCCAAAATATTGCAAGCCCATAGTCTCGTTTAACACACATCAATGTGGTAAAAATAAATTTCATTAACTCAAGGAAGCGATTGTATTAGATTCAAATGTCTGTGCTGTTAAACATATGTTATCATTCATGTAGCTAGTCATAAGCACAGTTTATCTTATTTCAGCTAACTTGATCAGCAAGCTTCTCTTCAAACTAGTGTTGTCACGATACAAAAACAGTGAGTACCGATACAAAAATAGTGAGTACCAATACCAATAGCTATGTTTCCATCCAAAGTTGTGAATTTACCGTGTGCAAAATTGAAATGTCGCATAAAACATTTGCAAATAAAGCAGCGTTTCCATCCCATGTGTTCAAAAGAAAACAAAATCGTCACTTCCTGCAAAATTGGCGCAAAATATCTGTAATAAAGTTGCTGCAATCGATTCAGCACAACTGTGCTGAGAATTCCGGGCCGAGAATGGTTTGTAATGGTGCTGTGCTGTACCAGGCTCAAGTGGAAACACAACTGGAACCGTTCCTTACCAGTTTTTTGTTGCGCATTGAGGGATTTATTAGGTAATTGTGTTTCCATCATAGTTTATGCGCATGTCTTCTTGTCGGATAAAAAGTGTATCCACCTCAATTGTTGGCAGGTTTTTTTAGGCACATTTTTAGAATTTATAGAATTTTTTTTTTTTTCGTCCAAGATAACTTGACAGCATTTATTGTGTTTTATCTGTCATTTATGATGGAGGATAAAAGAGCCACAGTTTCTTCCCTGATTGCAGCAACTTTAATTTTTATTTCAGGTATTTTGCGCTAATTTTCCAGGAAGTAACAATTTTGTTCCCTTGACCTCATGGGGTGGAAATGCTGCTTTATTCGCAAATGTTTTATGCGATATTCCAATTTTACGCACTAGTTAAATTCTCAACTTTAAATGGAAACCAATATTGGCATTCAGAACACAACTATGTACGAAAAGCTAAAATCTACGTTTTCATATAAGCGTAGAGTATGTTTCAGGCTCAAGTCTTAGTCACTGATCTAATCTTACTTTTGATCTTAATAATTTTTATTATTTAGTAATGAAACTAATTTAAATTTTTGTGTTTGTAAAGCATCAACTCCCTGCAAGCCTATGTCATCAGAGCATTGGGGTCCCATCATGCCCCAGCATGATTCTTTCATCTCCGCTCTTCACTACACCCTCAGCAAGGCTCGTAGTGACCCTCCTGCTGACCTCAGCGCCACCATAGAGCAGCAGGTTTATGAATACCTTACAAACCTCCATGAAGGCAAACCAATACAGCGCATTAGGACAGACTACGATTCCAAACTGGATGTCAGGGAAAAGCTCTTCCCTGCACCCAGGCAGAAGACAAACTGGGAGGCCTTCATGCGGCCCTACATCTACAACCCTGCCGTGTTCGCAATGGTTCTGGAGAACGTGAAGAAGAAGGTGGAGGAGTTCCAGGTTCAGACCAACCTGAGCGCTGAGAAGGCACCCCCTCATGATAACCCAGAGAAAGTAAAAGAGCTACTGAAGCTCATTCAGCTGAACAAGAAGAGCTCAAAAGGAAAGGCAGGAGGTCCAGAGGCGATGGAGGACACCTATGCACTTAAGAGGAAGGTAGATCTCGACGCCCTTGAAGGAAGCTCAAAACGCCAGAGAAATCAACCCAATGAAGAATTCAGGGAAGGTGAGGAGAATGAGGACAATCTTGTGAAATAGACATAGAATAAAGATGCAGCTTGATTTTAAGTTTATTGGTGCAGAGGTTCTATTCAGAATCTTGTTTGCACTGAATATTCGCGTTTGAATTGTGTAACAGCCAGGGTAAGAAATTAGCATTTCCAATATTTGCCCCTTGGGATTGATTTCAACTGACTTTTATTACCATTTAGGGGCAGTCTTTTAGGGCTGCCCCATCCGAAGATTTTCCTCGTCGGCTGGTAGTCGTTATATTAGCATTGTTCTACAATACAGTAGATAGTAAACCATAATAATGAGCCTTTAAAATATAAATTCTCAACCGGCAAAAGTAATGATTGTGAATGTGTCGGAAAAAACAGCAAGGAGACTATCTGAACATTTTAATAATTTATTAATAAGCTAGTGTTTTCTGAATCAGTGTTGGCTGCAAAGATGAAATTGACGAAGCTGACTCGCCATCTCCGAAGTATAGTGGATGAGTCTATAGAGAGAAATGCACCTTAAGTTAAATGTCATGCAGTAAAGCGCGGCACTAATTTAGCTTCTACACTCCACACAAACACTTGGATATGCATGCGTCTAATAATTGCGCACATTTATAAAGGTTAATGTTAGAGTGAGCAGCCATGTAAAACGGTTTCACGTTAGGGTACTACTAACATGTTTCAAATGATAATCCATGTTTGAAGATGATTAATGATAGGCTAACGTTTGCACATCACCTTTTTGGGGTCATTCTTTACCCTCTTGAAATGATTCCATACTTTGGATTTCCTCCCCAACATAATGATAATAAACATAATAAACATGCGTTTTTAATAGTGACTAATCAAAACACCTCTGATTGGCCATTGCATTCATAAGCTCAGCAGAAACGTGCGATTGGCTATATTGCTCAATGCTGGAAAAATGCATAAAAAGAAATCTCATGCACTATGAGCAGATCTAAATGTCACAATCAACACTTTTAACTTTTAATTTACACATTTCGCTTTAAGCGCAACAGCCATAATCAGCCATAATCGCAACAGCTGTTTTTTGTTCTGTTGTTTTTTTATAGTGTAATTGTGCAGTGGCATTCCTTGTCTTGAATTTGGGGGCATTTTTGTTCATTTTGTGGGCTTCGGCCCATGTTAATTTCTGACCCTGGTTATAGCTGTAAGCAGGTTGATGTCAGTCATTAATTTAATGCTCTCCTTCATCAGCAGACGAGAGGCAGTCCACTCCACGTCTCGCCAATGTTCTGAGCAGTGTCGGCATTCAGGACACAGACCTGAGGAAGGACAAATCTCAGAGTGCGCTGAAAGTCATGGAGATGCTAGACAGCCTTGGAAAGACCAGTCTTGACACAGACTTGCGCAAAGACAAGACCCAGGGGGCGCTAGAGGTCATTAAGCTGATAGACAACCTGACCAGGGTCACCACAGAATCACCTGAAAACACAGAGATGAAGGACACAACAGACATTTCTGACGCCGCTCTGTTCGACAGCATGTTAAGACTCGGCCTCCCGACTGACCGTGACATTGACCTGAGGAAAAGATTCATGGATGATGAACCAGAGAGGACCGACTGTCTTGAGGTAGATCAGTGTGCTCAAGCAACTCAACATTTACACATTAAAGATCAAAAAACAGGAGCAAATGTTTGAATACTACTGTACCTGGTATATGCTCTTTACTTAAATAATAGTTGCTAGTTTTGCATCTAGCCAAAGTATTGTTTCTTTTTATGATAGTTTGCATTTCTCCAGTAATTTGGTTAAAAGCCATGAAGTCCAGGTTTGGATTTTGATGATGTTTTTGCCATTTCAGGAGGAGACCGCAGGTAGCTTGAGTAGTTTAGAAGCATTTAGCCCTTGTTCAGATTCTGGTGGACAGCAGCGTGGCGTTAACCTGCTTGGGGAAAAGACAATCCCATGGGTACTAATACCCATCACAGGTAAAGTCATTGATGAAGATGTGACGAACACTGTAAAAATGTCTAATAATGATCTTGCAACTCAATATCAGCAAAAAAGTTTTTTTTACGGTTAATTATATTATTATGCATTTTAAGTTAAGAAGCCCAGTACAAGTTCTAACATAATGGAATATTGAACGACTGGAAAGCCCTGATATACGACGAAGTTCTTTTTCATTCTTTCCAGAAAATGAGCTTTTTTCAAGCTGTTTCGAACTCCCGAAACAACAAACTTCACTTTGGCCTGATTTTGTTTGAAATGACGTCACACCAGTTCGTTCTGTGATTTGATTGAAGTATATCAGGGAGAAATTACCTTTGTTTGAACCATGTGGCCGGTTTTTCTAGATGGTTTTTCAGCATATTTCCACATAAAAGCTGCATTTACATAGTTGGAGGGAATCTTAATTTGTTTGAATGACCTCCAGCCGCAAATCAAGTTGTCTTAAGCTGGCTAGTGGGACACCACCTTAAGTTCAGTACTCTTATATATCTGTTCATTATATCAATAATGCACACTCAACACTGTTTCTGAGAATGAGTACTACACCGAGATGTTAAAAAAATAAACTATAAAATGTAAACCTCAGCAAAGATGTTAATGTACCTTGTTTATAGATTTAGAATCTTAATTTTCTTAATTGCTTGCTTAGGTCTGAAAACAGAAAGATATTCCCAAAGAAAGATGGACTATCCTGAAGATCCACGTTTCCTTCAGAGCCCAGTTGTATCTACACACACTACACCTGACAAGAAAGATCTCTCACCCCCCTACCAGCCTGACAGCAGCAACATAGTAGTGGATCTGGATGTACAGACTGCAGCAGAGATTGAGGATGAAGACCCTGTTCCTGCTGCTGTGACCACTATTAGCGATTGTCTTGCAAATGAAGTTGACCACATAGTCGATGAGCAAATCTCTGGCTTTTCCAGTGAGGTTGAGCAGCTCTTGAGGGGCAATAATATTTATTATGTTTCTTGCTTAAGCACTCAGGGCTCACGAGAACCTCCCCAGACTCCAGTTCTACCACTTTCTGATTATGTCTCAAACTTCAACACTCCATTTCCTGTCTGTAACTACATCAGCTCTTTCCAGGATAGCCTGAAGATGTTCATAGACTCCCAGCATGCCAGTGGACCCCATGCAGCTCAAGAAGATGTGTCTTCATCGTCTTCTGCGACAGAAGTTACTTTAAATGTCCCTGATACATCCTCCAACATTAATCCTTGTGCTTCCTCATCTTCAACCACTAAACCCAACACTTTTGAGTCATCTCTGAGACCATGTTCCCCTTCTACTGCCCTACCTGACTCAATGACACAACTGCAACATCGGTCAAGTTTACCTGAGCCTGATGTCCATGAACCTCCCCAAAAGATGTGTCCATTAGAGCAGGACTCAGTGTGCCAAAAGACCCTGGAAGCAAACATCTCTAATAATCTTCATCAAAGCTCACATGAGATGAATGGTAGTTCGTTTGCTGAGACTATGGAAGTTGTGGAGGGGCAAATGGCACACCCTGCCGTGCCAGCTGAAGACGCCCCGATGGAACACGCACATTCCGCCATCAGCAGTATCATTGATCAGCTACAGCCAGAGGTGATCAGTAACCTGGTGGAGATCCTTAAAGGAGTTCAGAAGAACTCAGTTCACTTCTACATCCATTCCATGGATGAGGAGGAGAGTGACGTCTGCTGGGAAATAAAGGTACATCTTTCTTATGTGAAAAAATATAGTTTGCTCTTCAAACTATACTGGTTTGTTCTGCTGTTTTTGGACCAGCTTTACACCTGTATTTAGTGCTGTCCACCTGAAATTAGATGTTGATAGTAGGTGTAAACATGGACAATTAGGCATACATTTTTCACCGACTTGAAAAAAGATGGAACTGTAGCTTCAGTGTTGGTAAAACTTACTGTCAAGTGTTAAACGAATTGAGATGGATGTTTAAACTTAAGTCAAACTTAAGTTACGACGTACTAACCTTGTACTGACATTTGTAACAGGAATATTTGAAAAAGTTGGGGGATTTGGAGTGTAACCCTCATAGTTTCCTTGAAAAAAGCAGTAGTCAAGATAAACTACTGGTTATCATTCAGAATATGGACATCGCCACACAGGTTCACAAGGTAAGTCACAGCTCAGCACTTAAAATGGGTTCGTGGAAGAAGTTGATTCTGTTTGAATTTGGGAACCAGTTCCGTAAACTGGAAAACACCAGATGTTGTGTTTTATACCCATAGATACCTTCTTTAGTTTCCTTGAAGAAGCATCCATCTGTGAGCTTTGCTGGTGTAGACAACCTGAGTGACATTCAGAACCACACCTACAGTGAACTCTTTCAGTCTGGGGGTTTCATTGTGTCAGATGAGCATGTTTTGAATCCAGCCGTCATCTCAGCAGGTAACTCAGTTTCAGGATGTTTTCAGGTATCCAAGCAAATATATTATTGTCATTAGGTTTGTTCAGCTATTTAACAAGCATTTCAGCTAAGCCATTTTTCTGTTTTTAGAGAAACTTCAAGATATCCTTCAGCACATTGAGCAGCTCAACTCTCCTCAGAACCCCTGGAGGTGGAGGATACACTTCAAATCGCACAAGAAACTCAGAGAGCACAGCAGGTTTGCCACTAAACCATCACCCTTTTTTACAAAGTGGTGAGACAAACTAGTTTTCATTGTAGGGGATTTTACAGTTAAAGACCAGAGGACCAGATATGATGAATGAAGTCAGTTTAAATAAAAAGTTTTACTGAAAAATAGTTTGCCGTTTCATCAGCAGAAGTCAGTTTCAACACTCACAACTTCTGTTCGTAGGCCGCTCTGCCATACATTCTCAGAACAGCAGCAATTATACTCTTAACATGTGCCAGGTTCAATGATTCTGATCGGTTAAGAAATAGATAAACTTAGAAAATCTCCACACATGGACTGATAGACAGAAGCATATCTCCATTGAATATCCAGATGACACAAGGATCCTGGCTTAGGCACAAAGTGACCCACCAAGGTCATGTATCAGCATTTCTAGGCTCCAGTTTGTCTAGAAGATGCTCATTTCATCTCGCCTGGATACAAGTTGTTCACAGTCAGGACCTGTAACTATGGATACTGACACACACGCACAGATACACAGCTTCTTCAAGGTCTGAGCTGCTTGAGCTCTAGCTTTGACCAGGAAAAATTTCCCAAAACATACTGATAACATGCACTTTCACTCAGTAAGAGGTTCAGACAATATTCCTCATTATTCTCTAGTGATTGAAGATGGAAAGTAAAATAAATGCTTTAACATGCGCTTGAAGAAATCATTTAAATCATTTAATATTTAGAAGGATAAATATGGATTAATAACTTGATTATAAATCACTCAAAAGATATACATTGAAGCTGCAGTGAATTCCGGAATCCACCCCCTTCATCTTCATGATTGATAGCACTGCAAGAACTAACCATGACCATGTTTTGCTTGTTCTGTCTCCAGGCTTAAAGCTGATGCTTTGAACCTGTACGAGATCCTCACTGCTTATGAGAAGAGACATATTGTGGAAATCCTGTCATACCATGACTGTGATACTCCATCACATAGAGCACCTGACCTTGATTGTCTAGTGGATCTGCAAGCAAGATTCATCAAGCAACGACACCTGATATTTCTCACAGGTGCTCTTAGACCTTTTTGACAATTTAAATACATAAGTGGACTGTATTATGGTCCATAAACCTAGTGAGCTACATTTGCATTATAAGTAGGGCTGTGCCTGTCAGTGTGACTACCGCCACACCGCAGTTGCAGGGTATCACCAGCAGTTTCTGTTAAACTGAGGTCCTGACTCTTTGTGGTCATTAAAAATCCCATGGCACTTAAAAGTAGGGGTGTATCCCTGGTGTCCTGGCCAAATTCCCTCCATTGGCTCTTATCAACCATGGCCTCCTAACAATCCGCATCCAATAATGCCACCTCCTGGTTATGTTCTACACACAACACTCACATTATGTTCTGCTATGCAACAGTGACTGGCTGTACTATACTTTGGGGATTTAGTGTTTTTTTTTTTTTTGTTTAGTTTTTTTGTTTTTTTAGAATTAGGGGTGGAAATCACAGGGTACCTCACGATAACGATAATATCATGATACAGCGATTCTGCGATAATCGATATATTGCTAGACAGTCCTATAATGGTACATCATGTCTAACTATGAAACAAAATGCCAGTGAAAAGGTTAAGTGCAGGTTTTCTCTCTTAAAGTCTGAACTGTTAGAAAACAGCACAAAAAGTTTTTTAGTCTGTAAATTAAATTTAACATTTCAAGTAAATTAAACATTTTATGCTTATACTTTTTAAAAGCTTAAACTTTTTGTTACGTGTAAACTGACGCATTTAGCCTAAGTCAACTGCTTATTGACTTATTTTTAAATAAACCTGGTACATTTAATAAATTACCAACCTCTTTTATTTAAACCTGGGAACATCTCAGTGTTTACCAGCTTCCTTAAACCTGGGAATAGTGTTGTCAAAGGTACCGACTTGGGTATTTTAACATTTTAAAAATGTGACAATACCAGCATAGCCTAGCATTTTGAGCACTGTTAAGCGGATTCTTAAACACCTCTGATTGGCCATTGTGTGTTCACACACTCAACATATTTGTCTGTGATTGGCTACAATGATCAATGCTTCCAAAACATATTGTCAATAGACATCTTTGACGCTCTTCACCGAGAGCTTACAGATTGACACGGGAGCGTTTGAAAGCAGGCGTCTGTCAGCGGATCCCTAATACAGTGCCTTGCAAAAGTATTCATACCCACTGAACTCTTCCACATTTTGACTCGTTGCAACCACAAACAAAAATGTATTTTATTGGGATTTTATGTGATAGACCAACACAAAGTGGCAAAGTGGGTGAAGTAGAAGGAATATGATAAATGGTGTCCAAATTTTTTTACAAATATCTGAAAAGTGTGGCGTGCATTTGTATTCAGCCCCCCTGTGTCAATACTTTGTAGAACCACCTTTCGCTGCAATTACAGCTGCAAGTCTTTTGGGGTATGTCTCTACCAGCTTTGCACTTCTACAGAGTGAAATTTTTGCCCATTCTTCTCTGCAAAATAGCTCAAGCTCAGTCAGATTGGATGGAGAGCGTCTGTGAACAGCAATTTTCAAGTCTCGCCACAGATTCTCAATTGGATTTAGGTCTGGACTTTGACTGGGCCATTCCAACACATGAAAATGCTTTGATCTAAACCATTCCATTGTAGCTCTGGTTGTATGTTTAGGGTCGTTGTCCTGCTGGAAGGTGAACCTCCGCCCCAGTCTCAAGTCTTTTGCAGACTCTAACAGGTTTTCATCTTGCATTTGGCTCCATCCATCTTCCCATCAACTCTGATCAGCTTCCCTGTCCCTGCTGAAGAAAAGCATCCCCACAACATGATGCTGCCACCACCATGTTTCACGGTGGGGATGGTGTGTTCAGGGTGATGTGCAGTGTTAGGTTTCCGCCACACATAGCGTTTTGCATTTAGGCCAAAAAGTTCAATTTTGGTCTCAATCTGACCAGAGCACCTTCTTCCACATGTTTGCTGTGTCCCCCACATGGCTTGTCGCAAACTGCAAACGGAACTTCTTATGGCTTTCTTTCAACAATGGCTTTCTTCTTGCCACTCTTCCATAAAGGCCAGATTTGTGGAGTGCACGACTAATAGTTGTCCTATTAACAAATTTTCCCACCTCAGCTGTGGATCTCTGCAGCTCCTCCAGAGTTACCATGGGCCTCTTGGCTGCTTCTCTGATTAATGCTCTCCTTGCCCGGCCTGTCAGTTTAGGTGGACAGCCATGTCTTGGTAGGTTTGCAGTTGTGCCATACTCTTTCCATTTTCAGATGATGGATTGTACAGTTCTCCGTGAGATGTTCAAGGCTCGGGATACTGATTTATAACCTAACCCTGCTTTAAACTTCTCCACAACTTTATCCTTGACCTGTCTGGTGTGTTCTTTGGTCTTCGTGATGTTGTTTGTTCACCTAATGTTCTCTAACAAACCTCTGAGAGCTTCACAGAACAGCTGTATTTTTACTGAGATTAAATTACACACAGGTGGACTCTATGTACTAATTAGGTGACTTTTCAAGGCAATTGGTTCCTCTGGATGTTAGTTATGGGTATCAGAGTAAAGGGGGCTGAATACAAATGCACGCCACACTTTTCAGATATTTATTTGTGCAAAATTTTGGACACCATTTATCATTTTCCTTCCACTTCACAATTATGTGCCACTTTGTGTTGGTCTATCATATAAAATCCCAATAAAATACATTTTTGTTTGTGGTTGTAACATGTCAAAATGTGGAAAAGTTCAGTGGGTATGAATACTTTTGCAAGGCACTGTATATCCACTGATAATCAAATCCGCTGATAGACGCCTGCTTTCAAATGCTCCCATGTATATCTGTGTAAGCGCTCTGTGAAGAACGTCAAAGATGTCTACGTTTGTCACATCAGTGGTATAAAAGCCTAAGTGTGTCCAGACTTTGAACTTAAACGTGGCTGGGGCGTCTATTATTTTACTCACACTGCTGTCTACCATCCCGTTAAAAACCTCTTTTTCTTAGGCTAGTTAACTTATGTTCATGTTTCCCTCATTCATGTGTTGAGTCACCGCTTTGAAATAGTGATGCTGGGAGCAGGGAAATCTTTTTAGAGTGCCTTATTTTATTAATTAAAATATCGATATTTGGCGCCAGCATATCGATTCTCATATCGCACAGAGAAGGACGACAATATATCGCCCTATCGATATTTTGTTTCACCCCTATTTAGAATACATAGTTCAAATTCTGTTCTAGGAACCAGAGGCTGCATTTTGCTATATTAAAATGTTTTTGTAGTGTATTTATCAGTTGTTATCCAAAGGTAAATTCTAGCATGATTTATGGTTATGGAATTAGTTACTTGCCTGAAGTATGGTGAACGCTTATGACGAAAGTAATGTTTGTTTAAATCCTGTCCAACAGGCTTCCAATTTGAGATGTTTCCCCACTACTCAAGCAGTGGCATCATTATTGCCAATGTTGATGACGTAAAGTTTGTAATAAGCAGTTTAGCCAGTGGAGAAAATGTGGACACCATTCCGTCTACTGAGATTTACCCCACTCCTGATCCAGCGTCATGTAAGTGATTCTGTGGTAAAACCATCTGACAACATCAAAACTACGTCTTGCTCTCATTGTGATTGTACGTGGAATCTAAATGAGTATCCCAGTCGATCTGCTGCCACCATGATCCTTCCATGTCTCCTGAATTACCTTTTATTATTCATCATAGAGGCGAGGCCAGTTAAAACTCCAAGTCCAGGAAATGCATTAATGTCCATGAACTGATGAACAATCAAAATAGAAAATAACAGGACAAAATGGTGTTTTCTGAAAGTTAAAAGAGGTACTGAACAAAAACAGCTCACAAACACACAGTGGCATTATGCCATGATAATAACGACCACAATAGAAAGCAAGGCAGAGGAAAGGAGTGGAAGGACATGGATGAACACCCAATAGATATCTTGTTTACCTTTGGGATCAACAGGTATTTTGTATACATTCACCGCTGAATACAACCATGGCATTTTTGTAACCACACTTGCCAATGAATGTAAAATGTTAAGTACCTTGAAACTGTATCAAATATTTTTTATCCTTTATATTTTTTGTCCCAATAATAATGGGATTATAATGTTTTCATACGAGATGAGCCAACAACACCTGTCACAGAAATGTTAAGATGTTGTGAATTTCTTCCTAATATATTAATTTTGGTATTTAAAGGGGCTATATGTAGAATTAAGAAACCCTTGGTATTAGTGACACCGGTGGCCGTTTAAGTTAACTGCAGCCAGTAACTTAATGCTCGTTCTCGCGTTCGTGCACACGTAACGTATAAGAGACTGAACGCGATTCAAGGCCCTGATATTCTCACAGTGAAGTTCTTTTTCTCTTTCGGCACATTGTATGGTTTCATGTGTCTCTGAACGGAAGAGAGGCTCATGGGAGTGTAAACATCACATCCTTTTGATTTTCCTGGCAAAAATAACCAGAGTCCTTCACATAAAAAGCAGTCTACAGGCTTTCATAGACAACCTAGGAAGTCGGGGAAGGTTTAATTTTTTAAGTTCCGTTACAAGCTGTTTACACATTGACAATAAAAAGGAATTAATACATTTAATTTCTTACATATAGCCTCTTTAAGTTGTGGAGTATTCATAGACTTTGCCTCATTCATTGACTTCTGGGAAAAAAAAAAAAAAAAAAAAATGGGCATCCTAGATATATTTGTGGTGATAAACTGATGTTAACGTTTTCTTAGTTTTCTTAGTTTCTTGCTTTGTTCTGAAACAGAGAGAAATTATCATGTGGCATTTTTTTTCTTTGGTTTGGTTCACTTTCACAAGGCAACAATTCAAAGCACACCAAAATATGTTTATGCAAGTCACACGTGAGTCTTCTCATTGGTCAGAGTGCACCTGTTTATGTCCAGGGATTCTGCTCCTCTAACTGATAAATTGCATTTTATATAGTGATCTTAAACTGATTATTTTGATGCGGATCCGAGTATGATAGCCGTGTTCATATATGCCTTAACGAACCAAACTAAGGAAGAAAATGCTACAGATTTCAAAACTCTCCAAACAAGACACCCTTATAAACCATTTATTATGCTGCAATTACTGAAATATACCAGCCAGCTGGCCAGTAACTTGTTTCATTTACTTGTCACAAGCCAATTTTTACTCGCTTTTGGCTCTTGAGTGTTTGTTTTGGACCCTGTGTGTGTAACCTTTTGCAGGTGTGAAGACCGTTGTCTGAAGATTTTGATTAGTCAGATGTAAAAGTTTCCAGAATGCTATACATGTCTTAAAAAAAACAAAGTAAAGAAAAGAAGTGTTCTATTTTAAATGTAAATACAGAAAAGTGTTTGTATTTGGACCCATAACTTTGTAACTGTTACAACCAAAAAACCCAAACAGAAATAACCCCTAAAATATAGGGCATTAATAAAATCTTTTGTATCTGGTTAGAAAAAAATTCAATTGTGTACATACAAAATTCTTCCAATAAATATATTTTGATAAAACTTTCTCAATTTGTCTTAAACTTGCTCTATGTATTTATGGTAGATGAAAATAAATAATTGCAAATGGCAGCAGAGCTAAAGCAGATGACAGATGCTAAAGCTTGGTACAATAACTTTACAAACCACAAAATGAATTTTAAGTGAGGTTTAACATGTCCATTACACATGAGGTGCGTTAAAGTTATTTTCGCATTATAAACATTGGCAAAATGTAATTTTCTGAATTTTGCCAATAATTTTGAATCTGAATGTTTTTTGTTTTTTTTGTTTTTTTTTTTTGTCCACCAACATGCTAGTAGCCATTTTTTTTGTCTAACTGTAAGGGTTTCAATACCATATTTATTTATGATGTTAAAATGGACAGTTCACCCAAAAATGAAAATTCTGCCATCATATACTTGACCTCATGCCGTTCCATACTACGATTTTCTTTCTTCTGTGTGTTTACAGCCTGTTGGCTATTGAAAGGAATCTTGATAGGAATTGAGTTTTTCTCAGCATTTTCAGTAACTTGATTTTATGAAGTGCATGGAGAAGATTACCAAAATGCCTTTATGCAAGTCACATCATTGGTCAGTGTTTTGTCCAGGGCAGACCTGATTTCTGCTTCAAGCAGGTATCCAGAGTGCCAGGAGAAACTCAGTGGATTGAAGGCAGTTAACTTTCATTAAAAAAGAAATAGACATTGATGAGCTGACAGTAAAGATAGGGATATCTATACTTGCACAGATGATGTATTGTGTTTGGAGAATGACTGACATATTGGAAATGTAGAAATGACTATTAAAATGGTCAATTAAGGTACCCAAAGTTGTGTACAACTGTGTACCAGAATCCTCATTTAATGGTATATTCTAGAAATAAAACTTCTTTCCATCAAAAAAATTATCAGGAAAAAAGGTTTGTCTCTGTAGAGGTGCAGAATTTTGTAGAACAAAATTAAATCTTTGTTTAAAATTATGGTTCATAAATGTATGGTTCAAATTTCCTACCTACTATTTAAATGTTGCATTTCATTTGAAATTCTGACTGTTGATGGCCTGTAACCTCTCTCTTGTCCCTGTAGTGAGAGATGATAGCATGTCCATGGACTCGGACCAGGACTCTACAGATAACAGTGTATCTGTCACAACTAAGTTGAGCCATGTTGTTACAGACCAACACCCGTCACTTGCGACTGATCCGTACCCTCCTGTCTCCGAACCGTCTCTTCAAGACCAAGCAAACACAATTCCTGGGCCCACAGCAACCAGCGACATGCCAAAACAGTTAGACTTTAAAGCTCTCAGCGAAGCAATTTCTCAATTCAAGGCTTCCAAGATGCTTGTGAAGTCTGATGCAGGTGAAACTTCTTTTCGAGTCGATCCTCACCAAAGTTTCCTCAATCTCAGCGATCAGACAGACTGTGGGTTTCCGAGGAGTACTGAGGATAGGAATCTGCCAACTACTCTACCAGAGACACTAGTCTCCTGCACTTCCATCAAAATTGAATCAGCTGTCCCAACAATGTTCACTGGGGCTCCATTGAGCTGTGCTTCTGGAAATGCAGAGTTGGCATCTTCTGCTGCTGCATCTGTTGAAGCTAGCCGTGAAATGGTCATGGCTAGAGGAGAAACGGCATGTAGCTTCAAACCAGCCACACCTACAGCTGTGCCAATCATAGCAGCTGAGAACGCCAGCGATATATTGAATAATCCAGAACCTTGGGAACAATTAAGCACAAGCTCCATGGACACTCAGTCAGACACGACTAATGCTGGGAGCAAAGTTGATAGTGGTCAAGCATCCAATGGAAGCAGTGTTTCGGAAAACCCCCCGATGACAGCAGCGGTTAATACTAGTTCCTTTGATCCACCGGTCAAGAACCAATGCGGGAGCAGAGGTTTCCTTCCCACACCTGGCAATTCTAGATATGGCATGGATTGTTTTTATCCAGCACTGCAGGGAAGTGGCTTAATATCAGCTACACCTAGATCCATGGGTCTGAACTGCCCTAGATTTGTATCTCACAATGGTGCTATTGGATTCAGACATCCTCTTCTGAACTGCACGGTTTCTAACAACCTCGGAGTGGTAGGACCTCCAGTCTTGAGAGGATTCTTGCCTACTAATAACATGCAGATGACGTGGAACAATTTGGCACAAGGGTCCGCAACAGGCCTTTGGGGTGCTCGCTATGGCATGGATGCACAGCAGCTCCATGGGTCTCCGTTCATCCAGAATTGGCAGGGAAATCCTGCATTCCAAGGAGACAGTTATCGTCCCAACAGGGGAGGATTTGGTGGCTGGTAAACCAGCAATGCGTGTAGATAGTTTTCAACTGAAAATCTCAGTTTGTCTTTTGTATGAGAGAAATGAAACATTTCCAGGTTTTCACTGAAAGTGAATTAAAAAGTGATTCATTTCATATTTTTCGGAGAACATTTATATTTGTATTTTGCTTTTGCATGTTGGTCGGGCTGAACATGTTGGTTTTTTTCGCTTTTGTGGAAAAGCTCAAGGCCTTGGTTTTAGTATTATTTTTATAAAGCCGATTAACATTAAACAACTTTACAACCAATCTTTGAAATGAATGTGTCCAAATTGCTGAAATATTTGGTTAACTGAGTCAGAAGTAATATTGAGCACTGATTTCTTTTAACCAGGGTGAAAAAGTATCACAATAGAAGACGAGTTGAGCAACTTTGAGTTTAATTTAAAAGGTTTTAAATACATGCCATTCACATTTAGAGAAAATTGTAAAATTCACATTCAAGCCATAAAATCAACCCCAAAACCCAGAATACAATTCAGTACTGATGCATTACACAATGAGTCTCTTTAATAAGTGTCTAACAAATACTCATTTTATTAGATAATAGTTTATTTCAAATAGCAACATCTCCGTTTCTAAAAACGAGATTCAGTGTTCACATCTAACAGTATAAAGTGCTGGACCGGGTTTGGTCTTGTTTGGGAAGCAGCTTTGGGTCACACATGTTTAAAAGGTGAAAAGTAGTTTCTCTGTTGCGTTTGCAGTACAGGGTTTAAACTAGTTTCTAGCTCTCTTTGTCTCTGCAGCAGGCCCTGCAATAAAAGAAATCGACATATGGATTCATATGGATTGCAGTGTTTTCTGCTAATTTCACATAACAATTAGACATTTAATTTAAACATTACAAAAATATAAAATCAAAAATGTGTACTTGTAACTGCATCAAACAACAGGAAACAGCTAGTGTATCAAAGAAGAAGACGGTCCTGAGCTTGTGCACAGTTGGACATCTTGGGTCGGAGCATTACCTGTCTTAACTCGGACAGACCCTTCAGTATAGCTTGCTGCCTTTCAGTGCTTTTAGGGGCGTCGGGGTCATGCTGGACCAGAGGTGTTGCCTGCCTCCTGCTGCTCACAACTGCAAATAAAAACAAGTCTCTATAACAGTCTTCATTACAGAATATTTTGATTCTTGAAATCAGTCTCTCACCAAAAAGACCCAGAATTCTTTTCTCCTGCATCAAGCTCCAGAAAGGACAAAAAAGCACCATAAAAGTATCATAAACTTGACTTGTGCACTATATTCACTTGAAGTTAAAAAATACATTTTGTTCTGCTTTGTATGACGAATTATGTCATTATTCACTAACAACCTTTTCTTCTGCCAAAATGTAGAAATATTGTGTATGCCCATTAAGATTTAAAAATAGACATTGTGCGAACAAAACACGACACGGCAGTTCATTTATTATGCTGAATGGATTATTATTTGGGAAGATTTTCCATGAATATTGACTCACAAATCCATTGTATTCCAGAAGAAGACAGTTTTGTTTTTTTTTTTTTATGATAAAAGTATAAAACTCCTTTTAGGAGCTTGACAGACAATTAGTATGAAGTGCTGTATGGTAATGAACTGTGTGAAGATCTTTCAAGAATTCTCCTTTTGTGTTCCACTGAAGAAAGAAAGTCAGTGTTTGGAACAACATAAAGGTAAGTAAATCAGCGAAATCCAGTTGTGCAAACTTGTTGCATTAGACTTCCTGGGTGAACTTTTTAGAGCAACTCTGTATGTTTTTGTTTTTATGACAACAAAAATTCAACACTGAAAATTGAATTTGGTGAAACAAAATTGGTGAAATATCTGCTGTAAAACATCCCAACCCATAAAAGCAGACAGAATTATCAGTAAGGCTCAAAGTAACACCCAAGATGTAACACCTGTGAAAAAAATTTCAATTTAATTCATATTCATTCATATTTACTCTATATGTATTTACTCCATATATTTACTGCAATATATTTCCCTTTCTGTTATGTGAGTGTATATGTTAAAAGATTCTGTCTCTGACCTTGTTCTTTATTTGAGGGGAAATTTCTACAACACACCCAAAATGGGTTTGTCCAGTATAGTGACACCAAGCAGCAGAGGGTTAAACGCCATATTTTGCTTACCTGCGTCGCCTCTCTGCTGGGCTTCGTGTGTTGAGGGTCTGGAAAGTGGAGCCAGGGGGTCCATTTGATAAACCTCGTCTGTACGCACGTAGGGCACATAGTCTAATAACGGAGGGCACCACATATCCTCCATCATTTGGCGAGAGGCCTGTTGTGATGGCTGATGTACACGGTTCTTTACTACAGAAATGGGAGGAGACGTCATCCTACTGGAGACAAAAGAAATATACAATTTTAAGAAATTTTAATGCACTTTATTATGAAATGTATTCACATTTATTCACAATTTATAATCACAAGAAAACACATCAAGCATAGTAAATACTTTCAAAAAAAGTTCTAACCTTTCGAATGGTAAAAAGCCTAATTTCCTGCAGCCATTTTGGAAACCCTTATATATGTTAAATAATCTTTAAGAAATCCTTCTTATGTGCTGATCTGGTACTCAAAAAATGTTTCTTGAAATGTTAAAAATGATTGTGCAGCATTTAGCTCAGGTGCCTCCCGTTTCTCTGGATCCATCATCTTTGAGATGTTTGTGAACTTTGACTTGTGGCCATTTCAATTGATTGGACATTTTTTGGAAAGGCACATACCTGCCTATATAAAGCCTAACAGCTGAAAATACATATCAGAGCAAAGGTCAAGTCTGGGGAAAATTACAAAAAAACATTTCTGTTGTATTGAAGGTTCCCAAGAACACAGTGGCCTCTATAATTCTTACTGGAAGAAGTTTGGAACAGAGCTGGTCTCTTCCTAGAGCTGGTCGCTCGGCCAAACTGAGTGCACAATCTGGGAAGAAGGGCCTTTGTAAGAGAGGTGACCAAGAACCCAATTGTCCCTCTGGTTGAGCTCCAGACTGGAGGACTGGTCAAGGTAGTGTTGCAGAAAAATGTCAATGAAGCTCAAGAGGCAGAGTTCCGGAAATCAAAATAAGACTTTATTGAAACAAAGCAACAAAGCCGAGACGACAGCCGCTGCATCTGAATTTGTCTCTGGCCAGGGTGCACATTTTTCTAATCTATTATCTCGCAATAACCAAGTAACATAATTCTCTGGTAAGATTCACCCCTCCTGTTTTCCCATAATTAAGTTTTACATCTTTTGCCTTTCTCTCTAATTGAATTCTGTTTGCAACACTGAATCATTATTTTCCTGTTTATCACTGTAAAGCTTCTTTGAAACAATCTGTATAAAGCGCTACAGAAATAAAGGTGACTTGAGTTGACTGTAATTGTTGCCAAAGGTGCTTTAACCAAGTACTGAAGTAAGGGTCTGAATACTTATGTCAATATGATATTTCAGATTTTTTTTTTCTTTTTAATCAATCAGCCAGGATATCACAAATCTGATTTTTGGTTTGTCATTATGAGGTGTGGGGTGTAAATATGAACTGTATGCACTGTATTCAAATATATTCAGTGATTCTAGTGAAATGTCCCAGAGTTATTACAGCTCACTGCGATTGTCTGCATTTCCTACATCTAATTCCAAATCTACTGTTCACAAATATTTCACTATTTTCATTGGTGGAACAAAAATAAAACATCTAGCAATATTTTGTCTAAGATACCAGTTACTCAATATTAACTTTTCCTTACACTGATTTAACCCTATAAAGCCTACACATAACATCTTACTTTGTGGCCATATATATATATATATATATATATCAGCAACTACATGAAATTGCATATTTTTGCTCAGGTTGGGCATCTAAACAAAACTGTGGTGTTCTTCCTCCTCAAGGATGATTATCATACTATATGAGCCATTATAGCCTGATGTATCAAATATGATAATCAACAAAAAAAACACATTTGCAAATATTGTTCTGACCCTAAATAGTTATTGTAGATTAGAACATCACAGTGACATACTTTGAGAGAAAGTTCATTTCCTTGATTTTTAGGGCCCAAGCACCGATGGTGTGAGGACCCTATTGGAATTGCTCCGTTTATTATTATTCTTCTTCTCCAAAGTAAATCGCATTTTTGAGGGCCTAAACGTGCTCGAAAACTCATGAAACTTTGCACACGTGTCAGAAGTGGTGAAAATTTACATCTGTTATGGGTTGCAGAATTAGGCATGGCAAAATGGCTCAATAGCGCCACCTAACGTAGTGCCCCTCGTGCTACATTTCACGTAGATTTTGAAATTCGGTACACACATTTAACAGCCCAATACCTACAAAAAAGTCTCTTGGAGCCAAATCCGAAACCGAACAGGAAGTCAGATATTTTGAATTAACTTGCCATTTTTTGCCATTTCCAGATGTTGTACTTTAACTAACTCCTCCTAGAGCTTTAATCAGATCAATGTCCTATTTTTTCAGTCTAATCTAAAGGCCTTTGAGACGTTATATTGCGAAGATCTAGAGTTTTCGCTGGAGGGCGTGTCCGTGGCGGCCTGACAAATTTCGATGTTTCGCCATGAAACAGGAAGTTGTTTTAACTACGGCATACAATGTCCGATCTGCCCTAAACTTCACACGTTTTATTAGAGTCCTGACCTGAACGCATATAAATGGCAATATTCAGTTACAGTTAAAGCACCACCTGTTGGCAGCAGGAAGTGTGCGACTTTGAAATGACTTTGCCATAATTCTCCTGTATTTTCTCACTTGCATGCATGTCGCCCACTGTTCACTGATTTCTTAAGGCCAATGGGTGGTGGTGAGCCCGGGTGCGAGGGCCCTTTCATCGCTGCTTGCAGCTTTAATTTGTTGTTGTTGTTGTTGTTGTTGTTTTGTTTTGTTTTGAAGTAAAAAGATTCTTTTGGAATTTTAAAAATCATCAGAAACCTAAAATAGCTCCATGCATCTGGCTAACAGACTCACCTTTCAGCACTGAAGGCTGATGGTTCTTGGAGTTGATTTTCACTCTGAACAAAGAGAAGAAACACTCTAACATGTACAAGTCTGCATTATATACATTTATAGGGGTGGGGACTGTAAGAAAGTTAAAGCTGCTGTCCGTAACTTTTTTTGGTTAAAAATATCCACAATCAATTTTTGACATGATCTGAGCTAACCGATCGTTAGATTTAATCACCATTGGGAGCACGATTTATTGTAATGCTTTTTTTCCCCTCAGTTGGTCAGAACAAAAGTGCCAGACATGTTACTTGTTCAGATGACATTTTCCAGTGAAAATTCTTACTTTGGTCATACTTCAACTAGGGCTGGGCGATTTTTCCGATTAATTCGAATTTAATGTTTTGCCTCGATTTTATTATTTTTTAAATCGAGAAATCGCGATTTTGAATAAAAATGTTAGCAAGCGTTACAATTGGACATGTTGACAATACAGCAATGATAACCGTATTAGGAGAAGAAAGTGATCCAACCTCATGATGGCGCCGACGCGCCTGATTAACCGCTCTCATGTGACGCTCTATGAGCGTAGAACACATCACTATTCTTAAGCGGCTGTTCATTCAGAAATGCGTTATAAAAATGAGAGGCAGGCAGTGGAATGAGGAAAAAAAGGCAAAGTTATTAAACGCGAGTTGAGCTTTTTTTTTTTAACTTGACCGCCGTGTTTTTAGAATGCCGTTTCATGGCAACACCTAAACATGTCCGCCAAACATAAAAACAATTGGACAAATAGCACAATGGAATGCAAAAACCTGTAAACCTGTTTGATATTTCATGTTTGCATGATTGTGACAGGCTGAAAGCTGCTGTTGTTTTCTCTTTTTACATAACAATTTTTTTTTACATTTACACAATGTTGATCACTTCATGTGTGGTGCACTTAGAATGGAACTTTTTTAACCAGATTGTTAATAAAGAGAATGTTACTTAAATCATATTGTAGTTAAGTTTTTAAGTTGACTAGTTAAACAGTAAAAAAAAAAAAAAAATCGAAATCATGAATCGGTCAATCGTTCTGAAAAAAAAATCGAGATTTTATTTTTTTGCCATATCGCCCAGCCCTAACTTCAACACTACAATCTGTGATTCCGAAGTACAGTATCCACACCAGTGTGGTGACTGACAGCAAACATTAGATTCATCAGCGCTGAGGAGTCATGCCGAGGCACAACCCACGTAAAGATGATAATTCCGCAAATAACTGCAATTGCAGGTTTCAAACAGAGATGGCGACAAAGAGGCAAAACTTACGGACTGCAGCTTTAACAATAGTTCTGGTTCCAAATACTTTAATTATTCTTTTAGTACTTGACAACTGGTCACTACTTTTTTTTTTTTTTAAATGGTTGGTTCCCAACCCTATGTAATTATTCCTGAATACTATGAATAGTGAACTGGGACCTGTGGTTGTGGTGACTTTCTGTGTCTTTGCGCTTGAGGTTTTTGATTATTAACCGCGTATGCTGGTGGTAGCGGCTCTTGCTGCAGTGTTCGTGAGAGCGTGTTTTTTTCCACCAGCGTCATGAGCTCTATCTGCCTCTGTCTCCTGCTCTCCTGCCTGTGTCTCTTCAGGGCTTCAGGGTACCTCTCAGAAGCAGGGATGAACGCTTTACTGGGCCGCTGTGTGTTCCACTCAGGCCTTTTTTCCAGTTTGTGATTCCTGCTGGTCCGTGCGTAAGGCTCATAAGGGTCGGCTCTGACTTCTTTAGGTGCTGCAGACAGATGATCTTTGCTCTTTTCAGATGCTTGTACCTCACCATGATGGGATTTCTTGCCATTTAGAGTGTTGGAAGGAGCTCTGTGTATTACTGCAGCAGGAGATTGTTTATCTTCATCTCTAACAGTCTCATTCTCAGGCTGATGACTGATCTCTGCAAAATCACAGATTGATATTATGCCAGTGCTGATACTGTTTTGTTTTTTTAAATACATTTGTTCACCCACAAATTTAAATTCTGTCATTATTTACTCACCATCCCATTATTCCAAATGTTTGTTTTGTTGAACAATAAGAAAATTTTTAAAATAATTTTTCATACAACAGTTCACAGTGTCATATCAAGGCAAAAACAACCATTTAAAACACCATAAACGTATGTGTGTGTGTGCATGTGTGAGAGAGAGAGAAACATAAAAATTGGAATTCACAAAAATCCTCTCCTCCACCAAAGCTCATAAACCATGTTCCGATTTAAATCACATATCAGTGCAGGTTTGTCGTCATTAGCTGTTTCTGTCCAAAGTTGTGAATTTAATCTGTGCACAATTGAAATATTGCATAAAACATTTGCGAATAAAGCAGCGTTTCTATCCCATGTGCTCATGTGCTCATGTGCACTTCCTGTGAAAATTGTGGCAAAATAGCTGTAATAAAAATGGAAGTTGCTGCAATCAGGAGAGAAACTGTGGCTCTTTTATCCTCCATCATAAATGACTTTGCGTCTCAGAGCGGCAGACAAAACGCAATAAATAATAATGTCATGTTCTCTTGTGTTTAGATGCTGCTGTTTGGGAACGCAATCGTGTGAGACGCTTCTGGGAAGGAATTAAACCAAATTATTCTGATGACAGACTTTGGCTCAGGTGTTTGACATTTGATATTCAACAGTGCTTTGATCTGCCTGCATTGACACTATTCTTTAAGAGCTGCTGTGCAGCCAAATAATGTACCAGTTATCAATGTAAAGCTGCTTTGACACAATCTACATTGTAAAAAGCGCTATATAAATAAAGGTGACTTGACTTGACTTGTTTCAGAACCACCAAACCAACATTTGAGATGCTGTGATGTAATTGGTCCGCTGCTTAGACCAGTTATCCAATCACATCCACTGTTGAGGCGAAGTCATGTGAGTTTTTTGTTGCACATCGAGGGATTTATTCAGTAAATGCGTTTCCATCATAGTTTATGCGCATGTCTTCTTATCAGATAAAAAAAAAAAATTATCTGCCTCAATTGAGCGCAAATGTTTTTATGCACATTTTTAGAATTTATGCTCATCTGGATGTTTCCATCCACCATTTTTTTAATGCGATATCCCAAAATTCACATAAAAATAAGTGGATGGAAACATAGCTAATGACATGTCAGATCAAACATGAAGAACGAATAATTAGATTTGAGAACTTTGGCAGATATTTACCATGAATATTCTAAATTACAGTCTATTTCTTACTAAAGGCTTCTGAAGGTTTTGAATATAGTGCATCATATATCATATAATTTGGACAACTTTAAATGTACTTTTATGATTTTTTCTTTTCTTTTTTCTTTTTGTCCTTTTTGGAACTTGACAGCCATTGTCATTGATTGTCTACAACCTGTCATTTTATGAAAAACTGGTGCGCAAAGATTCATCAAAAATCTTCCAACATATAAGGATGAGTAAATGATGACAGAATTTTCATTTCTGGGTGAACTAAAAAGACAAACAAACCTGTCTGAACAGCGGTGTCTTTTCTTGGAGATGTTGTGGAAGGAGGTGCCATTCTCTGGGTTTGACTCTTGGACGATGTTAAGATTGCTGATGAACCAGGTGAATCTGGACCACTGAGGGCTAAAAGACTACTTTATAATAATGCATACAAAATGTTGCAAATACAAGGCAAATGTTTCTTTACTCCCATACCCTGTGAGACTGAGTCTCCTTCCAGGCTGTGCAGTAGTTTGGACACATCGTGGCCTTTCTTGGCCAAGTCTCTGATTCTCTCGAAGTGTCTGTCTTTAATCGCCTCCTCTTGGGCTCTTTGAATGCTCTGATACAGCTCCTCAGTTTTACGTGACTGCACCTCCTGAAATACATTTCACAACTTTCATATTCAAAATATTTGAAATTTGAAATAGATCCTACCATTTTTTTTATTTCTTTTGAAACAAGAGCTCATACGATGTAATTCTTTTACAACTAAAAATGCCCTCCCAAGTCTAATCAAGCCATTTAGTGTGGTTTCAACCAAGCAGACTTTGTGCTGTGCAAGGAAAACCTGTCAGTGACACTTTACAGTCACTTTACAGTAGTAAAAACCAAACAAATTGAAAAATATGTAAATGGAGTGAAAGGGCCACAGTGTAAGCTGCCCCAGAAAAAAAGGTCATGAACAGTTTCATTATATATTTTAAACCATTTTTCACACACAATGTATAAATTAATTATATATAGACTTGATTTTTGTTTGAAGAAGAGTTTTTGTTTGAAGGAGAGCACTGGGCAAGATAATTCCAAAAAGCAAAGAGTGTTTCTGATTGGCTAGTTTTCTCAGTGAAATCTGACAGGAAATAGGGACATTTCATATGTTCATATGTATCACCTTTAAAATATTAATAATAAATATAGCTGCACACAGCAATTAAGGGGCCAAGCACCACAGAGGCACAATGAGGAGCTAAAAATCAAGGCAGCGAGCATCAAATCACCCGCAAAAATGAGTAAAGACATTTGGAGACCATTTTAATCTAAATGGTTGAAAACCCATAAATACAATCACTTGTAATGTAACATAATTGCTTATTACTTTTGACACCAAATTGATGTGGTGTGGTCAGTGTTGTGACAATGACAAAGTTTGGTGTCAATATGTTAAATCTTTCCAGAGATATAGCCTCAGATGCAGTTTGACATTATACCATCAAATTTGTTGATGTGGAATAAGAAAACAGTTTTATCTATTGACACGAAATTCATACATTTTTAGATGGCGCCGTCTCAAAAAATTTTGAGTACCTTCAGGTAGTGTTGTAGTACTTGAGACCGTTTTTGGTCTTGAGACCAGTCTTAAGACCATTTTTTGAAGGTCTTAGTCTTGTCTCGGTCTCGACCACATTTGTACACATTTGTGGTTTTGATTCAAGACCGGTCAAGACCACAACTGCGGTCACTGCAGAGGATATCACTAAATTGCCGGTGCATTGTCTGATTTATTTATTGTGCCAGTTCAGAAATTAAAGAGGGATTGTGTCAAAAATGTCACCAAAATTAATACAAATGCTTACAAAATTCAAGATATTGAGATCTGGATTTTTATATTATAACATCATGTGATATAATTAAGCAATATCACAAGAGCAAGAGAACTGTTTTCACAAATTTAAAGCATGATATTTTTAAAACATTATTCTCAACATTATTTATGCATTTGTAATTTTACCAATGCAGATACATCTTCTGTACCACCTCTGCAGTGCAAAGATGAATTTTGTTAATGATTTCATTTGATTGGTAACAGCTCTATATAGTCTTATTCTAATTATATTTATTGATTAAAAATAAGTCATTTCTCAGGCAGCAATGTGAATCTTTATGAATTTAAGGAGTGCTGGTCTGGTCTTGGTCTTGACTCAGACTCACCCTGCCTTGGTCTTGGTCTTGTCTTGGTCTCAACCCCTCAAAGTCTTGGTCTTGTCTTGGTCTCAACACACATTGGTCTTGGTCTTGACTTGGTCTCGGATTAGGTGGTCTTGACTACAACACTATCTTCAGGGCATGGTGCTGATGACACTCACCAAGTTTCGTAACGATGTGCCAATGCGTTTGTAAAATATAGGATTTTATGACCAAATTCAAAATGGCCGAAGCCCAAAATGGCCGATATTGGAAAATTGGGTATCGTTCGATTTGGCATGCTGCACCAAATCTAAAGAGACCAGTTTTGCCAAACCATTCAGAAGTTATAAGCAAAAATAGCAACTTTTCATATCTCCTGACCACTTCGTTGCTTAAATTTGTGCAGTACGTGTGTGGGATAATTTTACCTCTCTGTGTCTCTGTCGCTCTGTGTCATTTATATACTGCTGCTGGAGTCGTTCTCGTTCTCTTTCAACCCTCCTTTCCTCTTCTTGTTCCTGTGCTCGTCGTGTGGCCTCCTCTTTCTCTTTCTGACGTCTGCGCTCCTCTACTTGAGCCTCAATTGCTCGCTACACATCACACATTATTATAGAGCTCATAAATGTTTAAATATAAATATAAAGGTACATACTATACAGCAGTGTTTTCCTGTCAGTTTGGTCAAGGGATGAATCCTACCTGGTGCTCAAGCTGTTTGAGTCTCCGGCGTTCTCGTTCCTCGATCTGAGCAGGGTCCAGCAAGGCTGTCATTGTGCGAAGATAACTAAACAACAAATTACAAGGGCATTTTTATTTTCAAAAAACCTTTGAACAAGCCAGACTTAGAATATTAAGAATTTGTTTAGTTATTCCAAACAAAGAATAAATCATTTTGGTGCATGATCATACTAATCAACTTGAAAACACTGAAGACAGTTGGTAAGGCAAGGAGTGACCAATGAGATTCATTGCCTGACACACTGAAAAAAAAAAAAAAAAAAAAAAAAAAAAATCTATAAAATTTCCAAGTGATACTCACTGCAGAGTCTATGATGGCCAGCTCCTCCTCTCTGGACGTCCAGTGGGGTGGAGGGATAGAACTCTCCACCTCTCTGGACGTCGAATGGGGTGGAGAGATAGAGTTGTGGGTAGGGTTAGGGTAGGATTAGTGTGTGGTTGTACATTCGCTCCTCCTCGCTGGAGGTCTAGCGAGGGGGAGCTAACGTAAGCTCCACCCATTTGCTCTGCAGCAAGCACCTTCTCGAAATTTCAGGTAAAAGCCAGCAGTTGTGGTTAACAGAACCGTAAAAATTATCGAAGCAAAATTTTAAGTTTTACAGACTGAACTTTAATTTAATTTATACGGTAACCAAATCTGTCTAAAATCGGTTTTGTACCTTTATTATATACTACTGACAACCACCTTAAAACACTGGTGGTAAAGAGAAAGCCACATAAAGAATCAAAGTTTATCACAAGTAGCTTTTCCACAAGTAAATACAAATATATAGAAGGCGTACAGTGTCATACACACAAAACACCATCATGGTAGCACGACACTATAAACATTAATTTAATAACATAAGTTGTAACATAAAACGTTAGGTTACTTGCGTAACCCCGTTTCTCTGAGAACAGAGCGAGGTATCTCACAATGGGAACGCCCCCAGGCGTGATAGACTATGGAAGCACCAATTACACCACGTCTGTCCGAAGGACGGACCAATCACAGCTCATTACAAGGAGCCCACCCCCTTCCTATATATATGGCTGTGATCCCCAAAAACGGCATTCTAAGCATGCTCTTCCCCCGTGTTATGCGAGTAGGGAAGCTTGGTGAGATACCTCGCTCTGTTCTCAGAGAACCGGGGTTACGCAAGTAACCTAACGTTCTCTTTCAAACAATCGCTCGGTATCTCACAATGGGAATGATATAGCCAACTCCCGAAACGCATACTTTCCAAAGCCGCCGAACAGACCCAGCAAGAACGAAAGATAACCTTTCAATTCTCCAAAGAGCCAACATTGAGAACTGCATGAGCCATAGAAGGCACAGTACATCCAGACGGTAAAGTCTGATAAATGTATGAGGGGAAGCCCAGCTGGCCGCTGCACAAATATCTCCTACTGAAATCCCCTTGAACAATGCCCACGAGGTAACCATACCCCTTGTTGAATGAGCCCCTAAGCCCGCTGGGGAATGAAGACCCATAGATGTATAGGCCAATTCAATCGCCTCCACCATCCAATGGGAAAGGCGCTGCGAGGACATCGGCTTACCCTTACATTGAGTGGCCCATGAAACGAATAACTGATCATTCTTCCAGAACGATCGTGTCCTGTTTACATAATAGCGTAACGCTCGTACAGGACACAAAGTGTGCAATTTCCGCTCCTCCTCCGAAGAAAAAGGAGGGGGGTAAAAGGCACGCAACTCCAAAGCAGAGCAGTTATAAGCTGAATCACTGACTTTGGGGAACGAAAGCCGGGTTAGGCAGCAACGTAACCTTGCTGTCATCAGGACTAAAATTCAGACATGTCCGATGAACCAACAAGGCATGTAACTCACACACTCGCTTAGCTGAGACTAAAGCAAGTAATAAGACCGTTTTCAGAGATAGGAGCTTAATATCAACACTCTCCAGAGGTTCAAATGGAGCCCGAGTTAAAGCATTAAGAACCATGGACAAGTCCTGTGACGGGACCAGGCGCTTAGATACTGGTCTCAAACGCTTCACTCCCTTCATAAAACGCCATATAAGAGGGTGCCGTCCCACTGAAACTCCCTCAAAGCCTACGTGACAAGCCGAAATAGCAGCCAGGTAAACTTTAATAGTAGAAAACGCTCTCCCATTGTTCATTAAGCTTTGTAAAAAGCAGAGTACATCACTCACCGAGCACTGAAAAGGAATAACTCCTTTACGCGTAGACCAGTCCTCAAACACACGCCATTTAAGGTCATACAGTGAGCGCGTTGATGGAGCTCTAGCGCTCTGTATAGTGTTTATAACCTCTTGCGGAAGCCCGAGTGCGTTTAAATTTAACCCTTCACGGGCCAGACCCAAAGATCGACTCGTTCCGGGTGTGGGTGAAATATCTGCCCCCCCCACTTGCAACAGCAGGTCCCAGCGCAACGGGAGCGGCCAGGGCTCTCCCTGAAGGAGCTGGACAATCTCTGCCAGCCACAGCCTCCCCGGCCAACGAGGGGCTATCAGGAGAGATAATCCGTTTTCTCTTACTCTATCTAGGGTGGGAGAAATTAGACTCAGCGGTGGGAAGGCGTATAGCAACACGTTCGGCCACGGGTGTGCCAGCGCATCCACACCCAAAGGCGCATTTTCGTCCCTGAGAGAGAAATACAGTGGACACTTTGCGTTTGCCTGCAAGGCGAAGAGATCTACGGCAGCCTTGCTGTACATCCCCCAAATCTGATCCACTACCTGCGGGTGGAGCACCCATTCTCCGTATAACGGGTTGCCCCTTGAAAGGAGATCCCCCCCCACATTCAGGACTCCTGGTACGTGCGTCGCGCGCAGCGAGCTGAAGTGCGCAGCACCCCAGACAATCAGTTTGCGCGCAAGATTGTGCAATTGCAACGAACGCGTTCCCCCTTGGCGATTGATATATGCCACCACCGTCGTGTTGTCTGTCCTGACCAGAACATGAAACCCTTCCAAGAATGGAAGAAAATGTTTCAGGGCCAGAAAGACTGCCATCAACTCCAACATATTTATGTGAAGTTTGCAAAGCTGGGGCGTCCAGCGACCGTTTACCGATCTGCCCTGAAAAACAGCTCCCCAGCCCGACATGGATGCATCCATTGTCACTACTTTTCTCAGCGACACGCCCCCAAGGGAACCCCTGTCCGGAATAAACAGGGATCTCTCCACTGATGAAGAGCCATCACGCACTCCACGTGTATTCTCACTCTGCGCGCGAGGTGCCGACGAGGACACAGACGTCTCGCTGCTACCCATCGCTGGAAGTCTCTCATTTTCAGCAAGCCTAGTGGGACCACAGACAGCGACGAAGCCATCATGCCCAAAAGGCAGAGACAGGTCCTGAATGATACCAAGTTCCCCCTGTGAAACTGGGCAAGGCACTGATAAAACGCCATTATCCTCCTTTCCGAGAGCATAGCGCGGTATGCCACAGAGTCTATTCGTAAGCCCAGATCTCCAGTTTCCCCCACTGGAACTCGTCTTATAGCGCTTTTCTCTAAGAGGGAGGATATTTCCGCTTCCAACACCTGAACTGAATCCCCATTTGCTACAGATGCGATGACCCCGTTGAACGGAGATGGTTTTACAGCGAACTGAAGACTGTAACCCTTCAACCCACCATCTAGTGGACAGAGAGAAAAACGGCCGGGATCTGTGTGACTCAGAGACCGATTTATTTCTTAGTTCATTGCTATTATTTTGTTTTTGTCTCCCTGTGCCCTCGGCATTGAGCCTGGATGCGACAGAATTTTTTATTTGCTTTAAACCCAGGGGCTCTGTGACAATACACTTGAGAACTTGTGCTTGTACCCAACAGACCACATTCTTTTGGTGGCTGAGTATTCTGCACTCGAACTTGACGGAACATTGTGTGTTGAGGGGAAGCTGAACTGGCCTGAACACAACTTAGAACCATTTTCCCGCCCAAACTCCAAATCCTCCACTTCTTCGCGGGTGGGGGAACAGATATGATGGGCTCGGGAGAGGACATCACAGAGAACCCTAGGTGCTGCCCGTCCCTCCCATGCAGAAATTGCGTCCTAGGTATCCCTCCTCTTTTTGTTGGAAGGGTTAGCGGACTTGGACTTCGCAGCCGTCGCCGCGAATGACTGCTTACCCCACGGTTTAGCGTTTGAAGCAGCGGTGGGGCGAGCCGCCTGCTCCGTGCTCTGGGGTTTTGCAGTCCTGGACGCATTCAAAAACCTCCTGTTCTGCGTCGGAGGAGCAGGACGCGGGGGAACAGGAGGACACGGTGTTCTTTTACGTGGCAGACATATGTCAAACACCTTGCCTTCCTTCTTCTGGAGGTCGCACCTCTGTCTCATCCCCGCAACGGCTGGGCTGAACAATCCACTAGAATCCACAGGAGCATCGAGAAAATCTAATTTCTCCTTGTCCCCGACGCTCAAGAGATTTAGCCACAGTGCAACGGCAAGAGCCATGGTACGGCCGCAGCTTTGCACCGCGCCACGTGAGGTGCGTAAATTGAGATCTGTTATGTTGCAGATCTCCTCCCAGACCACCGGGTTTGGATTGCCGGCGTCCAGCTGAGTGCCCAGCTCCTCCAACAACTCGGCTTGATAGGCCGTCAACAACGAAGTGACGTTAAGTGCCCGCACCGCCAATCCTAAGGATTTATAAATTTTTTGGTACATGGAAGCGGTGAAGCGTTCCATTTTTCCAGGGAGGGAGGGACTGGCAGATGAGAGAGTGGTCCACCTGTTCGGATGCAGGTGGTGAGCCACTGACTGCTCGACCGTGGGAGGGTTAGAGAGCACAAGCCCTTCCATTTCACTCACATCGAGCAACGGGCACACGGTGAGAAAAGGGTTTGTCCCACGATCGCTTCATCTCTGCTACACACGCCGGCAACGCGGGAAGCAGTTGTTTCGCCGGTGGAAGGTGAGCAGGGAGCCTTTTACCGTCATAGATGTCACATTTAACTCCCGGATCCCCAGGAGTTACGGGCCAAGCGATGCTAAGCTTGGCTGCCGCACGCTTACAAACTTCCACTAGGTCACAGTCTACTCCCGTCGATGCCACGGGCCTGGACGCTTGTGCTGCAGACAGGATAGTGTCATCCTCCTCATCATCCGGCTCATCTCGGAGGAGGCGAGCTAACATCTCCTCATCCTCCTCCTCGTCTCCCTCCACCTCGTCACCTTCCGCAAGTAGCTGCTGGTCGAAAAGCGGCGTAAACTCAGGTGACTCTGAATCCATAATATCCCCCCACAAAGAAAGATCCCGTGGGGGAGAGGGCTGGACCCCCTTTGTCGAAAGAGGGACAAAAGAGAGAACCGGATCATCTTTAGAAGATGCAGCCACCCGAAGCCTTCTTTCTAAGATCCTGGCCGGCATTTCACGACAGTGCGCGCAACTCTCCGCATCCGCCAGCGCGGCCTGAGTGTGCTTAACACCCATGTACGCGATACACATCGGATGCGAATCCCTGCCCGAGATCATAAATCCACAAGCTGCCGGACACAAGCGCGAAGAGGCATCTTTCCCTTTCTCCGCTGCGACCTTAGACACCAACATGGTGAGTAGAATATCCTGTAATCTTATCTCGCCTTAATGCGTTAGCTAGAATAAGAGACACTGCTAACAAAAGCAGAGTAGAAAAACTCAGTAGCGAGCAGAGAATCCACAACAGTTTTTAACTGTACTGCGTTCGGCAATGACAACCTTGACGGTACGTTTGTGAAATGAAGCAGGACAGGTGCTGAAGGAAAGTCTTCACAGGGAAGAGAACAAGAATGCCGTTTTTGGGGATCACAGCCATATATATAGGAAGGGGGTGGGCTCCTTGTAATGAGCTGTGATTGGTCCGTCCTTCGGACAGACGTGGTGTAATTGGTGCTTCCATAGTCTATCACGCCTGGGGGCGTTCCCATTGTGAGATACCGAGAGATTGTTTGAAAGAGAACCATAATGTACATAATTGATAAAAAAAAAAAACTGCTATTTCGATGAAAAGGATTCCAGTAATGTCAGAATGTCAGAGGATTCTGTGAATTTCCATTTTCACTGTAAATTATACAATGACTTGTTCTTTTTCACTTCTAAGAACAGTACATTTAACAATATTTTAAAGTAAAATTACATAAACCGTGTCATAAGATCTATTAGTTTTTCACTGCATAGAGTAAGGAAATTACCGTTCACCAATTTTTCACTTTTTCAGTCTTTTTTTCACAGTCTAAATGATGATCATTTTTATGCTCACTATAGATCTGTGTTGTCCTCTGTCAGCTCAGAGTATATACAGTGTAATAATGACCTGTGTGTCATGAACCTGTCAGCTAACTGACCTGGATCTCTGTTGGTTTCCCTGAGTGGTGTCAACGCTGGCCCTGCCCAGACTGTCCCCTCCAAATGCACTCATGCCCTCCCATGCAGTGGACAGGGCTCCTGAGACGGACCGATGATGAGACAAACAGCTGCTCATGTCAGGCACCCCTCGATCAGGGCCTACTGTTGAGGGCTGATGCAGAGAGTCAAAATGAACGGCCCACCGCTCGATGTCCTCGAGCTGTGGAGACAGAAGTTACAGAAAACTATATGACAAAGAGCATTGTGTAGAGCTCAACTAAAATCATTCTTTACATCATGGTTAGAGTATTGCTTCCTCTGACATATGAGTCTGTCTCAGTTCACCCTGCCTTGTTTGCACATGCTTCAGAAGAGAATTCTTTTCCATTTACATATTAATTGATATAGCATGTCCATAGAGTGCTGTGAAAAAGTCAAAAGCTGATCAATGCATGAAAAAACAGACATTTTTTTTTTTAATCCAAAAAGATTCCTCTGATCCGAGGCTAAAATCTTAAGTCTTTGATTGTGTTAAGGAATTTTTTAATTAGTCATCATAACTAGCATTCCTTTTTCTTGCAGAATTAACATGTTAACATTTATATGACTTTGATTAACATTTATATGATTTTGAAAACTAAATTAATTTTATATATATTTTTATGTATGTATGTATGTATGTGTATATATATATATATATATATATTACGTAATATGTTCTCTGTGATTGATATGAGATCCTCCCGGCCGAGATTAAAGCATATTCGAAGGCATTGTCTAGAGTCTATCTGATTACTGCAGGTTAGTGGAGCACTAAAGACCTTATTCCCAAGTAACAGTGTTCATAGTGGGTGAGACGTCGTCCGACACAGCAGGGTGTCGACTGGAGACACGCACTAGAGTATACATTTTAAGTGTTGACTGTAGACGCTTGGGTGTCGACTGGAGACACCCCAGGTAAACTTCAGTCAGGTGCGTAGGGGAATTTCTAGCTAAATTCTAATTCTGGCTGTCAGAAGATCTGAAGCACAGTCCTGTAGTGTGACTTCTATGACAACCATCAAATCAAAAAGCAATAGGAGCACAGAACCTGTTGATACAATTAGTGAGACAACAACAAACCACTAATTGCTCCACACACATTGTCTTCGTTTTTTCTTTTTAAGACAAAGCCATGATCAAAATTAATGCTAGAGATTGTTTTTGTTTGCTAGCTACCATTTCAATGCCACATGTAAATGCAGCTCTTCATCACGAATGCGTCACTGATTGATGATGTAAAACTCTGGATGAGTCTTCCTGCGTGAGTCAGTTTTTAACGCTTCTCCACTGACGTACAGTCTGACATTAATGACAACTGAGATCCTACAGTGCTTACAGTGGCTTACAGCGCAGATCATGTTCATACAGTCTTTAAATGAGTCTAGTCCTCAAGGTTATGATTATCGACACAATGCCCGTCAGAAAGGCAAAGGGGGTGGTGTTGCTGTAATCTATAGTAATACTTACAGTATTAGTCAGAAGTCTTTCAAATATAATTCCTTCGAAGTGATGGTACTTTACGTAACATTATGTAAGCTGACATTTGTGCTGGCTACTGTATACAGGCCACCAGGACACCATACAGACTTTATCAAAGAATTTGCTGACTTTCTGTCGGAGTTAGTACTAGCTGCAGATAAAGTCCTTGTTGTTGGTGATTTTAATATCCATGTAGATAATAAAAAAGACGCATTAGGATTGGCATTTGCAGATATTCTAAACTCTATTGGTGTTAGACAACACGTGTCAGGACCCACTCATTGTCGTAATCATACTTTAGATCTAATATTGTCACATGGAATCGATATTGATGCTGTTGAAATTCTGCAGCAGAGCGATGACATCTCAGATCATTATCTAGTCTCGTGTATACTACATTTAGTCAAGGCGGCTAAACTGCCTCCATGCCATAAATATGGTAGAACCATCACTTCTACCACTAAAGATCGCTTTATAAATAATCTTCCTGATCAGTTTCATCGCCTTAGCATACCAGAAAGCTTAGAAGACCTCGATGTTGCAACAGAAACTATTGCCTCTGTCTTTTCCAGCACATTAGACTTAGTTGCTCCTTTGCGCTTAAAAAAGATTAAGGAAATTAATCCAATGCCATGGTACAATCAGCACACTCGGGCCCTAAAGTTAGCAGCCAGGAAAATGGAGCGCAGCTGGAAGAAAACAAAACTAGAAGTATTTCGCATTTCGTGGAGAGAGAGAATGATTGAGTACAGAAAGGCCCTAAAATCTGCTAGATCTGCCTATTTTTCAAAACTTTTAGAAGAAAATAAACACAACCCTAGGTATTTATTTGATACAGTGGCTAAATTAACAAGAAATAAAGCTTCAACTTCTGATGTTTCCAAAGAGCACAGCAGTAATGACTTTATGAACTTCTTTACTTGCAAGATTGATAATATTAGAGAAAAAATTATAACCATGCAACCGTCTACTACAGTATCGCGTCAGATAGTGCATTGTAGTGTCCCTGAGGAAAAATTCAATTCATTTACTGCTTTAGGAGAGGAAGAATTGTCTAAACTTGTTAAATCATCAAAATCAACAACATGTATGTTAGACCCTATACCGACTAAGCTATTGAAAGAAATGCTTCCAGAGGTTATAGATCCTCTTCTTAATATCGTCAATTCATCTTTATCACTAGGACACGTACCAAAAACTTTTAAGCTGGCTATTATTAAACCTCTTATTAAAAAAACACAACTTGATCCTAGAGAATTAGTCAATTTACAGGCCGATCTCAAATCTCACTTTTCTGTCAAAAATACTAGAAAAGGCAGTATCATCACAACTATGTTCCTTTTTAGAAAGAAATAGTATCTGTGAGGATTTCCAGTCAGGATTTAGACCGTACCATAGTACTGAGACTGCTCTCATTAGAGTTACTAATGATTTGCTCTTATCATCAGATCGTGGTTGTATCTCTATTAGTGTTACTGGATCTTAGTGCTGCATTTGACACTATTGATCACAATATTCTTTTAAATAGACTCGAAAATTATGTTGGCATTAGTGGAATTGCATTGTCATGGTTCAAATCATACTTATCTGACCGTTATCAGTTTGTAGTAGTAAACGAAGAGATGTCATATCAATCACAAGTTCAATATGGAGTACCGCAAGGCTCAGTACTAGGACCGTTGCTGTTCACTCTGTACATGCTACCCTTGGGAGATATCATTAGGAAGCATGGCGTTAGTTTTCACTGTTACGCTGATGATACACAGCTCTATATTTCTTCGCGCCCTGACGAAACTTACCAATTCACAAAATTAACGGAATGCATAGCTGATATAAAAAATTGGATGACCAGTAATTTCCTACTACTAAATTCAGAAAAAACAGAGATTCTAATTTTTGGACCAAAAACTTCTTCACGTAATAACCTAGAATACTGTCTAACACTTGATGGCTGCTCTGTTAAGTCTTCGTCGTCAGTTAGGAACCTGGGTGTGCTCTTTGATACCAATCTTTCATTTGAAGGCCATGTTACTAGCATCCGTAAAACCGCATTCTTCCATCTTAAAAATATATCTAAACTACGACATATGCTCTCAATGAAAAATGCAGAACAGTTAGTTCATGCGTTCATAACCTCAAGGCTTAGATTACTGTAACGCTTTACTGGGTGGTTGTTCTGCTCGCCTGATAAATAAACTACAGCTCGTACAAAATGCAGCAGCTAGAGTTCTTACTAGAACTAGGAAGTATGACCATATTAGCCCGGTTCTGTCAACACTGCATTGGCTTCCTGTTAAACATCGTATAGATTTTAAAATCTTGCTAATTACTTACAAAGCACTAAATGGTTTAGCTCCCCAGTACCTGAGCGAGCTCCTAATTCATTATAGTCCTTCACGTCTATTGCGATCTCAGAATTCAGGCCAGCTGATAACACCTAGAATATCAAAATCAACCGCAGGCGGTAGATCCTTCTCCTATTTGGCACCTAAACTCTGGAACAATCTTCCTAGCATTGTTCGGGAAGCAGACACACTCTGTCAGTTTAAATCTAGACTAAAAACGCATTTCTTTAACCTGGCATACACATAACACATTACCACATTACCAATTTATATTTTCAAATCCGTTAAAGGATTATTAGGCTGCATAAATTAGGTCAGCCGGAACCGGGAACACTTCCTATAACACCTGATGTACTCGTTACATCAGAAGAAGAATGGCATCTACGCTAATATTAGTCTTTCTGGTTATCCCGAGGTTCACCGTAGTCAACCGGATCCGGGCCGTATCCAGGTGAGACCAAGGACCTGCGCCTTGACACGACCACAACGCAGCCCTGAAGTATCAGCAGAGATTGAGTCAACTAGATCATCCACTGTGAGGGCCTCATCGACACGACAGCCGCGACACAGTTCCTCAACAACCGTCCATACCGGCGTGATGAATACAATCCTCAATTGGATGGAACTGGAATAAATACTTTGAATGTTGCGATCCTGTCGGACTTATGATAGCTACCTGAATCGTAACAAAGCACTGTTGGCCAGAGGAGAACTGGCCCCCCGACTAAGCCTGGTTTCTCCCAAGGTTTTTTTCTCCATTTAAACACCTATTTGCCACTTGTCTGCCACCTGATGTCACCTGATGGAGTTTGGGTTCCTTGCCGCTGTCGCCTTTGGCTTGCTTAGTTGGGGACACTTGACATTTGACTTGACATTTGATATTCAACAGTGCTTTGACCTGCCTGCATTGACACTATTCTTTAAGAGCTGCTGTGCAGCCAAATAATGTACCAGTTATCAATGTAAAGCTGCTTTGACACAATCTACATTGTAAAAAGCGCTATATAAATAAAGGTGACTTGACAGTCTGACAAGCAACAGTCTCTTCTAAATCATACAGTGTGAAACTGGCTTTAGCTTAAAATGAAAATGATTGATTCCTGAAACTGAATTGAAATACTTATGTTTTATTGTAAAGCAACTTTGAAGCAATTTGTATTGTTTAAAGTGCTATTCAAATAAACTTGACCTGTCTTGACTGAAATCACTGTGAGATGAGTTCACCTGGCTGTTAATTTCTTTGTCTTGTTGTCGGCGTAGTTTGGCCTCTTCTCTCTGCCGGTCCAGTTCCTGTAACCATCGTCTCTGCTGTTCCTCTCTCTGAGCGTTGAACACGTCCTCCATAGGAGCTGCTTCCTGTACACGCATCAAACACCACAGATACAGTCAAACATCATTCAAATCAATCAATCTATTGTAGAGACATTGCAGTGGACATTTGTTTTGAGTTTGCCAAAAAACAAGATGCGAGTAAAATGCTGAAACATCACCCCCACTATAAAGGCCGAGCGGATGGCAGCGGGCAGCTCTCGCTGTGTCTGAGCTAGAGCTCTGCGCTTTGAACTCTCTATTCCAGCAGCATTCCATGTGCTCATCCCATCCTGCACCAAGACATAGGGCATACATCCACATCTCAATTATACAAGGACAATGGCCCTGTTTACACCTGGTGTTAAGATGCATTTTTGTTGATCGGATTACAAGTAGACGAGGGAGACACATTGTCATTTACACCTGAGGCCCTATCATACACCCGGCGCAATGCGACGCCAGGAGAGTTTTTTGCTAGTTTCAGCCCGACGTGGTTATCATTTTTACATCCAGTGCCCACGTTGTTTAAATAGCAAATGCACTTGTGCCCATCTGTTCGACCATGGGCATGCTGGTCTGAAAACGAGATGTGTTCAGGCGCATTGTTGGCATGTTGCTATTTTGAGGCAACTGAAAATGACTGCGCCATTGACCAACAAAAACCTGGTCTAAAGTCAATGCCTTTTTTTTTATTTTTTTTTTATTTAAAGGGCGCGTTAGTAGTATGCGCCTATAGGCGGGTGCACAACGCATGTACACTCTTCTTGTTACACACACAGGGCAGCAGCACACAAACATGCCAAATATTAAAAATAAAAGGATTACAATGTAAAAGATTATTATTGTGTACATAAAGATAAAATGCCTACACATCATAATGGATAGTCATTGCATGTATCAGAATTACCTATTTGCAGTAATGATAAATGAAATTGGCTAATTATTTGACCAATTGTGGCAATACACACATGTATTTAAACTGACTCGTCAGGTTGAGGGTGTCTATATTCCACCATGTAAATAGTAATCCACCATGGTGCAAGCGCACCTGGCTTTTAAATGGAATGAGAGATGACAATCTGATTGGATTATTGCACGTTTGAAGCCTCTGACTTCAAATTTCTGGGCCTGTACCTGGATGACGATATAACCTGGAAAACCAACACTACTATGCTGATCAAGAAGGCACAGCGGCGACTCCACTTTCTAAGGGTCCTGAAAAGCAATGCCCTTGCTAAAGAGCTACTGGTGTCCTTCTACCGAAGTTCTGTTTAAAGTGTATTGACATACTGCATTCCATTCACAGCCAAGATCATTGGCTGTGAGCTTCACTCTTTAGAGGAGCTGTATAGGACCCGCTGTCATAGAAAAGCTTGCAGCATTCTGAAAGACTCATCACATCCAGCACATCTGTTTGAACTGTTACCCTCAGTGAGGCGGTACAGGATAATAAAAGCTAAAACAAACAGATTGAAAAACAGCACATATCCTAGGGCTGTTTTAATTTTAAATGAACACTAAATGGAATGCCTCGTTTGTAATTATTTATAGTCATATTTATAAATTACCTCAATTGTGCTGCATATGATATGCAAATATTGCTGCTAAAGGTATATTATATCTACATCTATACATATATATAATATATATATATATATATATATATATACACACACACACACACACACACACACACACACACATATTCCACTCTATTTACATATTTATTCACTAATTTGTAAAATTTGTTACATAGGAGAAATGGGTAACACTTTACAATAAAGTTCATTAGTTAAACATTAGTTAATGTATTAACTAACATGAACTAACCATGAGCAATACATTTGTTACTGTATTTACTAATCTTCGTTAAGGTTAAGTTAATGAAAATACAGTTGTTCATTGTATGTTCATGTTAGTTCATAGTGCATTAACTAATGTTAACAAGATTTTAATAATGTATTAGTAAATGTTGAAATTAACATTAACAAAGATTAATAAATGCTGTATAAGTGCAGTTCATTATTAGTTCATGTTAACTAATGTAGTTAACTAATGTTAACTAACGAAACTTATTGTAAAGTGTTACCGAGAAATGATTTCTTGCACATAGGATAATTGTTTGTAAAGTGGGCGATTGATTTTGCGCTAAATAGGATTGCATATAATTTTGTTGTACTTTTTTGTATAATGACAAATAAAGATTCTGATTACGCCCAAAACACACCCATGACTCATTAAGAGACTAGGAACAACACTTTTAGACCAACACTTTTAGACCATGCGCCTTGTGCGGCGACCATTTTTTCCGCAAAAGTGGATTCGGACATGCCCTAAGTGCACCTGCACCATGCGCTTCAAACCATGCGCTCAGATTGTAAAATAGGGCCCCTGGTGTTAAAATCCGTCTCTTTTGTCCACTTTCAACCGCATTTGTCCTGATTTCTTTGAGGGGAGGGTCTGTGGGCAGGTAAATATATGGGCTTTTTTCAGATCTAATGGATGCTCACGCAATTTACATATGAATGCGAGACAACGGAAAAACATTTGGAGAGCAGCAGCTTTTGTTTCTGCTCTGATAGCGGCAAGACCACAAAGAACACAGAGAGTGTGTGTTAGAAATCAAGAATGGTGTGAGAACATTGTGCTTAGTATATTTTTATTCTTCAAACCAAACTTATGTCTTCTGCCGACAAAGTTTAAATCCTGTCTGGCTAGTGCACTTTCCATAATGTTTACACAATTGGTCAGTAGGTGGAGAGCAGACGAAAACAGACACTACGAAAGCAATCCAGTCGAATGCGTTTTCAACTACCTCTGGAAGTGGTCGAAAGTGGACAAGCTCAAAACTTTTACAGCCCATTTACACCAGTATTTAGCGTCATCCACTTGTGAGCCGATCGACCAAAACGCACCTTAATACCAGGTGTAAACAGGGCCACAGATACATACAGATAGACAGATGTGTAAAAAATGATAATCATCAGAATTTTCATGTTGCACTGTGATTCTTTATTAAGGTGCGGTCACATTTACTGAATTGTTTGACGAATTTTCACAGGCGGAAAGATTTCCCCACACAGATTTCACAACAGGGTTAAGTTGTTCAAGTGAATTTGCCACACTGACCAAGAGAAAGCTGCTTTGTTTGAATGTGACTTTGGTGTGACATACATCACTACACTACTGATAATAGACACTGGACCTTTTTTGCCTGTGAAATTTCGCTAATGTGACCGCACATTCATGAATATGCCTTCTTTAGTCATTTTAATTTTTCCATGTTTGTCGGTTTTTTAGTCAGATGCATTGCAGGTGTCCTTTAGCATCCCTTCACAAGTGTGTAAGAGCTTTTTTAACAAAGCACACCTCACCTGTGAAGAGCCTAAATAGAGACAGCACATCAGAAACAGACTGGATCATTGTTACACTATATCAAGGGGAGCATACTGTTCTGTTTCCTGGGCGGTTTTGGGTCTCTCTGTTCACTGCCTTGTCCACTTCCTTCAACTTACAGGCTATAAAAGTAACGGCTCTCTGCAGTTACTTTTTCATACTATAGCCTACAAACCCGATTCCAAAAAAGTTGGGACACTGCACAAATTGTGAATAAAAAAGGAATGCAATGATGTGGAAGTTTCAAATTTCAATATTTTATTCAGAATACAACATAGATGACATATCAAATGTTTAAACTGAGAAAATGTATCATTTTAAGGGAAAAATAAGTTGATTTTAAATTTCATGGCATCAACACATCTCAAAAAAGTTGGGACAAGGCCATGTTTACCACTGTGTGGCATCCCCTCTTCTTTTTATAACAGTCTGCAAACCTCTGGGGACTGAGGAGACAAGTTGCTCAAGTTTAGGAATAGGAATGTTGTCCCATTCTTGCCTAATACAGGCTTCTAGTTGCTCAACTGTCTTAGGTCTTCTTTGTCGCATCTTCCTCTTTATGATGCGCCAAATGTTTTCTATGGGTGAAAGATCTGGACTGCAGGCTGGCCATTTCAGTACCCGGATCCTTCTTCTACGCAGCCATGATGTTGTAACTGATGCAGTATGTGGTCTGGCATTGTCATGTTGGAAAATGCAAGGTCTTCCCTGAAAGAGACCACGTCTGGATGGGAGCATATGTTGTTCTAGAACTTGGATATATCTTTCAGCATTGATGGTGCCTTTCCAGATGTGTAAGCTGCCCATGCCACACGCACGCATGCAACCCCATACCATCAGAGATGCAGGCTTCTGAACTGAGCGCTGATAACAACTTGGGTTGTCCTTGTCCTCTTTAGTCTGGATGACATGGCGTCCCAGTTTTCCAAAAAGAACTTCAAATTTTGATTCGTTTGACCACAGAACAGTTTTCCACTTTGCCACAGTCCATTTTAAATGAGCCTTGGCCCAGAGAAAACGCCTGCGCTTCTGGATCATGTTTAGATATGGCTTCTTTTTTGACCTATAGAGTTTTAGCCGGCAACGGCGAATGGCATGGTGGATTGTGTTCACCAACAATGTTTTCTGGAAGTATTCCTGAGCCCATGTTGTGATTTCCATTACAGTAGCATTCCTGTATGTGATGCAGTGCCGTCTAAGGGCCCGAAGATCACAGGCATCCAGTATGGTTTTCCGGCCTTGACCCTTACGCACAGAGATTGTTCCAGATTCTCTGAATCTTTGGATGATATTATGCACTGTAGATGATGATAACTTCAAACTCTTTGCAATTTTTCTCTGAGAAACTCCTTTCTGATATTGCTCCACTATTTTTCGCCGCAGCATTGGGGGAATTGGAGATCCTCTGCCCATCTTGACTTCTGAGAGACACTGCCACTCTGAGAGGCTCTTTTTATACCCAATCATGTTGCAAATTTGTCCTCCAGCTGTTCCTTATATGTACATTTAACTTTTCCAGCCTCTTATTGCTACCTGTCCCAACTTTTTTGGAATGTGTAGCTCTCAGGAAATCCAAAATGAGCCAATATTTGGCATGACATTTCAAAATGTCTCACTTTCAACATTTGATATGTTATCTATATTCTATTGTGAATAAAATATAAGTTTATGAGATTTGTAAAATATTGCATTCCTTTTTTATTCACAATTTGTACAGTGTCCCAACTTTTTTGGAATCGGGTTTGTAGTAACTGCTGTACTATAGTAACTACAGTATTATGTGTCTGTTTTTTTTTTTTGTTTTTTTTGTAAGGTTTATTTTTGGTGTTTTTGCCTTTCTTGTGATAGGAGTCCAAGTAGTCTAGAGTAGACAGGAAGTGAAGTGGGAGAGAGAAGGGAATGGGATCGGGAAAGTTCCACAAGCTGGGACTCAAAGTCGGGACGTCAGAGCGCTGGCCATGGGGCTATCGGCTCCAATGTGTCTCGGGTTTTTGAGTGCAAAAACACGTTCTGTGTGATCATCTCCTTATGCCTGTCACTCAGAAGTAATAAAAAAAAAAAAATAAATAATAAAAAAAAATGGATGAAGAAAACAGCTCAGCCTTTAAAGGTAATTTCTGATGACATCACAGAGTTTATGGTTTTTTTTGTACTGATATGTGAATGTTATATTACTGGTAAAAAGAATTCTGTTACTTGTGTAAACAGCACATTTGTGTATTTACCGGAAAAGTCAGTCTGGTAATTTTAAGGTAATTTACAAGGATTAATGTGTAAAGGGGCCACTGAAGCAGTGTGTCAGACATTAAGTCAGGGCTCAGTGGTGCAAGCGTTTCCCTTGCATTTGTGACTAAAATAGATGTGTACAAACTTTAAAACATATTTAGGAGCACAAGTGCGAATATAAAAAAAATTCTTAAAAATTCAGAATTTAAAAAAAAAAAAAAAAAAAAAGTAAATTGATGGATGTAAATTATCCTTATGAGATTTATGCATATGAAATTGCAATGTGAATGCACAAATGAACTTGAACTAGTCAGAATGCACAAAAATGTCTAAGAACAAAAACTGTGTAAAACTAAACAATGGAACTAGTCTGAGAGTCTAGGTTAAACCTTTTGATTTTATAATACTCTTTAATTTCAAACAAATGCATTTTTATCAACAGTCAGGTTTTTTCTTCATAAAAAAAACATTATAACAAAGTGCTGTATAATTTATATTTATTTGTTCTACTCTCTTGTGGACTGTTGATTTAAAAAATTTTACAGCTCTAAAAGGCATAGCAGAATCTTTATCGTGTGTCACAGTATATATGGTTGTACTGGCAGCCTTAACTGTGGCGGACTGAACAGACACAGATAGGTATGAAAGAGTTTCAACGGCAAAATGAAATGCAGAGTATATAATAATTACTTACTGTTTCAGGCACGTCTTTCAGTCTTACTTTACATGATTCATCATGAGCTTTCATATCTTTGAAACTGGCTTTTTGCTGTCTTTTTAGAGCCATCTGCTCATCTGTAAAGTAAGACACTGATCAGCCATACATTTCACCACCAATAATTAAACACACTTTTGTTGCAATTTGTAACTATTTTACAATTTGGCAAATTAGTGGCTCATTTGTATGAATTTGTACAATCTCATTCACACGTTTTTGTATGATCTTCTAACTGATGGTTATCTTTAGGGGTGGACCTTCATGCTTGCGTTTTCTTTTTTTCTAAAAACCATGTTTCTGTACGAATCACATTGTACAAATTCATACAATCGCTAGTTTATAAGATAGCTAAGTTTTCTCATGATATTTGGGTTCATTAGATGAAGGTCAATTTAATGTAAAGAATTTGTCCATTGTATTCATAGACTTTCTATGCCACCCTCATTATTATTTAAACTCTTGTTACTTATAGTTGACAAAGAGGTTTATAGTGTCTGATTGCACATCAGTACCCAGCTCTCTTCTCCATTGAGCTTTTCTGGCTTCCAGTTTGTCTTTGTCCCTTTCCCTTTCTCCAAATGTGCTGAACAACCCTGAATGCTGCCCATCTGATGGAAACCTGAATCAAAACAAAAGAGAACAAAATAATTGTTTATCATGGTCAAAAACCTTTCATCAATTAACTCAATGAATGAATCTCACCAAACCTAGCATCAAAAGCAAGCAATATTTCATGGCACTGGTCATATTTTACCTTAAAGGCCCTGATATACTTCATGCGAAGAACAAACTGGTGTGACGTAATTTTGAAAGAAATCAGGCCAAAACGAAGTTTATTTCGGGAGTTCAAAGCAGCTAGCCATAGCAAACTTTCTGGAAAAGTTTGCACCTCCTGGTACACACCTTCAAACCCCCACTGGTCTGTGGCGATTATGTAATAGATGGGTGTGGTTTTGAGGCTCTGCCTTCTTTGACATGGAAATCTTCTCCAGTTCATTTCTTCTGTTCAGTCCGTTGAGGTCAGACGTGAGTAAAAACATGAACACACTGGAGAGCCGCTTTATAGTATAGTAGAAGTTGTAATTCTAATTGAAAGGAAATTGAGAGGAAAGCGTGTAGCACATATTTACATTTTTTAATCTAAACTTCGCTCTCAGCAGCTTCGGCACATTTGATAATAGTATAATCGCTGCAAAGGTATTTCCAACTCTTTTTTTTTTTTTTTTACCCCTAAGCGAAGAACGAAAAAGAACTTTGCAGAGAGTGTATCAGTGCTTTTATAAAAATAAAAAAAAAGAGAACAAATGAGACTTTCAAAAAATTTCCTGTCATTCTAACATTATTATCATAAGCACATTTTGAAAAGATTCACCTCATCAGATACAGATCTTAATACAAGTCACTTTTCTTACTCTCTGTCTATCTTTACTTGTGACACTCTGTGTTCATAATGACGGCCATCTGGTATGAACTCTTTAGCTGCTTCTGTAGTTCCATGACTGTTTTCCTCTGAGTTGGCAACAGGTTCTGCTAACAAGAAAATAAATGTTGTACTTAAGAATGTTTTGCATGAAGTTATTAAAATGAATGCTGATCATTCCCCCAGGCCCTACTGTATACGCTCACCTGTGTCGGTGTGTGTGTTCAGTCCATGCTGTGCATTTGCAGCGGATGTGCTGTTGATCGTGCTCAGTATCTGCTGAAACTGCTCCTGTGTCAAACATACTACACTCTCTTTCTGCTGTGTGACTATGCAGGAATCATTCTTGTTGCTCTCTGACTGGACTCTCAGAGCCTCCGTGCCGTGCTTTGCGTTGGTCACTCTGGGTCCGTGTGTGATATTCTGCTCTACAGAACTAACAGCTGGCGTGTCTTTGCTCTTTCTTTCCTGTTCAGCTTTGTCTGGTTGAGAAGGACCTTGTTTTGAGTTGATGATTTTCTGTGTTTTTTTCCTTGGAGGAATCTGAATGCAAGGATATAGATCACACACACAAGTAACCAGTGTTAGGGGTAATGCATTACAAGTAACAAAAGTTACGTAATCAGATTACTTTTTTCAAGTAAGGAGTAAAGTAACACATTACTTTTAAATTTACAACAAAATATCGAGTTATTTAGAGAAATCGTAAGTGCAGAGGCGTTGTGTGCACTCTGTGAACATGATGGTTATTGTAGTTCTATCTAGACTAAATATCTAGACTAAATGTGAACATGCATTTACTCATCTCACTTGCACAAAAACATTCAATATTCCTCAAAATTAATTAAAAAAACACTGAAATGCAAACTCAGAATATTACGCAAACCCGCAATAATTAAATACGTTAAATAACACAAATATGTATTTAATCTCACTTTATTAACCAATGGATTTGCTGCTGACCTTCGATGATCCAATTCAACCATAATAATAATAAGCAAAAACATCAAATTTGTTTCATTTTTTTGTCTTTATTGCTTAAGTAAAAATGTTGAACTTTCTACTTCTGTGTCCTATTCTTCTGCGGTCCACAATGGCAGCACTGCTGAAAGGTTTGTTTGAGCTGCACCCTCTACTGTCCAATCTAGAATTTGCATTTCCTTCAGCCTGAGGGAATACATTTGCCAAAAATAGAATTTTTTTTTTTTTTTTGTCTTTTGTTATTAAAAAAAAGATAGCCCAGGCCAGGAGAGAAAAAGCAATGCAAAATGTATAACTTTCCATTAAAAAGTAATGCAATTAGTTACTTTTTTTTAGGGAGTAACACAATATTGTAACACATTACTTTTAAAAGTAAATTTCCCCAACATTGCAAGTGACACACAGTTCACAACAATATTCATGTTTGATAACTTCTAGAATTTGGATGTCAAATTTACACACACTTATTTATTTATTTATTTATTTACACACAAATAGTTCTTGCACAAAGGTTGCTTAGAGGTTTACTTACCCGACAATAGCCCTTCTTATTAGAAGATTTAGATTCAGCACCTGTATAAGACGAGATCATCAGCCAAAATACAGACAGAGAGTCTGTTTCCCAACTATATAGTATGCAGAATGCAGTATGTCAAATGATTAGTAGTGGTAATATGCAGTGCTCATAAAGCACAAACATTAGGTGGAAAATATCCTGATGACCTGAAGAAAGCTACTTCCACCGCGATTCTGAAGTGTGCATATAAAGGTCACTTTACTATCCCATTAGGGCCACAGGAGGGCCATATATATATATATATATATATATATATATATATATATATATACACACACAGTATCTAACAGAAGTGAGTACACCCCTCACATTTTTGTAAATATTTTATTATATCTTTTCTGAACAACACTGAAGAAATGACACTTTGCTACAATGTAAAGTAGTGAGTGTACAGCTTGTATAACAGTGTAAATTTGCTGTCCCCTCAAAATAACTCAACACACAGCCATTAATGTCTAAACCGCTGGCCACAAAAGTGAGTACACCCCTAAGTGAAAATGTCCAAATTGGGCCCAATTAGCCATTTTCTCTCCCCGGTGTCATGTGACTCGTTAGTGTTACAAGGTCTCAGGTGTGAATGGGGAGCAGGTGTGTTAAATTTGGTGTTATTGCTCTCACTCTCTCATACTGGTCACAAGAAGTTCAACATTGCACCTCATGGCAAAGAACTCTCTGAGGATCTGAAAAAAAGAATTGTTGCTCTACATAAAGATGGCGTAGGCTATAAGAAGATTGCCAAGACCCTGAAACTGAGCTGTAGCACGGTGGCCAAGACCATACAGCGGTTTAACAGGACAGGTTCCACTCAGAACAGGCCTCGCCATGGTCGACCAAAGAAGTTGAGTGCACGTGCTCAGCGTCATATCCAGAGGTTGTGTTTGGGAAACAGACGTAAGAGTGCTGCCAGCATTGCTGCAGAGGTTGAAGTGGTGGGGGGTCAGCCTGTCAGTGCTCAGACCATACGCCGCACACTGCATCAAATTGGTCTGCGTGGCTGTCGTCCCAGAAGGAAGCCTCTTCTAAAGATGATGCACAAGAAAGCCCGCACAGTTTGCTGAAGACAAGCAGACTAAGGACATGGGTTACTGGAACCATGTCCTGTGGTCTGATGAGACCAAGATAAACTTATTTGGTTCAGATGGTGTCAAGCGTGTGTGGCGGCAACCAGGTGAGGAGTACAAAGACAAGTGTGTCTTGCCTACAGTCAAGCATGGTGGTGGGAGTGTCATGGTCTGGGGCTGCATGAGTGCTGCCGGCACTGGGGAGCTACAGTTCATTGAGGGAACCATGAATGCCAACATGTACTGTGACATACTGAAGCAGAGCATGATCCCCTCCCTTCGGAGACTGGGCCGCAGGGCAGTATTCCAACATGATAACGACCCCAAACACACCTCCAAGATGACCACTGCCTTGCTAAAGAATGTCTCCAGACCTAAACCCTATTGAGCATCTGTGGGGCATCCTCAAACGGAAGGTGGAGGAGCGCAAGGTCTCTGACATCCACCAGCTCTGTGATGTCGTCATGGAGGAGTGGAAGAGGACTCCAGTGGCAACCTGTGAAGCTCTGGTAAACTCCATGCCCAAGAGGGTTAAGGCAGTGCTGGAAAATAATGGTGGCCACACAAAATATTGACACTTTGGGCCCAATTTGGACATTTTCACTTAGGGGTGTACTCACTTTTGTGGCCAGCGGTTTAGACATTAATGGCTGTGTGTTGAGTTATTTAGAGGGGACAGCAAATTTACACTGTTATACAAGCTGTACACTCACTACTTTACATTGTAGCAAAGTGTCATTTCTTCAGTGTTGTCACATGAAAAGATATAATAAAATATTTACAAAAATATGTTTTGCAGTCATGTAGGGCTATATTTTTAAAATAGGGAAAATAGTTTGGCTGTACAGCTCAGTAACTCAGTAACAAAAAAACCTTAGAACCAACATAAAAAAATGGGATAAGATCGTGGATCTTAATCCTGTCTGAAAGCAATCATATGATATTTTTGCCATTTCACTAACCCTTACTTTTGAGTGTTAAGTAAAACAGCACATTACTGCACATATTACAACAATGTGAAATTGAATCTTGATGCAAATGATCAAAGTTAGTGGATTATCTTCAATGAAGTGATTGATTTCATGTTCTTACCATATTTAGCCAACACGAGCCTGGGCTTGCCATTCTCCAACTCAAACAACAGACCATCACTGCAAAATAAATTAATACACCTGAGAAGAACACACTGACATTCTAACAAGTAACGTTACCATGTTAAAACCATGGTATTGCAACAATGCTAAGGTTTGTATATGAAAGTGGGATAACCAGCATATAGTGCACCTCGTTACCGCCACAGTACTTTATTGCACAGATCAATCTAAAATAAACAACAGAGCTTATAATAGATGTTTCAGATTACGTTTCATGCATACCATAAAATATGGCATCCTTTAATCACCCGTCTTTGCAAACCACTAAAGCAGCGTAAAACGCTGACTGTTCAACGTGACAAATTACTGCATAACATGATCAAAGAGAGCAGTTTACTAATCTATAAAACCATGTAAAGTCCATTAAGATCACACTCACCCCAGATTCATCATTTTAAGCCTCCAATATTTTGATGCCTGTGAGTTCTGTCGAAACGCGTGTCCGTTGCTGCTCGCGACCAGTAAGCGCTCCTCTGATTGGCTGAGGTGGCTTCTCTTCATCTACAGCCGAGCAGCAAGGCAGCAAACATCAGGAGGCGCTTTAGCGCCTCTTCAGGTGGCGCACGAAGCGCGACTGTGTTTACAGTCTGACACCGTATGAAATCAATTTGACATTAAGAAAAAGGAGTGTATTTGGGTAGTTACAAAAAATATAATATTTAAATGAACTGAAAATGAAGAAAAAATCTTACACGTGATGATAAAGTAAAAATTTTGAATGGTGACCTGTAACATGAGCTTACTGTCAAATTCAGACTTTAATCTAAAATGTAGATGGGGGTGGAGCTCATGGGGTGGTGGGGGTGAGCTCATGTCAGTGTTATTTATCAACACAGTAAAACAGTTGAAAGAAAAAGATATAGGCCCTATTCATTTTTGTCCAATATTTCCTTTTTTAGTTCATATATTTTTTTTAATTTAGTGTTTTTCCTGAATATACATGATTCACATTATTTTGTTTGTGCTCAGCTAAGATACAAATGTTTTTGGCATGTTATTCTTATATAGCCTACAGCATATAAAACTGAAAACCTTACAATGAGACAGACGCTAAGAAAATATCAAAATTGGCATCCCAATCATCAGTTATAAAACCAATTGCACTATGAATTTGAATTCTACTGGCCATTCACAAACCAAGAGCTCACTAAATGGGACCAAAAAAAAAAAAAAAAATAGAAACTCTGCAGTACGAATTCTGCTAAAATATATGAGAACTCTGAAAGCCCCAAATATTGACTCAATAAAAATAAATAAATAAATAAATAAAAATACATTCAATAATCATGTTATGCAACACTAGAGTGCTGACCTCACTAACTAAAACATGTCAAGCTGATCACTGGAATAAAAACTCAGACCAAACCAAATGATTAAAACACAATAAGAAGAATATCTACATTGTTGTGAACAGTGTTGGGAAAGTTAGGCTACTTTTAAAAGTAATGCTTTACAATATTGCTTTACCTGCTAAAAAAGTAACTAATTGCTTTAGTTACTTTTTATGGAAAGTAAGGTATTTACTAAAAGCTACTTTTGCGTTTTGATGTGTGATTAATTAGATTAATTAATCGCTTGACAGCCCTAATTTTTAGTATATATTTTGTTGTCATTTTAAAAGTAATAAATTACTTTACTAGTTACTTGGAAAACGTAATCTGATTAACTCACATTACTTGCAATGTGTTACCCTCAACACTGTTTATGAGGATCTAAACTTTTCAATAAATTTCTTGTTAAATTAACTTACCTTGAGAGTGGAGTCAACCTTTTCAAAAAGTCAAAGTATAATGGATTTATTTAAGTTGTCTTTGGTCAACAAATGTTTTGTTGTTGTAAAGTGAAACCATGTCAGCTGGAAAAATACTTGTTATTCTAACTTAATAAGATGAGTTGTTTAAACTTAAGCACATTTGTTACCCTTAAAAATTACCCAATCTGCTGGCAGATAGAGAAAAACTGAAAATTAGGAAATTATCAGAATGTGCACATCAAATGTAAAGGTTGAACACATTTTAAGTTCTAAACAGACACTCCAAAATGTTTTAAAACACTGGATAAACGTAACAGCCCAGCAAAGTAAATAGGAATGTAATGGGTAATACCTCAGTACAGTGACAGACCTTAAACTAAAAACATCTTCAGAATGTACAGACAGTCCAGGCTAGCAGAAAAAGACAGACATGCTGTGTGATCAGTGCACACAAAATGCACTCTTTAGCATCCCACCCTAAAGATTGTGATTACATACATATTAAGGACACCTGCTTAGCTACTTTTGTATTTGTATGAGAGAAACACACAATGTATTGTTTTACTTATCTTTGTTATCTTATTGCTATTCATTTCTTTTTCGTGTATATATGCCTGTAAACGTGTATGTATGTGTAAATATAGACGATGACGATGCCAATAAAGTTTGAATCTTGACAGACGCGTGGTTCTGGTAGTTTTATCAGTAGGGGGCAGTATATGAATGATGCTGCTGCTGCTGCTGCTGCTGGAGTCTGACTGACTGACTGTCAGTTTGTTCTGCTATTTCAGTATCTCAGGCGTCTGCACATACTCAGTGCGTGTTTTTGTTTAGCTAGAAAAAGGCTTTAAATGCGAATTAACGCACTAGCTTGTCGGATATATTAATTAGTTAGTGTTTATAATACGATATTGCACCTTTATTTGATGAGGTTTATTATAATAGTATAGAAAAAAGAGAGGCCAGGTTAAACGAGAGTCCCTTAAATAATATCATTATATTATCTGTAAGTGACAAATAAAGCAGGGTTTGATAAAGTTAAAGATAAAGAGGCAAATCGATATTTTTATGATTATATTCGCTAGACTAAATACTTTTAATTTCTCAGGATTAGCCATCAGAGCTACATGGACGAGATGAGATCGTGCACCGCTATATATATATCTGGCAATTTATTCAACATTTAAATTCAGCTAAATAAGCCAGTTAATGTGTTCTCAGCTCCTTATTTCAATTATTATTTTTTAAAATCTGGTAATAATTTTTAACAGGTTTGTGAGTTTTGTTTATGTGGGTTAGCATCAGCTTTAGCATCCACACACTAGACGAGTAAAAAGGGTTTAGAAGATAAAATATTAAAACTGTACTTGAAATCTTAACATCATTATCAGGCGTTTATTTACTGTTTTGAAATACAGAGGGTCAGTGGACAGTGTAGTTAAATCATATTAAATCGGTTTAGTTGAACACATCTAAAGATATTAGCCGGCGTGCTAACACGAAGGACATCAGGAGGATTTTACACCAAAATATTTAAGTATTTATTTAATCGTGTATTAATACGAAAATATATCAAATCGTCGTGAAAGAAGGAAGAGGTATAAACGAGAGCTTTCCTTGAGGAGGAATTGATATCAGGTATGTACATAAAAATAATGACCTCATGCTCATTTCCTATCATTATCTGTTTTCAAAGGTTTATAATTATTGTTGTGGATTTTTGAGTGGATAGATGGGATGTAATGCACATGTATGATTAGCACATGTATGATGATGTTAATAAATTATGTTTGTTAAAGGTCACTGGTATAACAACATGTATTGAGTTTATTTTTGGACATATTCTTTTTATATATCGTTTTGTTATATGTATATTTCATCATCCCTGTGTCCATAATAGATGATTACGTTGATGATGGGCATATAAACACTGGATGGATCGTTACATAAGTCTCACATTGGAGTAGAAACGTGACTTCATCTTTGCGTGTAAAGTTGCCTGTATGTTTATATATGCGTGTCAGAGTGTGTTTTGTTCTAATGTTTGTTAAAATACAAGGTTGTTAAATGCACGTGAGCTGGAATTTGTTTGATGATCGTTTTTAACGGTCGACACACACTTCATTGCCGATTAATAGTTGCTATTTTGAGCGCATTGCCTTAGAGATGTTTGTTTTGAAATTTTCAATTTTGCTGTCTTTCAGTCTGAGACTGTATGCTTGATTGAGGATTTAATTTGCTGTTGTTCATAAAGCCTATAAGACCTTCAAACTGGGTTTACGGATGCTGATGTTGGCTAACCGTAAGAAGACAGACACCTTGGCATTATTGTTTTACCTGAAATATTCTTGGACAGTTACATTTGAATTTTATTAAAACGTTAGGAACGTAATAGCGTCCCCTGACTAAAAAGCCACATTTTTACATCTTGCTAAGAGAAATAGAGCTAGAATGAGATATCGTACTGTAGTCAGTTTATAGCTGCTGCTAACACTGTTAACGTCAGATGAAATGAACAAGCCATTTTCTGTAATAAACTATCCTTGATCCTGCATTATTGATCCTTTACAAGACAATCAGTCAGATATCTAGAAATCTGATATATGAAATTCTAAACCTTCATGTCATGATATGGCCATCACCTGTAACTTGAGATGTCAGTTCGTCTGTGAGGATTTTTATTCACTGAGGTCATTGTGGAATGTCTGCTGGACAGTTGTTTTCAAGCAACTGGACGTGTTTAGTGGCTTCAATCTGTTGCTCATTTTAAGTTGTTTTTATCGGCTGAGATGTTAGCTTAGTTCATTTTTATTTATTTATTTTTATTTTTTCACCGCTTTAGATGGCTTCCTCCAGCATGCTGAATGCATATATAGAGAGTTTTTTTTTTTTTAGCTTTTCAACTCTTTTTATGTTGGTCTAAGATTAAAACTGAATTTAAAATTATGCCATTTAGTTCTGATATGTTTGCATAATGTCCACAGTAGTTGTTCTTTTTTATTTATTTTTTCTTTGCATATAAATGTAGGTGGTGTGCTGGTTAGGGTCGGCAGTATGACTAAAATCCTATCTGATCTCCCAGAAACTTTATCAAAGTACAGCATAAGTCTCTTATGCTCTCCCAAGGCTGCAATTATTTGTTAAAAAATACAGTAAAACAGTAATATTGTAAAATATTATCACAATTTTGAACTGTAATTTAATATATTAAACTATCATTTATTCCTGTGATCAGTGCTGAATTTTCAGCATTGTTACTCCAGTCTTCAGTGTCACATGATCCTTCAAAAATCTTTCTAATATTCTGATTTGTTGCTCAAGAAACATTTCTTATTATTATTATTATTATCAATGTTGAAAACAGTTCTGCTGGACGACGTCTCTCCACTTCCTTCCACTGTAGAAAAATGAAGCCGAAATATCCCAGAAATGGTCATTGCTGATGACTTCATTTGGAGCCCGAGTCTGCGCAGTAGTGATCCTGAGGTGGACCTGTGGCATCAAGGTCCCGCCCACACTCCTGCTCCCGCAGACTCAATCACAAGCACAGCTGTCAATCATGACTTAAACTCCGTTTTTTGGCAACAAATAACTAACTAAAACCAAACTTGTTGGAAAAACAAACATTTGATTACATGGAGAGGACCGGGTTTATGACCTATACTGCAGCCAGCCACTAGGGGGCGATCAATGTTTTGGCTTCACTTTTCAGGACATGTGCGACACACTTGCTGTAATTTCACAAACAGTGCAAGTAAATCAGCTAAATGCATCTCTCTAGCTGCGTCCCAATTCAGAGGCTGCATCCTTTGAAGGATGCGGACTTCAAACCAAGGCCACATTTCTAGGCAGCATTCAAAGGAGCCTTCGAATTGGGGCAGGCTTCAGTACTCCGCTGTGACGCAGTCTGCCTTTGAATGCGACCTTCGAAGGATGCAGCCTCTGAATTGGGATGCAGCTTTTCTCTTTCTCTCTTGGACATGCGCAGTGAGCTGTGTGTAAAGGAAGAGGGTTCTCGCATATTTCTGAACATTGACTGCTCACTGAAGGCTAAATAAATGTGTTAATTCGACACGCAAATGCCGTCACACCACGTATGCATTACAAGCCAGCTGTGCTCTGTGATGCAACAAAACGTTTGCTCATGATTAGAATCAAAGAAGCTGTCAACATGATGCCACATCTACACTGTCAGTGCGCTCGTTCAGAATACAACATGACTGACAAGAAAGACAGCAGCAGCAGTAGAAGGTGTCTAATGCTATAAGAGGGTGAAGAAGGATACTTAAAACAGCTTGCATCTGCTCACAATAATGTCAGTGATACAGGTTATACTCTTTTAAAAAAACAAACATTGCATTATTGTGTAGGGCTATTTCACAACAAAAATAACCCCATAGCACCATCTATCGTACAAGTTGTACACTTTTAAGTATCTGTTAGTGGCAAATTTATGTATTTGTCTAAAACAACAATACAAATATGATTCAACACACAATTACATTTCATAACCGAAAAGGAGCTTAAAGTAAAGTGTCACCTTTGACTTGGTCATTAGGGTGTTAGTAAGGTTATTCTTTGTAAAACTGCTTAAAAATATATGTATTGTAAAAACAAATACAGTGAATGTACATTGAGTGTGCAAACATTTATATTTGACAACTGTAATTTTTATTTAAAAATATGTCTAAAATACGTGGGAAGAAATTATTGAAAAAGGTTGGATATGAAGATGTGAAATGAACAGAGCGAGAACTTTATCTTATAAAAACATATGTGGAAAAGTTTTTTCTTTGGGGGCATTTGCAGTTGAACAAAAGGTAATAAAGTGCAATTTATTGCAATACATGTTATTGCAATGCTCAGCATATCACAAAATGTTTAAAATCGCAATAATGTTGTATTGTGGCATAAGAATCGTGATGATGATAATCGTATCATGGGATATTTGGTGATTCCCACCCCTAGTACGCATATACTAGCATTTGCTTAAAAATGAAGTATACTTTTTTGGCTTAAAATATCCCTGTACTTGTGTTCATCATGCATAATAGGGTGTCTTGGCACAAGGTCCAACAGTAAAGAATGGTGTGATGACAGCGTCAAGGGAAACTGTCTCTCATGGAGTTTTTGGTCCATTTTCTTTATGCTGAAACGGCAGTGTCCACTGTGAATCACACCCAGTCATCTCAGGTACAACGCTGTCAGCATGTAGACAAAGATCTGCAGATACAACCTAGTTTTGTGCTATAGGAGAACACTTGAAATACCAGTGTGTTGTGTTTAAAATTCTTTAAAGAAATGGTCATTCTGTCATCATTTACTCACCCTCATGTAGTTCCAAAACTACAAAAAGACTTTCTTTAGTGGAACATAAAAAGGATATTTTGAGAAACATCTCAAAATATGGACAAAAAGTGTTTTTTCACGTTCTTCAAAATATCAGAAGAAAGTTATACAGGTTTGGAACCACATTAGGGCAAGTGAATAATGACAGAATTTTTGGGTGGAGTATCTCTATAGCTTCACAACCTTCAGCCTACATGTTTGTATTGACCCTGTGAATAGAGGTTGAAAGCCAGCGCATTACACAGTGTCATATTTTCCATGACTATGATGTTTGATTATCTGCTTAATCCATTGTGCCCCTGAAATCAAATGACCAATGCTTCTGCATCAGATGGACAAGCATTCAAATATTCAAGACTAGCATTCTATCTGCTTCATTGTGTTTTATGGCTCAGCTCCAGAGCCATCTGGAGCGTGTTTTTGCAGGCACTCGTACTAAAGTGGCACCCACAGGATGACTGGCTCTGAGGTCATTACATCAGGGTTTCTGAAAGTGCACAAGGGTTTCAGTGATTGTTGCTTACTGGCCTGTAGCCGCTTCTACAGAATTGTCCAATTGAAGTAGTTTTTTAAACTTCAAGTTGGTGAACCTAAGGATTAGGGGTGTGCAATATAAATTGTCTATGATAATGCAAATATCTTCGAAAACGTTAGTCCGATCGAGACGAAACCAGCGTAGGAAACACGGAACCTAAGCTGGTTAACTGAATGTCACAACCTAAATGTCAGAATTTTGATAGGAAGTGGCAAAAAAATCAAAACAAAGTCATCCATGGGTCATTTTTTATGATCTCATACATATAAATGTATATAACTCTAAAACGAAATGAGATATTTTCACCAAATTTGACACACATGTATGGGGTCACCCTGAGGACACATAAAAAAATTGGTGGGATTGTGCCTCTTGGTGGCGCTATAATTGAACAAAATATGAAATTTCCATTAACTACAATACAGTATTATGATATAAAATGCTTTATTATATGAATGCATTGATGTACCATTACGAAACTCAGGATGTGCCATCGGCACCATGCTCTGAAGGTACACAATAGGTTTTGAGATAGCGCCTCCTTGTGATCAAATGTTATAATGAAATTTTAAAAAATTTGAATAGATTTATATAAATGTGTCCTATTGTAATGAGACTGATCTTAATTGATTCCGTGGGTCATGCTGAGAACATTGATGCCAATTTTGCCATAGTCAGCCAAACTTCCTGTCAGTCATTTTGATTTTCCTTAAAAACCTACTTTTTTGAACTCCTCATAGACCGTTGCTCCGATTTTCACTAAATTCGAATCGTATCATCTTCAGACCATGCTGACAAAAAGTTATGGATTTCAAGTTGATTCGTCAAACCGTTTTTGTATACCGTAGAAACGAAGTACAGGCTTGATGCCAAAAAGACTCTTTAGGCTGTATCTCTGCAATGCTTTCACATATTGACACCAAACTTTGCGAGTGTCATTGTCACCTCACTCTGACGATACCACATTAATTTGGTCAGAGTGCCACCTATTGTTCGAAAGTGATAAACCAGTAAATCTTTATTATTAACTTTATTTATGATTTTTTTCAGCTCTTTTCCTAAAATAATCTTAATAAGACTTTAATTGCTCCCCATTGCAGATGGTCTGATGCTCACAGCCATGTTGGCTGGCTTGTTGTGCTTGGCCCCGATAATTGCTGCTTGCAGCTATATTATTTAAATTAGTGCTGTCAATCATTTAAAAAAATTAACTAATTAATCACAATTTTTTTTGTAGTTGATTGTGATTAATCACACCTTACATTAAAATGTATAATATATTTTTATATTGTAATACACATGTTCTCATTGAATCTCCAAATTAATGTAGAAACAAAATAAAGATGGTATATTTTAAATATTTGTTTAATGGCATCCTTTTACTAAGTGCTCTGAATGAAGGCCAGTATCACTGATATAATACTGATAACTGATGTCTGTAGTAAATGGATTTATTTTCAATTTCTGGGGATGAAATTAGTAATTATAGCTATTACACAATACAGTATAATTGAAAGCCATCATTTTTAAAATTAATAGGCTTAAAAATATTATAACTTAAATTACAGTAAGTGAACTTTAAACAATATTTAAATAAACCCATTATACTGAATGTCACATAAAGCTTTCCCTTTATTATATCAGCTCTCTTTGAATGAGCTGTCAGTTCATTTTTTTCCACACAAAGTTTATTTTGCCCATTCATCTTTCACAATAAAAAAAAAAAAATTACTAGTTAAAACATTTGGTATCAATTTTTTCACGTGAGAATTGATCCCCTTGATACCACGTCAGTATCACAAGTATTTACAGTCATTTCTGCACTTACACCTGCGTGTCTTAATCATTGAGACAAGCACATTACTGACAGGATCAAAAACAGGCAGCCAGACGGAGCTTGAAACATGATTTTTAAACACGTTAAATGGAAAATATAATTAAACCCAGAAATTAATACATTAGTTTTGACAGCCCTAATTTAAATGCAACATTAGGTACAAAAAAAGTGCATTCTGTCATCTTCTTTACAGCAAAAAGTAACTCGCATACTACATTGTACAATCTGCAACTAATGTAGGTTAACAGTGTTTCCCACAGGATTTTGTGAGACTTCTGGGGGTGGACCTTGTGAAAGCAATCTATCTGGTGCACTTTGAAAGCAAAATTAAGAGATCCAGCCCTTTTTCAGTGACCAAAGTGAACAGAGTAAAAAGTCTTTGCATTGACTTGTACCTGAATTTTGAATTTTAAACCTCCTTTTTTATTTGTGATAGTGTCTCAGTCCACATCACATGCAGTTTTCTACCAAAATAAAAGCTTGAGGGTTTAACAAGAGTTAAACTGTCAAGCCTTTACTTTGGTGGAAAACTTGATTAATAAAGGCATTGCAAGTCGCACAAAAGCATGTCCTTTTTCCATCATCACATGCTGCACTTACATCTTGCGGTCAATGACTGTTGTGCTCGTATCATCACCACTTCTGAATTGAAATTGCAGATTTCTAACCAAATTTCCCTCATTACCTGTAGGAGGAGCTCACACTAAGACAAGATAAAAATTCTTTACAATGCACTCACTGCATCCTGTGTAATTTGGCCTTAACATAGCAATACAAAGTGTCAATGTCAGTGACACATAGGACTATTTTTATACACATACACGTATGCAGAGCTTGTTTATGTGTTCAAACAGCCTTCTTAAGAGGTACTAGAGATTCTAATCTGGGCTGCATTCCTCAAAACTATCATAAGTGCAAATAGATTATAGAGACCATTGGCTATGATCTACTTAAGCTTACAGTGCTTTTGGGAAGTGCTCCCCTGGTGCTGGTTGCTCCAGCTGGATGTAAAAAAGTTGTGTGTAAACTCGGCTTAGCTACATGTCCAGACTTCTGATAAAAATGTACACCTGTTGCACCAGGTGCAACTACGCCCAGAGTAGAGGATGCTCTTCTATGCTGACACATTCTACTGCAGTTATATTAAAGACAGCATTCACAATTGTTACAAACTTTGCTAATAATAAAGAACTGAATTGCTCATGAAATTATAACAAGCCACGCCATCTGATTTCAATGCATAAATGTTACCTAATGAGTCAACGTTTTTATATCTGAACTCCCTGTACATTCTTACAATGCAAATATCCTCAGCTTGAAAATGTTTTTATTGTCCCAGCTTATTAAAAGTGAGCTAGCTACATAAAAGCCTACTGCAAATGGCAAAGTGCTCTTTCTGTAATCTGAATATGGCTGCGCAAATTAACTATAAACATTGCAGTTCATGTCTGAATGAACTCACAGACATGAAACTAATCTTGTCCGCACAAGTCAAGACTTTTCACTTTACACTACCTTTGACTAGGCATAAGATTTAGTCTAAAGGCCCGTTCACACCAAGAATGATAACTATAAAGATAACAATAAAGATATAGTTCTAAAAATTGTTCTAAATATAAAAGAATAGCACTCTCCACACCACAGCTATAACGATAACGATATAGAGAGAAACGATATCATTGGGATCACTTTCACACGATTTGTGTCTTGCTGTTGAACGAAACACTGACAGCCAATCAGAATCCGTTGTAATGTAAGGGCTCGCGCATTTAAAATGGAAGTTAATCGCCGAGGTCCAGAAAAAGCCACCACTGTTTGACAAGTCAAACCCCCTTTTCAAGGATACTTCAAAGAAAATGTATATATGGAAAACAATAGGTCATACCCCCGGAATAAATGGTGAGAAGTATTAACGACGAGATCATTATGCCAGGCTAGCAAACAGTGTAATATAAAATTACCTCAGGTATCCAGTGCTAGTTTCGACAACATTTGCAGCAAAAAAGACTAGGCGTTGTTTTTTTTTTGTTCCCCCCCCCCCCCCCACTATATTGACTTCGTCAGCTAAATTCACTGTTAGATTAGATTGAATACACTAGCTATTCACTCGAAACATAGCATACTGAGGACATCTGCTGGTTAAAGCTGTGTAAATGCAACAAGAACAGCAAAAATATGTTGTACACACTTTGAAGATGAGTTGAAGGACCTGCATCTAGACACAACGACAACGCAGCCCTGAAGTGTCAACTAAACTATCCCCTGCGAAGGCCTCATTCCCTTTCCAGCTGGTGCAACTGACCCCTGGTGTTGCAGTAACCTTAAGTAGGGCCCTATGTTTTCTGCAATGTGGAAAATGTGGAAGGAATCCGGTCATGTCAAGTCAAGTCATCTTCATTTATATAGCACTTTTTACAATACAGATTGTTTCAAAGCAGCTTCACGGTGATAATAGGAAAATTAATGGACACAGATTATTTTGGCTTTACAGCAGCTCTAGGAAAAAGTTATTATCGAGCTAAAGTAAGTTTTTGATTGAATCACTTCTGTTGTAAAAATTGTTAATTATTAACTATGGGGCTGCTTAAATGACACCTTTTTAACTGAAAACAGAAGACTTTTAATGCGTTCTTGCCATTTATTTACGTGTTTAGTCTATAGGTATGGGCGTTTGAATGTGTATGTGCGCAGACGCTTAGTCTTTTTTACAAAGTGACAATGCTAAATTACTTGTCTGGCCCGCATAATACAGAATCACTAGTCACTTCCGCGGACCCATGCAAAACGGAATCATTTTGATAATGTTTTATCTATACATAGGGAAAGGAAAGGGAAGGAGGCCTTCGCAGAGGATAGTTTAGTTGGCACTTCAGGGCTGCGTTGTCGTTGTGTCTAGGTGCAGGTCCTTCATCTCATCTGGATATGGCCTGGATCTGGCAGACTACAGTAAACCTCGGAATAAACAGATATACTAGTATACAAAATGTATAGATATACAAATAAACTAGGTATTATCAACTGGCCAGAATTTTGAGATCGCAATAGACGTGAAGGACTATAATGTGTTAAGAGCTCGCACAAGTACTGTGGAGCTAAACCATTTAGTGCTTTGTAAGTAATTAGCAAGATTTTAAAATTTATTCCATGTTTAATGGGGAACCAATGCAGTGTTGACAGAACCAGGCTAATATGGTCATACAACTCTAGCTGCTGTGTTTTGGACCAGCTGGAGTTTGTTTATTAGGCATGCAGGGCAACCACCCAGTAAAGCATTACAGTAATCTAGCCTTGAGGTCATGAAGACTTGACAGAACATCCATTAAGTGTTAGACAGTATTCTAGGTTATTACGTGCAGAGGTTTTTGGTCCAATAATTAGAATCTCTGTTTTTTTCTTAATTGAGCAGTAGGAAATTGCTAGTCATCCAATTTTTCAGCTATGCATTCCGTTAATTTTGTGAATTGGTAAGATTCGTCAGGGTGCGAAGAAATATAGAGCTGAGTATCATCAGCATAACAGTGAAAACTAATGCCATGCTTCCTAATGATATCTTCCAAGGGTAGCATGTACAAGGTGAACAGCAACGGTCCTAGTACTGAGCCTTGCGGTACTCCATACTGAATTTGTGATCTTTTCATTTACTGATACAAACTGATAACGGTCAGATAAGTATGATTTGAACCATGCCAATGCAATTCCACATAATTTTCGAGTCTATTCAAAAGAATGTTGTGGTCGCGATAGTGTCAAATGCAGCACTAAGGTCCATTAACACTAATAGAGAAATACAGCCATGATCTGATGATAAGAGCAAATCATTTGTAACTCTAATGAGAGCTGTCTCAGTACTATGGTACGGTCTAAATCCTGACAGGAAATCCTCACAGATACCATTTCTTTCTAAAAAGGAGCATAGTTGCGAGGATACTGCCTTTTCTAGTATCTTTGACAGAAAAGGTAGATTCGAGATTGGCCTATAATTAACTAATTCTGTAGGATCAAGTTGCGTTTTTTTACAAGCGGTTTAATAATAGCCAGCTTAAAAATTTTTGGTACGTATCCTAATGACAAAGATGAATTAATGATATTAAGAAGAAGAAGAGGATCTATGACCTCTGGAACAGTGTTAATTTCGTTAACGAAAACTATGACAAAAAAATGTTTGTTGACGACCTTTTTTTCCATGACTAAGACTAGACGATGAGAGACGATACCAATGTCTTTAAACGATAACTGTGACTAAATCGACACATGCAATATCGTTGACGAAAAAAGATGAGACTGAAATGTGGCTAAAAGACTAAAAACTTTACCAAAATCACTCTTTTGAAATCACGTTTTGTTTTTGTCGAATAAAGGAGACAAAACATTACAGACTGTTTTTACAAGCGTTCATGCTTACGGTTGCCAGATGTCCAGAATTTAAACCCCCAATCAGAGCTTTTTTGTTAAAAGAACACGTTTTACTTAATCTTTGCAATCTGGCAACCACGCACACATGCACTCTCTAGTCTACACTGAGGAAGAAGCGTGGATGATCTGAAAACACAGACAAGTAAGCTGGAGTTCAGCGATCTTCATTTGAGATTTTCTACTTAAATTAAAGTGTCATTCAGTCGGTTATATTGCGCTGCTCGTTTGCTGACTAAATCTGTGATCAAAGTGTAGGCTGATATCCAGCAGTGGTTCTCAAACTGACGTAACGTTATGCGAACAAAATGCTGAGTTTTGCCGCTCATTTAACTCCACATTAAAATAACATTAAAACTGAGCATGTATTTCTAGCACGTAAAATGCCGTAAATACACGACATTCAGTCAAATTACCTCATCTTTCGCGTCAAAACTGACTGCATCCACGCCAGCAATTTTATAAAACAGTTAAAAAAAACAAAAGGGTAATATTAAGTGATATACATTTTAAACAGTATTGTCAGTATTTTTGCTCTATTTTGCAATGAAAGCCACAGCAGAACTGCAGCACGCAAGCTGTGTTTCGTGAACGAATCTGCGGCTTTGAACGAATCGTCAATGATTCAATGAACCATTCATAAATACAGCCGCTTGCTTTGATACTGAAAGAATGAATGAATTTGGTAGGTATTGCATTGAACTCACCATTCTTATTTATGCAGTTATAAATGCTCAAACGATTAAAATACATTTGAAAATTACTTGTTAGTCATTAACTAACACCTTTATAAACCTTATTGTAGTGTTACCATGTTATCTTTACATAAAATATACACAGTTTGTAATAAGACAATCACCCTAATGCACTGTTCATTATAAACGTGCAGTTATGAATTACAGTGAGAAGGTTCTAAATAGAAATGACGACATATGTTTGTTCGACTGTATTATTTTGATAATGAACAAGCTGAGATGTCACATTTGCAGTGCTTTGTTGTGTGTGCGTGAGGCGCTGGCGCGATTAAACAGCAGTCTTTGCAAGGGACTTGCCTCATCGTCATGGCAACGGTTCATGGCCAGGTCAGATTACCTCAGAGTTAGTTGTCGTTTGTTGGAAAATCATACCACACTGTTCAGACATTCCATGACCCAACAAACGCCGATTAAACATGTTTAGTCGGGTGAAAACAAACTCCGACCAACAGCAACAGACGCCGACATGATGATTTGATTATCATTTTTGGGGATTAAAAAAAAAGCACTGGGTGGATTTTTATCATTATAGGGTGGTTGTGTAGACACACTGCCAACAGACATTTATGTTCAAACACCATGTAAAAGTGAATTTTGCATCCGATGTCCCCTTTAAGGGCCCAAGTGTGCTCCTTGTACCACGGCATTGAACTATTTTCTTTAATCTTTTTTAAGCGCAAAGGAGCAACTGTGTCTAAAGTGCTGGAAAAGAGAGAGTCAATAGTTTCTGTTGCAACATCGAGTTCTTCTAAGCTATCTGGTATGCTGAGGAGATGAGAAGGTTAGGAAGATTATTTATAAAGCAATCTTTAGTGGTAGAAGTGATGGTTCTACCATACTTGTAACCGGGAGTCGGCTTTGCAGCCTTAGGTAAATGAAGTATACATGAGACTAGATAATGATCTGAGATGTCATCGCTCTGCTGCAGAATTTCAAATGCATCAATATTGATTTCATGTGACAATATTAGATCTAAAGTATGATTATGACAATGAGTGGGTCCTGACGTGTTGTCTAACTCCAGGACAGTTTAAAATGTCTGTAAATGCCAATCCCAATGCGTCTTTTTCATTATCTACATGGATATTAACCCTCTGGAGTCTGAGGCTGATTTGGGGGCCTGGAGTAGTTTTGACATGCCCTGACATTTGTGCTTTTTTCAGTTGTTTATAAACATATTAATGACAAAAGTCTCATTACACTGTATTCAGCACAATCAAGGCTACAATAATATGTGAGCATGTACAAGTATGTACATGTTTGTATTTTTGAGAGTATTACGAATATGCGTGGTTTTTGGGAAAAAAAAAAAAAAAAAGTCACTGAAATAAGGCCTCAAAATGCATACTAAATGTTTTTTCACAAGACTTTTGGGAATTGTATATTTTAGTCTAGAGTTTTTGCTTCAAAATTATGTGGAAATTATCCTGCCTAATCGGACGCAAAAAACAATGTATTGATTTTAAATTTCTAAGACACTTTTTGTTTAGGGAGCCTGTATGTGAAGAGGTGAATCTTCATGAATAATGCTGATTCACACCTGAGGAGATTAAGACCCTGCCCCTAATGAGCCGCATAATGAGCCATTAGGTCAGGAATGTGACTGAGTCAACTAAGAAAGAATGCAATGACAAAAGACATGTATCATTTTTTGTTTGAAGTTTATTTAAAATATAGTTAACTATATAAATGAGAGTCAAAGACACATTTTGAGTACACAGTTATACCTGGAAATAAATCCTGTTCACATTTGGTGTTTCTGCAATGGAGGGAAAAAAAAGAAGGAAAAAAAAAAACCTTTCCTGCTTCCAGTCAGTAATCTCAGTATTATATGCATGCAGTCCAATGTGGGCCAATATCTGGTCACTATGATTCTCAAATCTGTGAGATAAAAGAAAAAAAAAACCTCTGTGAGCATGCTGATAACAGGATCATATCAGCTATTGTATTATGTCCACTCTTAACAGAAAACATGATTTTTGCGATCTTATGCATGCACGTATTATTGCACATCATGTTTTGTATTGGCCTATATTTTAAATTACAGTACCAGTCAAAAGATTGGACGCATTACTATTTATAATGCTTTTAAAAGAAGTCTCATGCTCATCAAGCCTGCATTTATTTGATCAAAAATACAGAAAAAAACAGCAATACTGTGAAATATTATTACAATTTAAAATTATGGTTTTCTATTTTAATATACTTTAAAATATAATGTATTTCTGTGATGCAAAGCGTCTAAACATTCATATTACCTCTATGGCATTTTATATATTATATTTGTTATAGAGCCTAAATGTTAATGTGCAGTTTAATAAATTGCTAACACATTTTATTTCAGTATTTATTATGTATTTCAGTCGATTTCACTCATCTCAGTATAGCAATATAGTTTGGGAATAGCCATGGCAATTTACTAATGTAAGTTGATCTGCCCCATTAATTCACACTGAGACACACAAAACTTACAGGATTCACATTTAAACAGTCTTTTTGCGGTTTAATATTCACAGACACTATATCGCAATTAGAATCAAGAACTAAAAAATAAAAAAAAAACTTACCTTTCACAATCATCGGCTCGATAGTTGATCCTCGAAATGAAACTGAAACCAGCTCTTCCACTGAGGTAAATCCTTTTAGAATGATTCTTCACCGCATCTCAAAACGATGTAAAGTAGCCTACATGAAACTGACCAAGCTTGATGCGTTTTTCCGAGCTGATGCGGGCGTTCAATCTGTTGAGTGAATCGCCTCAGAATTTGCATCTGAATAGCGCTCGCGTTTCGTGGGTGTGGCCGCATTAGCGGATAATGACTCCCAAACGTCTGACAACCTTTTCTTTTCGTACAGATTACATAAACAGAGAATATTTGTTTTCGATTTGACTTACATGATTTAAAACCTGACATCTCAACATTTCTTTAGACATATGTCTAATTTTTTTGTGATTATTATTCACTAAGTTACAGTTCATTTTCTGAGGACTATCAGAATGGACTTCCTTCAGAAGGAGACGACAGATCACGCATCATGTTAGTTTTCTTTATTTTGCAAAAAGCACAACATTTTGTTTTTACTCTGAGTGTACAAATAAAAGGAGACATTCTATAGTTTCAATTGATATATTACTTCTGTCTCTGTGACAAAAAATTGAGTATTTTGAGTTGTTTTTACTGCTATGTGAAAAAAATCCAGCAAAACGCGCCGGCACTACTATGCAGCCAGTACTAACTCTGATTAAAAAAAAAAAGCAAATTCTTTGATAAAGTCTGTATGGTGCCCTGGCGGCCTGTATACAGTAGCCAGCACAAATGTCAAGCAGGATTCATCACGTACACTAGATAACATTACATAAAGCACCATCACTTCAAAAGGAATTTTATATGAAACTAGACCTCTGAGTAATACTGAAGATATTGATATAAATTACAGCAACACCTCCCCCTTTGCCTTTCAGATGAGGCTCGTGTTTATAACAGTAACCTTGAGGGGTGGACTCATTTAAAGTAATGTAATCATCTGGTTTTAGCCAGGTTTCTGTCAAACACAGCACATCTAGGTTATGATCTGTAATCATATCATTTACAAAGAGTGATTTTGTAGAAAGGGATCTAATATTAAGCAAACCAAGCTTTATCATTTGTTTATCTGTATTATCTCTGTTTTTTATTTGTTGAACATCAATTAAATTTTTACCCTTAAATGGGGTTGAGAGTTTTTTCTATTTACTAATTTGGGGAACAGACACAGTCTCTATGTGATGATATCTAGGTGAAAGAGTCTCTATGTGTTGGGATTTAACTTACTTCTGTGACATGAGATGGCTAGTAGACGGTCGGTTTAGCCAGTCTGTCTGCTTCCTGACCTGGGCCCCAGTTAGTCAAGGTTCAGCTCTAAGACTATGTGCCATATTACTAGAGAGAAGAGCAGCATCACCCCAGGAGGGATGAATACCATCTCTTTTCACCAGGTCAGGTCTGCCCTAAAAACTTTTCCAATTGTCTATGAACCCTATATTATTCTGCCACTTAGACAGCCAGCCATTGAGTGATGATAGTCCGCTAAGTATCTCATCACTCCGACGAACAGGAAGGGGGCCAGAGCAAATTACAGTGCCTGACATCGTACTTGCGAGTTCACACACCTCTTTAATATTAATTTTAGTGGCGAAGTCGAACATCATTAGTGCCGATGTGAATAATAATCTTAGAGAATTTACGATTAGCATTAGCCAGCACTTTTAAATTTGCTTTGATGTCAGGAGCTCTGGCTTCCGGCCAACATGTGACTATGGTGGCTGGTGTCTCTATTTTCACATTCCGTGTAATAGAATCGCCAATAACTAGGGCACTTCCAACAGGATTATCAGTGGGTGCGTCACTGAGTGGGGAGAACCTGTTTGATGTTCTAATCGGAACGGAAGAGTGGTGTTTTGTCCCACGACTATGCCGTCTCACAGTCACCCAGTTGCCCTGCTGCACGGGCTGTACAGCCGTAACCGAACAATGTACAGAGTTCACTAAGCTAGTCGCATCCAAAGCAGTATCTAAAGCCCTTGCATTCTTACTATCCTCAATTAAAGTTTGGATGTGTGTCTCTAATTCTGAAATCTTTTCCGTCAGCCTGATTATCTCCCTGCATTTATCACATTTGTAAAACTCACCACTGACAGAGAAGGCTATATTATACATGTGGCAGGCAGTGCAAATGACAATAACAGGTAAAGATGACATGACTTACCGTGTTTGTTGACTGATCCAACTCACCACAGTCGTTTGATGGACTCGTAAAAGTGCAAGAGAAAAAAAAAGATGGCAAGCACGTATGGCAGGTTAACAGGCTAGCGAAATGCTAGCGCGTTGTGCTAGCAATAATGATTTAGATTAAAGCTAACGATGTTAGATTAATATGGTAGGCAATATTAGACAGTATCTGATATATGGTGATGAGTAAGTTATATTCAACAATATAAACAACAAGGAATGATAGTAAATAGAGATTCAAAACAAAAAGCTAAACAGAGCTTGCAGACGCAAACCACTCAGCAGCGGGGCAGACAGGAGCAATTGATCTAGGCAAAATGCAATTTCTAAAAATGTAATTTGCTATATAATGAGGAATGTCATAGAATTTGGAAATTTTGGATGAATAAATTTGGATGAATATTATCTGCATGTTCTGCTTGTCTCTGAGTGAATGCATGACCCTCGTGGTGTTTTCAGCATCTGTCGTCTGTCTATATGAGGACATGAAGTCACTTCATCTCCAGAGCTGCTCTGCGCGTGAGCGGAGAGCCCTGAAGTGAGATCATTTTCACTTGCGTCTTTAGTAAACTTTGTCAATGTGTTTTAAGTTTGGACATTCAAGCAATTTTAGACCATCGGATGTGTATCATTATATTGAGCTACTGCGCTGATACATTGTGGCACACGAACAGTCATACAGACAGTAGCTGCACATTACGTGAAGATTGCTCACACAGAGAGGAGTGCAGAAACTCGTTATCAGCGCTGTCCTGTGATTTATCACTAAAGTAGCTTAGAAACTCAAAAGTTATAGCATATATTTTTCTACTTTTGAAGTAACTACTTACAACCCACAGCTTCACAATTAATAGAGAGACGGACTAATTCACACACGCAATCGTTCTCATGTACTGGTACTGAGCCAATTTATCTTTATCTGATTTACAAAAAAAAAAAAAAAAAACAGAAACAAAATAATCGTTCATTAATTGTAATCGAGGTAAAATGTTCAATTAATCGAGATTTTGATTTTAGGTCATAATCGTCCAGCCCTAGCCGATACCAATATATTTGAAAGCCGATAACTGATATGTTTGCCAATAGATCTAAATCTAAATCCAAATTTTTATATATATTTTAGAAGCCTGATTACAAAAACAAAAGTCTCACCATTAAGAGCCATGTTCCAAGCACTTTAATATAAATCAAACATATACAGTAGTAGCCTAGTTTGAACCAGTGTTTTAAAATTAATTTTACACTCCTATGGCCAACTTACCTTATCAAATAAAAAGGAAAATCTATTGCCTTACAAATAAATAAAACAATGCCTAAATAATGCAAACAAGTCATTGGACAACATTACCTGCATATAAAGAATCAAAATGCATGTGTCATGGATAAATAAATTAGAATAGCCTCCACATGGACAATAATGAAATGATTTTAATTAATCCATATTGTTGATATAAAAGTGCTAGTTATTATTAATGCATCAGTGTTTTTTAAAAAAAGAAACATCTAAAACGGCTGCGTGCACTGAAGCTGAAGAGCTTAACTCAACGAAATGCATCATATATGAGAATAATCAGATATTTATACAACATAAACATAATATTACAACTTGATGCAAATATGACAAAATGACGCAAATGCACAAGTGAACTCGAACTAAGTCATGTGTTAGTCAGATTTGTAACTCCTGTTGTGGATGCACTTTCCCATAACAACGGTCTGAAACGCAGCAACTAAAGCCAGTGAATTCACAACGTTTTATTTCAACGTTCTCATAATGTAATGTAATTTGACAGTATTAATCATAGTTATTAAAGTTGTGTATTGCAGTTTGAGCTGCATGCGCTGAAGCTGAAGATAATCACCGGAAAACTGAAGCACTTACCACGTTAATTAACTTGACTAAACACATCCTATATGAGATGAATCATATATATATATATATATATATATATAAAATGTATATCAGTGGCGAGCGGTCCATATAAGCTGTGAATGCTCTGCATACCCAAGCTATTCGTGGACTCGGCAATTAATATTAACACTATAAATTACTAATTAAATCCCTTGTTTGAGGTGTACCATAAAGCCTACATGATAAAATGTTGGTAATGCGTATTAGTAACTGGTAACTGTCCGTAATTTATTTATTCGCCAAACAGTGGTAATTTTCTTTAAATCTGCCAGTTACGGAGACTTCCGGGTAAGCTGATCTACAGCAGCTTTTGCACCTTCACTCTTTTGTTATGGAACGTCATCATCGTCCCGCGTTCTCATTGGTTTGCTGGCATATGGGGGATTCCATGGGCAGGATAAGCTGAGCAGATCGCTTGCCCAAGAGGAAAAATGAGCTGCTGCCAGATCTCGAGCACCGAAAATCACATTGTATTTGATACAAAACTAACTAGACTAAATCAAATAGGGGAAAAATCATAAGTCAAGTCAAGTCACCTTCATTTATATAGCGCTTTTTACAATGCAGATTGTGTCAAAGCAGCTTTACAGTGATAATTGGTACATAATTTTGGCTGCACAGCAGCTCTTAAAGAAAATGGTGTCAATGCAGGCAGATGCAAAGCACTGTTGAATATCAAATGTCAAGTGTCCCCAATTAAGCAAGCCAAAGGCGACAGCGGCAAGGAACCCAAACTCCAACAGGTGACATCAGGTGGCAAATAGGTGTTAAAATGGAGAAAAAAACCTTGGGAGAAACCAGGCTTAGTCGGGGGGTCAGTTCTCCTCTGGCGAACAGTGCTTTGTTACGATTCAGGTAGCTATCATAAGTCTCATGGGATCGCAACATTCAAAGTATTTATTCCAGTTCCATCCAGTTGAGGATCGTATTCATCACGCCAGTATGGACGGTTTGTTGAGGAACTGTGCCACTGGCTGTCGTGTCAATGAGGCCTTCACAATGGATGATCTAGTTGACTCAATCTCTGCTGATACTTCAGGGCTGCGTTGTGGTCGTGTCAAGGCGCAGGTCCTCGATCTCACCTGGATACGGCCCGGATCCGGTTGACTACGGTAAACCTTGGGATAAACAGAGAGATTAATATTAGCATAGATGCCATTCTATTTCTGATGTAACGAGTACATCTGGTGTTATAGGAAGTGTTCCCGGTTCTGGCTGACCTAATTTATGCAGCCTAATAATCCTTTAACGGATTTGAATATATAAATTGATAAATTGAGTGTTATGTGTATGCCAGGTTAAAGAGATGCGTTTTTAGTCTAGATTTAAACTGACAGAGTGTGTCTGCTTCCCAAACAATGCTAGGAAGATTGTTCCAGAGTTTAGGTGCCAAATAGGAGAAGGATCTACCGCCTGCGGTTGATTTTGATATTCTAGGTATTATCAGCTGGCCTGAATTTTGAGATCGCAATAGACGTGAAGGACTATAATGCATTACGAGCTCGCTAAGGTACTGGGGAGCTAAACCATTTAGTGCTTTGTAAGTAATTAGCAAGATTTTAAAATCTATACGATGTTTAACAGGAAGCCAATGCAGTGTTGACAGAACTGGGCTAATATGGTCATACTTCCTAGTTCTAGTAAGAACTCTAGCTGCTGCATTTTGTACGAGCTGTAGTTTATTTATCAAGCAAGCGGAACAACCACCCAGTAGAGCGTTACAGTAATCTAGCCTTGAGGTCATGAACGCATTAGACAGTATTCTAGGTTATTACATGAAGTTTTTGGTCCAAAAATTAGAATCTCTGTTTTTTCTGAATTTAGTAGTAGGAAATTACTGGTCATCCAATTTTTTATATCAGCTATGCATTCCGTTAATTTTGTGAATTGGTAAATTTCGTCAGGGCGCAAAGAAATATAGAGCTGAGTATCATCAGCGTAACAGTGAAAACTATTGCCATGCTTCCTAATGATATCTCCCAAGGGTAGCATGTACAGAGTGAAAAGCAATGGTCCTAGTACTGAGCCTTGCGGTACTCCATATTGAACTTGTGATCGATATGACATCTCTTCGTTTACTACTACAAACTGATAACGGTCAGATAAGTATGATTTGAACCAATCTTGCAAGTAAAGAAGTTCATAAAGTCATTACTTCTGTGCTGTTTGGAAACATCAGAAGTTGAAGCTTTATTTCTTGTTAATTTAGCCACTGTATCAAATAAATACCTAGGGTTGTGTTTATTTTCTTCTAAAAGATTTGAAAAATAGGCAGATCTAGCAGTTTTTAAGGCCTTTCTGTACTCAATCATTCTCTCTCTCCACGAAATGCAAAAAACTTTTTTTGTTTTGTTTTCTTCCAGCTGCGCTCCATTTTTCTGGCAGCTCCCTTTAGGGCCCGAGTGTGCTCATTGTACCACGGCGTTGGATTAATTTCCTTAATCTTTTTTAAGCACAAAGGAGCAACTGAGTCTAATGTGCTGGAAAAGACAGAGGCAATAGTTTCTGTTGCAACATCGAGGTCTTCTAAGCTGTCTGGTATGCTAAGGCGATGAAACTGATCTGGAAGATTATTTATAAAGCGATCTTTAGTGGTAGAAGTGATGGTTCTACCATATTTATGGCAGGGAGGCAGTTTTGCAGCCTTGACTAAATGTAGTATACACGAGATTAGATAATGATCTGAGAAGTCGTCACTCTGCTGCAGAATTTCAACGGCATCAATATCGATTCCATGTGACAATATTAGATCTAAAGTATGATAACGACAATGTAAGTCATAACTAAAACTATTTTCATAGTAGGCCTATTTCATTTTCTCCATAGGGAAATGTATTTTTTACGAAAATGTCTTTAAGACAGTCCTACTGTAACCATCGGAGGATTTTGATCAATAGCCTGTGCGTTTGTTAAAGTCATCAGTTTGCATAATTTCAACTTATTTTTTTTTTTAAATAATACTGATATTTTTATTTATTACGGCCTACTTATATTTATTATAATTACATTTTACTTTTTATTTATAATAGGCTGCTAATACTAATTATATTATAGCCTACTTATTTTTAATTATTAATTTAAAAAGTACTTATGGCATACATTTAAATTGACACCATGGTGTTTCTTATTTGTCGTGTCTCATTTAGATCTGTGTCGTAAACTGATACGTTTAAAGGTGAAGTATGTCATTTCTGTGACACTAGCGGACTTACAAAAATACAGCATATTTTGCAAACGCATCTTTCGCATGTCACGCCTCTGTCGACTCAAACATCACAAAGGCTCTTAACGGTTGCTTGTGAAGGCACGTCTCAACAGGTAAATGTAGGGTACTCTCAATAAAAGGTTCAACATATTAGAAATAGTTTTCGCTGTGTTGCTGTGTCATGAGTAAGCAACTGAGTAAACTAACACTGTCTAGAGAGACAGCCCAAGTCACGTGAACCATTGAACGTTCGAAACACTTATGATGTAACAAAGCCTCGTTTACTGAATTCACATGACTTTGGCAGTTTGATACACGCTCCGAACCAGTGATTGAAAACAAAAGATTTGTAAAGCCTCGAAGCTTCATGAAGCAGTGTTTTGAAATCGCCCATCACTAGATATTGTTGAATGAAGTTATTTTGTTTTTTTGGCGCACAAAAAGTATTCTTTCCAACTGACCATCAAACCATGCGGCAAAAGCAAGCCACTTTTATGTTGATTGTGGGCTTCCCTGGAGTTGTTGGAGCTGTTGATGGAACTCATGACACATCATTGCTCCAATTGTAAATGAGGAGATATATATCAATAGAAAAAGATTCCACGCCATCAATACTAATTTGTGATAATTTTGCACAATGCAAAGCTATTTTTAAAAATAAATTTAAATATTAAAACGTTTCAGTGTCTTTTTAAATTATTTTTTTATATATAATATTAAATTATTGGTGTTGTGCTGCTGTGACTTCACCCTTGCATGCTCGCTATTGGCTGATTCAGAGGATGAGGGCGGCCATTTTGAGTTGACATCATTGTAGTTCTTAGTTCACAACACTTAAGTCAGCACTTAAGATTCAGTCTTAGACTTTACTAAAAGTTGCTTTTAGCTTCTTTATAAAAGTCTCCTACTATTAGAAAAGTCCTACTTTTTACTAAGAATTTTTTGACACTTAAGTCAAAAATTAAGACTATTCTTAAGAGCATTTCTGAGAAGTTTTATACATACGGGCCCAGATCTTTGCACACAGTAACTGTGGCTTCTTTTGCATCATATTTCCCAAACATACCTGCATGCTATGGTGTGAACGTTAGAAAAACAGCTTGAGTGGATCTGATCCATCATACCTCCTTTAGCTCCATGATAATCTTCCCAGCCTTTGATGGCAACCCTGATTCATACTTTGTCCTTGTAATCCAGTCATGACGAGGGCTAAAATTAACCATATAATGGCATGTAGCCAGCAGTCAGTGTAAGGCTCTAATCTACCCTCCCTTGCCTGCAGACACCCAGGTGGCCATTCAAAGAAGCTTAGTGGGGTCACCTGTCTTTCAAGTGTCTGTCTCACACTTTTATTCTGTCTCAGTCTCCTCCCCCATTGAGCTTCCTCATCCTGAACCACTCCCACTATTGTGTGAAAACAGATGCGACCTTGAGATGTCTTTTTTTCCAGACGCTGAACTGCTGCTGTGTGTTTTGGAATGAGATATAATATGTTTGACTGAAATATTCCATTGGGACTTGTCCGAATATCAACACACATTCATGCATGCAGAAAGATGCATGCAGGCACGTATGCATGGGTGAAACTGGGCTCAGATCTTAAATGGACACTTCTGCATTCTCAAATTTTCTGCTGGATCTAGTCCCATATTCAGTAAGTAGAATCTATATTGAACTATAGTGGCTGACCATGTTATTATTCACTGAGATTGCCTTGTTATACATGCACGATCAGATGTGATTGGGCATCTTTGCTGCAGTTTAGAGTCTAATAAAGTCAAAACAAATGTTGATCAGTGGCAGACAGGTGTATTTGGGAGACCTATATGAAAACCCATTTGGTGGCAATGGTGGTGCTGAAGTTTTACAATTCATCTTTAAGGTTGCTTAATGCTGAATTCTGTGTAAAGAATTGTCCTCATAAAAGCCATCCTAAAATATTTAAATACAAATAGAATAAGCAAGTGTAAAGGACCATTCACACAGAACGTGTTTTGCGAGACGCAGTTCAGTAAAGTGGAAAAAAAAAATGGTCTAAAGACATGTTTCTTAAAAGTTGAACTTATTTTAACTTGTGCACTGCATTTTTAGGACACTGTGTCATGCATGAGATGATGCAAAAGACAAGTGGAACAGTCAAATTTGTCCATCTAGTGTGTGTTTACATTGAAAAACAGTGGAAAAGTAGTGCAGTGGAATGGTTCTGTGTGGCACATTCTGTGTGAACTGGCCCTAACGTTTTCTTGATATAAGAATGTCAGATGGGACTTTGTAGGTAAGGTTCTAGATAAAATAGTGTAGGCCTGCATGTTTAGTTTTATTATTCTCTCATTACTTGCCACTGGTTTAAAAAAAAAAAAAGGCAATAGAAACATCAAGTCAAGTCACATTTATTTCTATAGGGCTCTATACAATACTGATTGTTACAAAGCAGCTTCACAGTAATAAACAGGGAAATAAGAGTGTTAATGTTGCAGAGTTCTTCAATTATGAAATAACTTTAGTTGCAGCTATAAAGAACCTCTACAAAACAGAATATTGCACTGATCTATATAAATGACTGGATTGCTCACGACATCATAAAAAGTGAAGCCACACTTTACCAGCCGTGATATTAGTATTCCCTAGTATTCCCTCACATTCTATTGAATTAATAGGAAGTAATCTGATTTTAATGAGAAAACATTACCTAACAAGTCAGCGTTTTTATATTTGAAGTCACCCTGTACATTCTTACAACGTAAACGTTAAACATTATTTGTTTAAAGTTGGGAATTTCCCCTGCTTATTAAAAGTTACGTTCATCTTCAAAACAGTAGCGAATATCAGATCAGCTGGCGGACGAGACACCTCAGCATTTGTATTACAAATGTCACAATGATTCTTCTGAAATCTTAATAGAGATTTATGCTTTGTAAGGCAGGCGCATGAACTTAATTTGCCATGTACGAATTATGTTGTTCACTGTGGTTATGTAATTATGTTGTGTTATATAATACTGTTTTTATTCTTACAGTAACTGTGTAAGTGATTCAACAGTGTTTTCATTAACAGCATGTATTTCGAAGCAGTAAAGATAATAACTTAATTGTTGATTAAATGAATTAGCTCAATGGTATATAAATAACACTTATTTCATATGCAAACTGTCATGCTAGTAAAAAACCATAGAATTTGAGCTGACCTGTGGCTTTTTAACGGTTTCCAAGATCTCCAAGAGTCTGAAGTGGATGTTTGTCAACAAAAAGACATCTGGAAATAATATACATGCTTCACAACTTATTCAGAGAAATGACGCTGACTGCGTATGGAAGCTTTATTTTCAAGCATTTACACTGTCGCTCTAAACAAGATGATGCATGATGAACCTTTTCAATATAATATAGTGTAATAGGGGATTGTATGTATTGTAATATTTAATGTAAATTCGAATCAGTTTCTGCTAATAATCCTAGATATGTTCATGCTTAATATTTCCTCCATAATTCCATACATAAATCTATTTTGTGTTAGTTCAGTTACCGGTGTCGGCAGCGTGCAGTAGACACACCCATCTTAACGATTTCTATAGATAATTATATAGATAATGCCCAAAAAGACCATATGCCTAAACATTACAGTTAAGTACCAGAGATCATGTGTGAACAGGACATTTTCAAAAATACCGGTAAATTGGTTCTGGCAATTTACCAGTAAGGGAAGTTGTAACATTGCCAGTAAATTACCGGAAATATGTTCTGTGTGAATGCAGAATGAAGATTACCGCTATGAGCACGTACGAATTCAGAACGCGCTGATGTAAGAAGTCTGCTTTGAGCTAGGGCTGTACGATTAATCGGACGATTAGAAAAAAAACACTGAAATCGCGCTTAAACGATTTGGCTTAGTGCGATTATGAAATCGCAAAGCTGCGATTTTTTTTTTTTTTTTTTTTTTTTTTTTTTATGCGCGGCTTGTCAATGAACTATGGCTCCAAATGCTAATCCATCTGAAAACACTGCGAGTTTGAATCGCTTATAATGTGCATTTGAAAAAGCAACACGCGTCAAACATCTTTCCAGACATGAGAAGCATTTATTAACATCTTGTCCAACAAAAGACAACATTTAATAACATGTTTTTACTCCAAACTCACTTCATAACGACAGTTGAGCGTCCTTCTGTGAGATGATGTGGCTTCTTACACAGAATAAGGCAGTCGTGTGTTTATTAGTCATGTTTAATCAATTAAAATGCTTCAGTCTTCTGTTTATTCAGCTATAGCGATAGTATGGGATTTCCTGGAATGACGCGTGTTCTACTTCGGCAGCAGGGCATATTTGCAGTTTCTGCGCGAGAGCGCCCTCTGGATTTCAGATGGAGAAGCATTTACTACTGATCACAGAGCCGTACAGCTCTGACAAGCTGCACATAAAATAATCGCAGCCTTTGCCAAATCACGTGCGATAAAATTGCGATAAATCGTGCAGCGCTACTTTGAGCCAATCATAAAGTTACTATAGAGATTATGTGATTATTCCACACAGTTTACAGTAAGCCTTTAATAGTTTTTCTATGTAAATATGTGCTAGTTGATCATTTTTGACCGTTGCACCACGTCTCACAGATTTTTCAACGTGTCGCGCTCAAGACCCAACCTTCTTTTCCATTCATCAGTGTTGTGGCTCTGCAGTTGGATACTATTATGCGCGTCTGGTGTTTTTAAGAGCAAAAAACGCATTCTGTTTGATCCCCCGTTATGCCTGCCACTGAGACGTCAAAAAAAAGTTGTCAAATTGAACAGATAGTAAAACTAAAGTGCTTCTCCTCATGCGGGCAAATAAAGACAACGGCGCAGCATTTAAATATCATTTCCGATGACTGACATCACAGAATTTACCAGTATTTTGCTGCTAATGTGTGAATGGTCTCTTACCGGTAAAAAGCTAGATCGCTGTTGCTTGTGTGAACAGCATATTTGTGTATTTACCGGTAAAATCATTCTGGTAATTTTATGGTAATTTACTGGGATTGCTGTGTGAAAGGGGCTGTTGATTCCTTCTGTTTGTAGGGAATCGTTTTATTTGTGGTCGCTCTAACACTTCCGGTGGCTTCACCGTCTGCTGGCAGTTTAGAACACAATGAGCAATCCAGTCATTTATAGAGATCAGTGAAATGGTGTCATTTAAAATTCAGTTCAGCAGCTCTATAGAAGACATTATACAGCTTAATTCAGTTCAAGTTTTTTTTTTTTTTTTTGTCCTCGTATAATGTCAGTTAGGGGTGGGCTATATACAGTGTATCCGGAAAGTATTCACAGCGCTTCACTTTTTCCACATTTTATGTTAAAGCCTTATTCCAAAAGGGATTCAGTTTATTATTTTCCTCAAAATTCTACAAACAATACCCCATAATGACAACGTGAAAGAAGTTTGTTTGAAATCTTTGCAAATTTATTAAAAATAAAAAATGAAAAAAATCATATGTACATAAGTATTCACAGCCTTTGCCATGACACTCAAAATTGAGCTTAGGTGCATCCTGTTTCCACTGATCATCCTTGAGATGTTTCTGCAACTTGCTTGGAGTCCACCTGTGGTAAATTCAGTTGATTGGACATGATTTGGAAAGGCACACAAATGTCTATATAAGGTCCCACAGTTAACAGTGCATATTAGAGCACAAACTAAGCTATAAAGTCCAAGGAATTGTCTGTAGGGTACAGAAAAATTTCTGCAGCATTGAAGGTCCCAATGAGCACAGTGGCCTCCATCATTCATAAATGGAAGAAGTTTGGAACCACCAGGACTCTTCCTAGAGTGGGCCGCCTGGCCAAACTGAGTGATCAGGGGAAAAGGGCCTTAGTCAGGGAGGTGACCAAGAACCTGATGGTCACTCTGACAGAGCTCCAGCATTTCTCTGTGGAGACAGGAGAACCTTCCAGAAGAACAATCATCTCTGCAGCACACCACTAATCAGGCCTGTATAGTAGAGTGGCCAGACGGAAGCCACTCCTCAGTAAAAGGCACATGACAGCCTTCCTGGAGGACTTTCAGACCATGAGAAACAAAATTCTCTGGACTGATGAAACAAAGATTGAAATCTTTGGCCTGAATAGCAAGCATCATGTCTGGAGGAAACCAGGCACCGCTCATCACCTGGCCAATACCATCCCTACAGTGAAGCATGGTGGTGGCAGCATCATGCTGTGGGGCTGTTATTGCTGTTATTATCCTTGATGATAACCTGCTCCAGAGTGCTCTGGACCTCAGACTGGGGCATCTTCCAAAAGGACAACAACCCTAAGCACACAGCCAAGATAAAGAAGTGGCTACAGGCCAACTCTGTGAATGTCCTTGAGTGGCCCAGCCAGAGCCCAGACTTGAACCCGATTGAACATCTCTGGAGAGATCTGAAAATTGCTGTGCACCGACGCTCCCCAGCCAACCAGAGGTCCTGCAAAAAAGAATGGGAGAAACTGCCCAAAAATAGGTCTGCCAAGCTTGTAGCATCATAGTCAAAAAGACTTGAGGCTGTAATTGGTGCCAAAGGTGCTTCAACAAAGTATTGTGCAAAGGCTGTGTACTTATGTACATGTGATTTTGTTTTTTGTTTTTCTTCGGGTTTTTATATATATATTTTTATATACTTTTATATTTTTATATATTCATTATGGGGTATTGTTTGTAGAATTTTGAGGAAAATAATTAATTTAATCCCTTTTGGAATTAGGCTGTAACATAACAAAATGTGGAAAAAGTGAACCGCTGTGAATACTTTCGGGATGCACTGTACCGGTAGACACGATTAACCAGTAGAAATTTGCCAACCGGTAGAGATTTTGGACTATCGTCTCTATCGCAGTTTTGCTCACGTGACGTTGCTGTGCTGCGCGGTCACGAAAGCTTATCGTTTGCATGTGTTTTTAAGCACTGCGGTTTAAAGACATTTCAGTATATGCGCACGCTCTCTGAGAGACTTTTTCTCTGTGGTTTTTCTCTGCTGTCATTAATGCTAATCAAACAACAAAAAAAGAGAGAAAATCTCTCACTGCTCTTGACTGAATCACTTTTGTAAGTTTAATAAAAAATAAATGTATATTTAATTTACACAGTAAAGACTGGGCAGTAGGGATGGTAAGATTCACCGATTCGCATCAGCATAAAAGTTAACGATGCGATGCACGCTTTTTAAATCGATGCATCAGATAAAAGTTGCCATTTGTATCGCGATGCATTGTTACTAACATATTTACATCGGTAAAAACGATTTATTTATATATAATTATTAGTAGATGTGCTATACTTTTATTATTTAGAAAGTGAACAATAATTTGTGACCAGTATTTTATATGTAGATTGATTTCTGCTCTCTAAACTGTTTCTCAAGCGCGTTCTCTCGTCACCACTGCTGCTACGTGAATATGACGTATCACCACACTACGGAGACTGAGGCGTGTCCTGAGAGTTGCATAGAATATAGATTAACATGGTACTACAGTGTTTGTGAAAGGGCCATGCGTTAGAAGTCAGAAGGCACTTAAGTTAAACAGAAAACATGGATGGAATCGCGGAATCCATTCATAAAAATGGAATTTACTGTAATGCGGAATGTCACGGAATTTGTCAAATTTTGGATGAATAAATCAAAAGTAAAATCTTAAATCAAATCGCGATATGGACTAGTGTCTGTGAATATTAAACCGTAAGAAGACTATTTAAATATGAATCCTGCGTGTTCTCTGAATGATGGCGCAGACGCGCGAACATGTTTACTACACATACTGAAGCACGCTTGATGCTCGCAATGTTTTTTCCAGTGTCTTCATCTGACTATATGATGACATGAACACATAAACTTCATCTCCTGAGCTGCTCTGAGAGTCACTTCATGAGCATTTTACCGTTTCATTTGAGAAAAACTGTCATATCGTACACACACACACACAGAGAAACTTCAAGATCTTCACAGCAACCCGTCAAAATAAAAGTTCGGTTTAACTTGTAACAGAAATATAGCCCTATTACTATTGTAGTACTAAGTACTACTGTATTACTGTTGTATGGTATAATGTATGTCTTAATTTAATACTACTACTACTACTAATAATATAATAATACAATAATTAAGATTTTTGAAGGAATAATCACAATTTTTCATCCATGTTTTAATTTTAACAGTAATTTAGAAAAATAAAAAATAAAACAGAATTTGAGAAAAAATAAAAAGTTTAGAGCCTTACATATTGAATTGCATAGCATCATATTTTTTTCCATTGCATCGTATTGCATTGAATCGCATTGTGTTGAATCGAATCGAAATCGTATCGCACTGCATCGTAATAGGGGTGAATCGTATCGCATCGCATCGGTAGCTGCTTCAAATGTATCTTTAATGTATCATATCGTTGGCTATGCATCGAGATGCGTATCGCATTGGCCTCAGTTATGGAGATGCACATCCCTACTATGCAGTGTTTGTTTAAACATTTGATTACTTTATATATTTTATGTAGTATTTCTAGTGCTTGTTTTTCAGGTAGGTCTATTTCATTTGTCTTTGTTCTGTTGTAGTTTGTTTTCTTTGCTCTTTCTTTATCACTGTTTATTTGTCTGCAGTAAGCTTGAGAGTTTTTTTTTTTTATGCTTGTATTAGTTTTTTAAATTCTATTGAAAATGGTGATAAGAATTATGAAATTTCAGTGGTATCAAAAATTTTGATATTATAAAAACCTTATTTAAAGCAAAAATAACTATATCATGATATATATAGTTATTGTGAAATAAAATGTATCATATTGTGATATAAGATTTTGGTCATATCACCCACCCCTAATGTCAGTGCAGTCAAATCAATAATATTTTTTTAAAATTACTGAATATTACGTTACTTATGTGTCAATTTTATTTCACTATTTCACTAAATAAAGGAAATATCTCCACTAAGACTGAATTGCGCTCGGTGATGATGTTGTTTGTTTGCAGGCGCTCTCTGTTTTAGTACCCAATTCACTAAAGGAATTACTGGATGCAATCAGGTAACCAAAAACATCACCAATAATTTGTAATGAATTTTGCATGGCATGGTACCCCATCTTGTAGACTGGTTTGGAGTGCTAGATTGTGCAGTAGTTCTGGCATAGTTTATTGAATCTGTACAGCATCAAATCACCACTGCGACCTGACATAATTTAATTTAATATTTTTAGTGAAATGTGCTTTTTTATTTTAAGTTGACTTGACTCTCAAAAGTGTGTTTAGATTTAGAGAGAATGGAAATTATTTATATTTAGGTCCCAAGCCCTGAAAGGGCGAAGGCCCTATTGTTTTCCTTAGGTAAAAAAAAAAATGTCTACCTTTCGGGCACTTTTGGGTCCCAAGTCTTGAAACTTTGAGGGGCTCTGTAGCGCACCCCTTTTCACCTACATTACCCAACTTCGTACAGCTTTTGCACTCTAAGTCATATGCCAGCCCCACAGGAAGTCAGCTTTTTAGGGTTGTTTGAAAAACACATGCTTTGGAATTTGATACTTCTCCTAGGGGAATCATCCGATCACCACCAAGCTCGGTCAGCATGAAGACAAGACATTGGCGATGCTAAATGGAGAGCAGATTTTTGATATCTTGAACGGTTTAGCCTTGGCGTTGAAACGAATTTATAGCGAGAAAAGGGAAACAGAAAGTGTGTTATAACTTCTGCATATATTAACTGATTTTGATTAAACTTCAGCTGTGTGTTCGTTATAGGAGGCTGATCACATAGATGTGACGATTCAAAGTCATAGCGCCACCAGCTGGTAGTAGGAAGTGTCACTTTCAAAATGCTTTGAAATCACCCTCTGATTTTTTTACCCGATTTGCTTCAGTCTTCATCAGAATAATGTCAAGACACTGCAGATGCACACCTGTGATGTTGTCACATGTTGTCATGGCAACGCATTAAACTTTAATATTTTTATGGAGGTTTCTGAGGCACTTAGCATGTTTCAAGTTGCATGAAACTTGACACACATCAGAGTTGCCAGCCAGAAGATTTAGTAATAGGCTTGGAGGAGGGGCTCTATAGCGCAACCTTTTGTCTAAAGTTGGGGGTTAGTTTTACCTACTGTCACCAAACTCAGTACATATATTGTTCTCATCAAGCCGGACAACTTTCTAATTTACAGTCATTAGCTCCGACCAACAGGAAGTAAGCTATTTTTGTTTGAATGTGGATTTTTTTGAACCAAGCTCTCAATTTTTAACTACTGCTCCAAAGGCCGTCATACAATTCACACCAAACTTTTTCAACATGAAGTCAAGACATTAAGGATGCTAAATAGTGGACGGATTTCGGATATCTTAAACGGTTTGGCCGTGGCGAGGCTATGTATTTATGGCGAAAAAAGGGAAACAGGAAGTGTGTTATAACTTCTGCAAACATTGATTGATTTTGTGTGATCTTCAGCTGTGTGTTCATTGTGGGAGGCTGATCACATGGATGTGACTATTGTGAGTCAAAGTCAGAGCGCCACCAACTGGCAACAGGAAGTGTGTCACTTTCAAAATGCTTTGAAATCGCCCTCTTATTTTTACCCAATTCTCTTCAAACTTTGTTATAATAATGTCAAGACATGGCAGATGTAGACCTGTCAAAGGATTCTTAATATCTTAAATACTGTTGCCATGGCAACACGTCAAACTTTTATAATATTCCTGGGTGTTTTTGAGGCTCTTAGCATGTTTTAAATTGCATGAAACTCGACACATGTCAAAGTTGTCGGCCATGGAGGGAGGAGGGGCAGGGAGGAGGGGCTCTATAGCACCAACTTTCGACAAAAGTTGGGGGGGCTAGTCTTACCTACAGTCACCAAACTCAGTAGATATATTGTTCTCATCGGCCTAATTTATCTCCACTTTCTAATTTACACTCATTAGCTCCGATCAACAGGAAGTCAGATATTTTGGTTTAAATGTGGAGTTTTTGAATAATCAGGCTCTGAGTTAAGTACTCCTCGTAGGAGATTAATGCAGTCGCCACCAAACTGGATGAACGTGAAACAAAGACACTGAATATGCTAAATTGCGAATGATTATAAGATATCTCGAACAGTGTTGCCATGGTGAGGGATTAAAATAATGTCAAAAAAAGGGAAACAGGAAGTGTCTCATATCATGTAAAATCATTGTTTGATTTAAATGATTAAGATTGTATGTTGCCCGCCATGCACAGGTTTCCTTAAGCCACCAGTGGCTTCAAAGGGTTCTACACAATCCCAGATGAGGAATAAGGGTCTTATCTAGCGAAACGATTGGTCATTTTCTAAAAAAAATAAAAATGTATATACTTTTTAACCACAAATTCTCATCTTGCACTAGCTAGGTCATGCATGACATAGGCGGAAGTACCGATCCAGTGTCTACAAAGCGAACGTGCAAAGATGAAGCCAAACGCCCTTTACCAAAACAAAAAAGGTAAAACAACGATATCGGACCATTTTAAAGTTGGAGGACAAAATTAGATTAAGTTTTTCACCCTACTGCGGTACTTCCGCCTACATCATGCATGACCTTTCAATGTAATGCGTGCCGCATCGCAGAGCAGTGCAAGATGAGCAAGATGAGCATTTGTGTTTATCAATTTTTTTTTTTTTTTTTTAACAATGAGCGATCGTTTTGCTATACAAGACCCTTATTCCTCGCCTGGGATCGCGTAGAGCCCTTTGAAGCTGCACTGAAACTGCAATTTGGACCTTCCACCCGATGAACCCCACTGAAGTCCACTATATGGACAAAAATACTGGAATGTTTTCCTCAAAAACCTTGTTTTCGACTAAAGAAAGAAAGACATGAACATCTTGGATGACATGATGAGTAAATTATCAGGAAATTTTCATTCAGAAGTGAACTAATCCTTTAAACATTAACAGATGTTTCCCTTCACTCAAAAACACATAAAATAACACTTAATTTCAATATTTACTCTCCATTTCCAGCCATATGCAAAGCATGCTGGGAACTAACAATGGTGTCTCTAAATAAAACGGCATAATTTAACTAATTCTTTTAAATAAATAGGTAGACTTCTTTCCTTAATTTTATTAGCTTAATCAGTCCCTCAATTCAAGCCTCAAAACTACTTAAGTTTCCTTAAAACTATAGGAAAAAGTATTGATTTTGTTAGTGAAATGTTCTCATTATTTTCTATCCAACACTATCCAAAACATACACACTATTTTTAATCATCACCTTATTTTTTTTTTATGAAAATTACAAGACCGATTATTCATTTTTTTTACAGTGCACAGCATTAATTGCGTCAGGCAAATAGCTGGGGCTGTGATAGTGGCAGTCTTTTTAAAAAAGTTTTTTGATCACGTCTGCTTTGAAACAGTCTGTATTGTATAAAGCTGTATATAAATAAAGGCGACTTGACTTGATCAAGGTCTAGGTTAAATAATCTCTTAATTAGGGCATAATTTATCTTTGTGCTTTTATATTAATGGAATGTTTTTCATATTTAAAAAATTGTGCACAGCCCTTCAAACATCAGGTTTTGGCTAATAAAGCAGAAGATGAGAATTGAATGCTGAGTTCAGTGAAAATGGGCCCTAAAATAGTCACTAAAGCTGATGCTTGTGTACTGATGAGACAAGTGATGTAAGCGGACGAGCCCTACAAATCTCATTTACTGTAGGGACAGCCCACATTCAGGCATGTCGGAAAGTCTTAAGAGCAGATTAATGTTTTTTGTGAGTCTCTTTCTAAACAACATTTGGCAGATGAGCCGATCCTTGACAATGAAAGTTCCCTTGTTCTAAAAAAAAAAATTATATATATATATATATATGTATGTATGTATGTATGTATATATATACACTGCTGAGTTTTGTTTTCTTGTTAAGAGTATCCATAAGAGTCCAAGAGTATTCCACATCCATAAGACCTTCGTTCATCTTCGCAACACAAATTATTTTTGATGAAATCCGAGAGATATCTGAATCCTCCATAGACAGCAATTTAACCACCACTTTCAAGGTCCAGAAAGGTACTACAGACGTCATTAAAATAATCCATGTGACTGCTGTTTTTATTATGCTTGTATGCCGGAGTCGGACACTGCCACTCCTTTAGTATGTTTAATTTATGATTAACGTTACGTTTATTGTCTGCCTCCTTCTTCCCTGAACTTAAACTTTGTTACAGTTAACTTTTGACCATTTAAATTCACATTTCATTTCATTCTAATAAAACGGCCACAAGTGCTGAATTACTACAGGTTACTTTATTTGACGAATTAAAATTGTGGGGTAATGCAACGCTGTTTTACTTGGTCAAAACAGTCATACTAAAAGTACATTTGATTGTGTTGAAAGTTATGCTATAATGTTAGTCTGTGCGTTCGCTCAGTGGCTGGTATGAGATACTTGGTGAACACTGCAGTAAGCTAGATAGATATTAGAATATATTAATAAAAGCTGGATGACTTGTGTTGTGTTGTCCATTTTAAAATATATTGTATAGTGGAGAAAATACTGTATTACTTTTTAGGCCTACTACAAATAAAGCTCTTTCTGATTATGCTGTGTTAGCCACTTGACAAAATAGCATTGTCTCTGAGGCATGGTATAAACATTACTCCCCATAAAAACAAGAAAACAAGAGATTCAAACAATAAGACTTAACCGTGTTGAGCTATATAACAATGATTGGTTTTCTGGTTTTCTGTTTTTTACGGAAGTAAAACAGCACAAATAAATACAATAGAACAAACCTATCGGAATTCGAGGGTAACATGGATATGAAGTCACTTGGAGGCGACGCAATGACACAGGCTGTTGCACTGGTTAAAATAGCTGATTTCTCTGTATTTGGATCTGGATAATGTAAGTGCACAAGTCAACAAAATATATAACATTGTTCTAGTGGTTTTGGATATTTTAATCAAAAATCTTATGTGCCTTTAACTCCTTACTGCACACCCCTCATTTTGGCAAGTAGGGCATAAATGACATACCCAAAATAAAAAGGTTGCTTCTCATAAGTCATTCTGGGTAGACACATAACAACATATATTTAGAGTTTACAGTTCAATATTCAGAATTACTCAGACTGGAGATATATAAGCTCAAACATAAAAATAAAAATACTAAGAATATAATTTTTAAATGTATAAAAATATTAGGCTATATAAATGTGGTATAACAACTTATAACCACAATTAAAGTGAAGCCACAAGAGTGGTCATGCTTCATTCAAATCTGAGGATTATATCTCTAGAACTATGCATTTTATTAATCATTTCCTGAGATCATGTCATGTGTGTTTTTAGAGAAGGCTAATAAAAATGCTAATGAAATTATTTATGGCCCCTATAACTCCCCTGCACTCTAATGTCTAAAGCGGAGAACTGCCCATTCACGACTCTATTGTCTTCTCTCGACTAATGTTAGCACCTCAGCTGGTATGAGACTTAATCTTCATTATTCTTTTATCATTATTCTTTTGTTTTTATTCAGCCATTATTAGCCTTTATTCTGGCATTACATGGATTGACCATCAACACCCCTTTCATTGCAGATTCGTTAATCTACCTATTACCTGAAGTCTTTCTAAAAAAAAAAATATTCTTGGGACCTTATGTGAATTCTTCTAACAAAATAGATTGTGAGATAGATATAGCTTCTGGCGCGACAGGTGCATTAGAGCTACATTTAGCATCAAGCTACATAACATTTTAAAAGATTAATATTATGGTTTTACTCAAAACTCACTTTAAACCACCAATGAGTGTTTGTAATAACTTCTGATAGCGATTTAAAGGGCACCTATTATGCCCATTTTTACGAGATGTAATTTAAGTCTTAGGTGTCTCCAGAATGTGTCTGTGAAGTTTCAGCTTAAAATACCTCACAGATAATTTATAAATCCATGTTGTAAATACCCATTTCGGACTACAGTCAAGAACAGGCTGTTTTCGTGCCTTTAAATGCAAATGAGCTGCTGCGTGCAGCAGCAGGATTCTCTGCCAAATACTAACAAGTCATCTGCTTGGTTTTGCTTATCTATATCGCAATCACTTTCACGGATAGCATAGTTCTTATTTCATCATTAAAGTTTATTATTTCCATGCATTTTACAGCTATATCAGTTTAAACTTCTAATGGATCATTTTCTGAGCGCACTTATCTGAAGCACACGCACACACAGACGGCTGGCTGTCAGACGTCAAGTCTTGTGAGTAACTTCTTTCACATTTTTTTGTTGTTTAAACTGTCAAATACACACAGTTCACATAAACTCAGTTATGTCTGTGAATAAATGCGTTTATTAAGCATTTATAACATGAGTTAAAAATGACTCACTATTTGGCAGGTATTGTGTTAAAGTCACCCTTATTCATGCAGTTATAACTGCTTATCAGTGATTTATAACACATTTGTAAATTACTTAGTCATTAACAAACATCACTTTGCACAGGCCCCTCCCACGACTGTTGATGGACACTGCCATTTTAGTCTAGACCCGCCCTGAGTGTAAACGGCTTGTTCTGAGACAGTGCTTATGATTTATGGGGATTTAAAAAAAGCACTGAGTGGATTTTTAGAATTACACGGTGGTTGTGTAAACACACTGCCAACACACATGTTCAAACACCATGTAAAAAAGAATTTGCATAATAGGTGCCCTTTAACGTGTAGTGAATGTTGAACAACAATAATCTGGGGCCGTCAGTGATCCTTGAACATAAAGGGGTTAAGGAATTCACACCTTTAAAGCAGTTGTCATTCCCAAAACTTTGCTGTGTGAATGTAGATTTCTAGCTGTGAGTTCTCTGAAGACTTTTTCATCGTCTCCTAATCTCCTCCATATCACTTCAAAATATAGCATTCTGTGTATAATTAAAATGGGAGCATTCTGTGTAGAATACAAATATAGCATTCTGTGTAGAATTCAAATTCAAGTGGGCAGCTTCAGCATATATTTATAGTGTAGGAGGCGGGACTCTTCAGATCTAGAGAGCATTTGATTGGACAGAAAATCTGATGAGAAGCTGAAATGCAGAGTGTCATCAAAATCATTGATCCATATTGGCGGATGTGAGAGACTGTAAGTTTTGAATGTTTATATCTTCTAAATGCGCATTTTGTCATTGTTTTGGAGCACACTAGCTTATACAGTAGATAACCTTAAGGCTAACGTATTCATACTAAAAGCCAAAAAACTTACATTTTGATTTCATGGGGACTTTAACAGTACAGTTAATTTAAGGGGAAGTTTAGTGCTGAACATTTTATCATACTATGTCTACTCTTTAAACAGCATAATGGTAGAAATGGAACACTATGGCAACAGCTTTCTTACCTGTATGCGATGACATTTTGCTTCGGGAAGTTGGGCATAACTGATGGCACGGCAATTTCTTTCAGTTTTCCCCCTCTGTTTGGCATAAAACACTGTATTCGTGGTCATCCAGTTTGAAATGGTGACTACAAACAGAGGTTTTTTAGATTTTCCGTTGTGGCATTCTCTCCGTATTTATGATTCTTTGCAGTCTTTATCCACTGCCTACAATGCGCTGGAAACCGAAAGTATTCTCACTCTCTCTAAACGTTTACTCTTTGAATTCTTGCACCCGGGAACAATACAAGTCGACACCATTATGACTAAAAGTTTGCTAAGAAGTATTTCCTACATAAGCTAGGAGATTTTTTTTTTTACCCTGGGAAGCGTATCCATAGCAGACTGGTGGGAGTGGCCTTGGATGGCAACATGCCCAGTGCATTATGGGTGTTGAAGTTTTCCTACCTATTTGGCAAGCGAGAAGACAGCAGCCTTATTTTTCTGTTTTCTCTATTCATGTAGCACCGATTTCAAACATTTTTTCATCTTTCTACTGCATAGGCAGCCAAGTTTTATTGAAACCCCATTTTGCCAGCGGTGAAGTCCCTTTAAGACAAAAAACTGTTTATGAGGATACTTGCCAGAATGGGATGTATTTTGGCATACTTTTGTGTGTATTTGTTTAAACACAAGATATTTTATGGACAGCATCAACCCAAAGCTTTACACTGCATGTTTTGATCATGAATCTGGCTAGATGCATTAGGTTATGTAAGAAAAGTTGGATTGAAACAGCACATTGTTTAAATATGGTATGTGTATCACTGACGGATCAGGTTTGTAGTTGTCGTCTTCAGTTTGTGTGGTTGCCTGCCAAAGGCATTATAAATGGGGTCGCTCTCCCTTATGTCCTTTTGAGATGCCTGAGGTGTCGTACAGCATTGTTCTACTTTTCTTGAATGGCTTCAGTCAGTAATTTGTACTAACTTTTCCAATTTGCAGCTTATTAGTAGGCCAGCAAGAAACAGCACTATATCTGGAGTTTCTTTGTGTTTTATGCTAATACTGTTGTTTTGAGCATTCTTTTTGTGAAAATATTTAATTTTCCTGTTGGAATTGTTGGAGTGTTATTATATATTGTTATTTAAATATCAAACAGCTGATTTATCTTTATTATCAATAAATAGGTATTGATCAATACTACCATCACTCAGCAGCATTGGTAAATTAACTTCCACTTTGGTTCTTTAACTCTTTCCCTTTTCTCTGGTTCTTTAAAGAGTTAGTTCACCCAAAAAATGAAAATTCTGTCATTAATTACTCTCCTTCATGTTGCTCCAAACACATAAGACCTTTGTTCATCTTCGGAACACAAATTAAGATATTTTTTGATTAATTCCGTGAACTATCTGGCCTCCGATAGACTGCAACACAACGACCACTTTCAAGGCCCAGAAAGGTAGAAAAGACATCGCTCACGTGAACAGCATCGGCCAATACTGAGCCGGCCAATAAAGAACCAAAATTCGTCATTTACACACCCTTATGCAATCCCAGATGTATGTAAACTCAGTTGACTCTTCAAAAACCACACAAAACAAACATGACTGGTAATCCATACAACCCCAGTTGACTAGGAGAGTGTGAGGGGAAAAATAGTAATATTTTAAACTTTTTAATCAATAAACCATTGTTTTCGGCCAACTGTCATACTTGCATTTGCTTGACATAAACGTCAGCATGTTTTGAAGTGTGATGTAAGTGCGTTGTGAAACTTCTGACAGTCCTCTGTGGTAGGCTTACTGAGATCTAACTAACGGTTACGTCACTTGCCCACCGTGGCACTGCCCCCACCGTTGTTTTGATTTTTTTTTTATAGTAATAAAAATCATTTAGTTCAGTTAAAAAACACACTACAATTAAAAACTGAACATGTCTGCTCAATGCAGTGTGAACTGAGCGAGAGTCACAGCACAGACCAGCAGCAGGAGTCACATTTCATTTATCAAGAGAGTGAGGAGCTGACTGACAAGATGATGGCGGAAGATTGGATTTTTGCAATATTTTGGATTTAAACCCAGTGCTAATAGGGACCTGCTAATAATAACCTGCAAAGTTTTTTCCTACTTGTTTTGTTTTTCATTAAGAATAATAACGAACCCACCATTCAATTCAATTGCTGCCCCCGATTTGGCGCTAATTCAAAAGCGAAAGTAAGATGCGCATAGCTGCATGGACATGTGCTTGTCTACTGGCGTGGAGCGTTTTCAGTTAATTCCTATGAAAGCTCAATTTCCACAGAAATTGATTGAAAACACTCGCTCTGCTCCGCACCGTTATGCCCATGCGGCCGTGCGCATTTTACTTTCACTTTTGAATTAGCAATTTAAAAGCGAGGTGCAAAAGATGGACCCCCCCCCCCTCCCCCCTTCCTGGTGATACCTGATTACTGGTGTGGTCACACGACAGTTAACTGGTGGAAAAATATCCTCACTGTCACAACCCTTCTCTGTGGTTCACTGTTACTTCTCGCTGGAGTTTCACAATGCTACAGTAGAGTGTACTTCTCAGAGTAACAATAATAATAGTACAATTTAATAATTTTTCAAGTTTTATGCGTTTATTTGATTGCCACGATTTTGATAATAAATTTGTATTTATTTTCCAACAAAACATGATCGTAAGAAATACCGTCTTGTTTTGTTGGAAAATAAATACAAATGTAACACTTTTGAGTGACAAAAGTTGCAAAAGACAAAATCACTAAATTTGTTTTGTTGATTCACTGATTGATCAAGACATCTGGGGGAAAAAAATACTGCCCGCCCCACACTTGTTGGAGAACAGCTTATTACAGGAAAAAGCTATTTTAGGAGGTTGACAATATATGAAAATCATTTCAAGACATCCATTCATTCTATATTGTCTATATCTGTTTATAGTTTATTTTGACTTCTCTATACATTTATTTATATTATTGCATTTTCATATGTTCTATGTCAGAATGCCGGCTCATTATTAGTCAGCTCCTACGTCAGCATCACATGCATGCGTAGTGGGGCTGACGCATGTTCAATACTGCCCGCCCCACACTTGTTGAAGAACAGCTTATTACAGGAAAAACTATTTTAGGGGGTTGTCAATATATGAAAATCATTTCAAGACATCCATTCATTCTATATTGCCTATATCTGTTTATAGTTTATTTTAACTTCTCTATACATTTATTTATATTATTGCATTTTCATATGTATTTGGCCTGCTGTTTAATTTGTTCCTTTGCCCCAGCCCAGTTTATATAAGTTGGTGTCTCACAGGAGGACAAAGGGGGAAAGTGAGCTGATAAGAGCTAGAGATGTTTAGATGCTTTTGGAAGCAAATTTTCTTTGTTTTAAGAGTTTAAATTGTACATAGCATTTGTAAAAAAAAAAAAAAAAAAAAAAAGGGCATTTGACTGTCATTGACTTTCAATGAGTTAAAATTCTTAGAAGGCCGACAAACTAACACTGCTACCCAACGACTTTTCAGCCAAATGCAAGAAAATCTAACACCACCATGTTGTTGTTTTCATATGAGATGTTTTCGTATGAGTAGTGGTGAGTTAAAGTGTAACTTCGCTAATTTTCTACCCGCTTTGTTATTTTGTAAATTATTCGTTCTCTGTGTTACCTGGACCGAGAAATTCCTGTTTATTTGACAGCAAAAGTCCACTGGATGACACAAAGTGCACTTTGTAGATTTCACAGAAACCCTGGAGCTGTCAGATTTTATTTCCACATTTTTGTATCCCCGCCCACGGACAGTCAGATCAACAGAGGGTTATAGGAGTAGGTTTATCAATAAAAATACAAAAAATTGTATTTGTACTGTACTTTGTCTTCTCTTTAAACAGCATCATGGTAAAAACACTATGGAAACAACTTTCTCACCTGTACATTTTGGTTCGGGAAGTATGGACAGAACAGCAGTTTCTTTGTTTTTTCCCATCCGTTTGGCCTAAAACACAGTGTTCATTGTCATCCAGTTTGAAATGTTGGTAACACTTTATTTTAGGGTCTTTTAACTAGTTGCTTATTAGCATGCATATAACTAGAATATTGGCTATTTATTAGTACTTATTAAGCACATATTAATGGCTTATTCTGCATGACCTTATTCTACATTCTTAATCCTACCCAATGCCTAAACTTAACAACTACCTTACTAACTATTAATAAGCAGTAAATTAGGAGTTTATTGAGGGAAAAGTCATAGTTAATAGTTTATATGTGTTCCCTATACTAAAGTGTTACCGAAATGTTGACTACAAACACAGGTTTTTCAGATTATCTGTTGCGGCATTCTCTCCTTATTTACAATTCTTTGCAGCCTTTGTCCACTGCCTACAACCTGCTGGATCCTTCACTGGAAACTGAAAGTAACTCCCTGCTGCAATACAAGTTGACACCATTATGATTAAAAGTTTGCTAAGTAATATTTCCTATTAAAACAGGGTGGTATTTGACTCTGGTAAGTGTATCCATAGCAGACTGGTGGGAGTGGCCTTGGACAGCAACAAAAGGGAAGACTTTTTTTTCTGTTTTTTTTCTAGTCAGGTAGCACCAATTTCATTTCCTTTCTACTGCCTAAGCAGCCAGGTTTTATTGAAATTTTTCCAGCGAAGTCGCATAATATTCACCGCATAATATTGATGTCATATTGAGAGTCTCTAGCAGGTGCAAGCAAACTGTCCCCCCACTTCCAAAATGATACAGCAGTGACATTGCAGTGCTTCCCACAGGTTTGAAATATACTTGCGGTGGTAGCCGGGTGGAAAATCTTCCTATTACCCACAGCACAAAAATGGTCTACTACATGTGACAAACAACAAATAATGTGTGATTTTTAACAATATTCTTATTTATTGAAATTCATTTTAATTACATAGGCTACTATTACATTTAATTACATAGTAATATTATACATTATTATGTGTTATAAATTATGCACAATTACATCATTTTGTCATATAGTGTCTCTCTCTCAGTGAATGGGATACAGATTTTACTGATACTAGTAAAATCTATATATTAAATAATGTGTCAAATAATGTTCTTAGTCTTTTCTTCCTATAGGGTAGCATCCCAGCCAGAGACTACAATAGTTTACTATGCATTAAATGGAAATCAAATTAAATACAATTTATTGTGTAACCAAAGTACCAATAATGCCCAGAAGAAGAAAAAAACATAGTGTGTGACTTTTAATTATAAACAAGGCCAAAATACACTGGGACTCTTATTTTGAAATGTCTGTACTATTGCAGGCTGAACCTTCAGATGAGAGAGATAAAATATGCATTCTTACAACCGTCTAAAACCATATTATATAAAGGCCATAAAGTAGACATTGTCATAATTCATCAAATCGAGTTCATTAGCAATCGCTTGGCATAAATGTGCGCTATTCATTGATTGAGAATCACTTTGAAGCAGTCTGAAGCACTGTTGCGCGAGCCTGTAGAATGCCTTGTGACTTTGCAACTTGCAGCACTTTTTTTTTTTTAATGAAATCATAGCCTTTTGAAGTTTAATAATCAATAGGCTGTATCGTGATTTTTGTTTTACCATCCCCAAAATATAAGAAGTCTTAAAATGATCATTAAGACATTTGTTTTACCATTTCATGTATTGAAGACTTTTTATGACATTAAATTTAAGAAAACTTTATTCGCACACGTGCTCCTAAATACATTTTACAGTTTGCACACAGAAGCGCCCCCACTGTCGAGCCCTGTCTTTGTGAAATATCCACCGTGTCTCTGTAGGAAGACTCTCAAGTGGGAATGTCAGCGGGAGTAAACAGTTCTCGCGCACACAGAATGTGCAGGTACGAAACGCGTAGGGCGAGGGGAGATTTTCCACTAGTTAATCGATCGCGGATGGTTTCATTATCTCGGGCGGATAAAAAAAATTATAAGAGGATAAAAACAATAAAAGCAAAAATGTGTCTCCAAATACAAAATCTATGTGTAGGAAGCACTGCATTGGGAATACAAACTCAAATATGTCCAGCAGGGTTTTATCGCAAATGTCCGGAATGCATTTTGGGCACTGCTGGATCAATACTTCATTTGAGGATCTTTTAACTTTTTTTTTATTTTATTTTATTTATTTATTTTTTTTACCTTTATTTATATAGCGCTTTTTACAATGTAGATTGTGTTAAAGCAGCTTTACATTGATAACTGGTACATTATTTGGCTGCACAGCAGCTCTTAAAGAATAGTGTCAATGCAGGCAGATCAAAGCACTGTTGAATATCAAATGTCAAGTGTCCCCAACTTGACTTTGTTCAGTAGGGAATGATGCAGTCAATGGAAGCTCAGCCTTCCTGAGACATCAAACTCATTCCATCACAACTTCAAAGACATTTTCAATTTTGAGGACATGTGAAACATTCATGAGTCTGTTTTTATAGTAGTTGATGAGAGCTAAACGTGTGTGCTTCGGCATGTTGGGTAACATGAGGATTAGATAGGACACATTGTCAAGAGATGGATGGCACTCTGTGTTTGTCTGTGAGCGGATGGGACTCAGGCTAATGTAATAAACGCTCTAAAATCAGCAGATGCCAGCTGTGTTTGTAGGGCTACACGGCATTCTGGGAAACACTCTCAAGGTGCAGTAATGGAAGGTTATAAACCTCTGTTTTTTTCTTTAGCTGGTTGACTGGTGTATGGCTTGATTAATATCCAAACAATTTAAGCAGTTCTCTGTCTATTAAAAGGTTACTTCACCCAAAAATGAAAATTCTGCCATTGTTTACTCGCCCTCATGTCGTTCCAAACCCCTTAAGACTTTCGTCCATATTCGAAGCATGAGTAAAGATATTTTTAATGAAACCTGAGTGATTTTTGTTCCTCCACTGAAAGTCCATTCACTGGAAACATTGATACTTCAAAAAGTAAAAAAAAATATGTCTTAAAAATAATTTATATGAACCGAGCAGTTTAATCCAAGACACGATTGCTTTATATGATGAACAGATTTTTTACTTGGACGTTTATTCACATAAACGTTGATTAACACTAATACATAGAGCATATAAAATATGGTAAAGTCTGATATATTGGTCAATTTTTTTACATCTTTTTTTATTTTGATATATTGTGCACCCCTACTGTAGTAGGATTACAGAATCAAGAAGTTGCCTTCTAAAGTGTGAATTGTTTATTTTACAGAATTTTTCAAAAGTTCAAATTATTTTTTTTTTCCATGTAATTTATTTTTAAATGACTTGTTTCTAATTTAGTAAATATTATGTAAAATAAATATAAATTTAATTTCAGCAATTGTTATGCATGTGTTTTTACTATCTTTTAAAGGATTAGTTCACTTCAGAATTAAAATTTCCTGATAATTTGCTCACCCCCATGTCATCCAAGATGTTCATGTCTTTCTTTCTTCAGTCGAAAAGAAAATAAGGTTTTTGAGGAAAACATTCCAGGATTTTTTCCATATAGTGTACTTTAACAGTTACCAACGGTTTGAAGGTCCAAATTGCAGTTTCAATGCAGCTTCAAAGGGCTCTACACGATCCCAGATGATGAATAAGGGTCTTGTCTAGCAAAACAATCGGTCATTTGTAAAAAAAAAAATAAAAATGTATATACTTTTTAACCACAAATGCTTGTCTTGCACTAGCTCTGTGCATCCACAACTTCACGCATTACGTAGTCACGTTGGAAAGGTCACAGGTGGAAGGTAGGTTAGGGCGAAAAACTCTCTCTCATTTTCTTCTCCAACTTCAAAATTTTTTTGTAAAGGGCATTTGACTTAGTCTTTGCACGTTTGCTTTGTAAACACTGGGTCGGTACTTCTGCCTACATGATGTGTGACCTTTTCAACATGACTATGTAATGCATGAAGTCATGGACACGCATCACAGAGCTAGTGCAAGACAAGCATTTGTGTTTAAAAAGTATATAATTTTTTTTTTTTTTTTTTTTTTTTAGAAAATGTTTCTGCAAATGACCCTTCCCCGGTAGTTTGCCTGACAGGTGATCTAACCAATCATAACGCAGAATCCGCCGTTTTGTCAAAAAAGTTGGCACGGGGGCAACAAATGGCTGAAAAAGCAAGAAATTTTTAAAAGATTCAGTTGGGAGAACATCTAGCAACTAATTAAGTTAATTTATATCTGGTCTGTAACATGATTAGCTATAAAAGGGATGTCTTAGAGAGCCAGAGACTCTCAGAAGTAAAGATGGGCAGAGCTGTGAAAGAGTGCGTAAAAAGATTGTGGAATACTTTAAAAACAATGTTCCTCAACGTCAAATTGCAAAGGCTTTGCAAATCTCATCTACAGTGCATAACATCATCAAAAGATTCAGAGAAACTGGAGAAATCTTTGTGCGTTTTGCCATGGCTTGTCGGACGTAGCAACAGTAACTAAAGGGGGCGGGTCTTTGCGAATGGTCAGTTTGGACCAAAGACTATAGAATAACACAAGACGTGTCACTCGTATTGTTTTGAATGGGAGAAAGTGCAACGCGCAATATGGCGGAATAAGTCCCGCCTTCTAAATAAGAGCCAATCGCCAACTGGTAAAATCATCGCGTCACTGCAGTGGCCGTTAGAAGCACCGGTTACTATAGAAACAGTCAGACGCGCGCCTCCGAAATGAGGCACAAGAGACGCACATTTAGGTCTGCGCATGCGCATTAGCTTGATCCAGCCTAAAAAATAGTTTTTTTTTTGTTTGTTTTTTTTTTGTTTTGTTTTTTGTCATGATTCGAGCGTTTGGAAAAAAATTTGAGACAGTTGTTGTCAGATTTCATTGGTGATTACAAATATGAAATTTAATCGAAAGCTTGGCAAACAGCTTTGGAGAATTTGATGTTTCCCCATTCAAAGAGATAGGAGTTGCACTTGCATGCCCGAGAGGCATTTCAAAGACGGCTGCGGAGTGAAATGACTTGTCTTAAAAGGACTTTGGTTTGGACCTTCAAACCGTTGGTAACCGTTGAAGTCCGGTGTATATAGAGAGAAATTCTGGAATGTTTTTCTCAAAAAACTTAATTTCTTTTCAACTGAAGAAAGACAGACATGAACATCTTGGATGACATGGGGGTGAGTAAATTATCAGGAAATTTTCATTCTGAAGTGAGCTAATCCTTTAAATTAAATAGTGTGATTATCATATGTAGGCTTTATATTAGCCATCAAAAAAAATCAATAATCTTCCACAGAAACCAATGAGGTTTGTTCTCAGGCATCAAGCAAGTTCCAATTACCATATTTGATTCTACCAGTATGTTTCGCACAGTCTTTATTTTGTTGAACCTAAATGTTATTTTTCTCTTTCTCTCCTAGAAGGCAGCATCAAGGATTCTTCCCAGCGCTCTTGAGGCCGGGATCTGTTGGCAGCTGGGTCAGCGGGCTGGCTCCTCCCCCTCCCGGCGGCAGCGTGCGCTCTCAGCCGCCCCCTTGCACACCCCGCTCGCCAGGCCTACGTGCCCGAGCCCATGCCCCCAGCTCCACGCGGCCCTCCAACGCCATGTGTGTCCCGCACACTATGGAGGTGGGCAAGCACAGTGCCAGCCAGGGGCAGGGCAGCCGCGGCGGGGTTCCCCTGGAGCCGTTCGTTCACCAGGTGGGCGGCCACACCAGCATGATGCGTTATGACGACCACACCGTCTGCAAACCACTTATCACCCGTGAGCAGCGATTTTACGAGTCCCTGCCACCAGAGATGAAGGAATTCACCCCTGAATACAAAGGTAAGATAGAAGATTTGTATGCAATGCACTTTACTCAGATTTAGTGTTTTATTGTTGGTTTTTAGTGAGCTGACAGTGCAACAGTAACTGTTTCTGATAGCTTACTGAAGCACAACATGCCAAATTCCTCTGTCAAAAGTTGCTTCTCCAAATTCATGCACTTCAAAGCACTTTTTCAAAGCATTTTTTTAATCAAAGTTATCAACATTTAAATGAGTCAATACATAATCAATCCTTCTTCCAAAACATGTTTTTGTCTTACCCTGATTCACTATGGTAAGCCTATTATAAATGTCTATATTTTAGAACTGACGGGATGGTTTTCGTGATAAATTGCGTACATACGTCATTTGCCCGTGTGTCTCATCTAGTGTTGTCAAAATTACTGAGCGATACCAAAGCATCACTTTTTCGGTATTGCGGTTCGGTATAACACTAGTCTCATCATATCCGTAAATAGAGAAAAGTTGCTCCGGGTACTTTAATGCGTGTCTGGTGTGGGAGTAGCATAGGATAGTTGTCACAAAGGTTGACAGTGCAACACTATTCATGTGTGGTTTCGGTAACTTACAGCGACGGAGATATGAGCTGTGTGTCATCTGAAGGTTTTAGATCCATTCACTGTTCTCCACCAAAGCTGCTTCTGTCAATTTTGTGTTCTATGTGCGACTCAATGCTCCACTCTCAATCCAGATATAAAAGCTGCCATCGGTTAATGAAGATTTAAAAGATAAACTCGCAGCTTGATTGGACTCTTGACGTGTCAAAAATGATAAGACTTTTCAGTTTTATGGATGTCGCCATCTTATCATCATATTACTTTGGTCACTGTTGCTATGGTTACTGGTAAGGTATATAGGGGCTTGACTCCTGTTGCATGTTCATACAGTGTTCAAGACACTACTGTTGTTGCTGTGTGAACGGGACATTTCGAGACTCACACCTGTAAATGCGGTTGTCAATCCCAAAAACTGACAGTGTGAAGTTGTGAACCTATTTGTAGTGTTCCTCCCATCTAAAGGCCAATTCACACTACACCGACAGACTCAGACCAAAGGCAACAGACACTTCATCTGGTTTTGTTAGATCAGCCTGTTGGCATCTGTTGCCATTGGTCGGTGATTGTTTTTGCCAAGTGAATCAACAAAATCATTTTGAACTGACATTTGTCGGCGTGGTGCAGGTATGACGTCACTTTGTAGGCCCAAACACGGAAGCGAGTTAGCATTTTAGCACTTCCGGTTCCATCATGCCAAAGTCAATGGGTATTTTGAATGGAATTTTGGTTAAATGGCTGAAATAAGGTCTGTGATGAACACAAGCTCAAGGCACTTTCACGTTTTATTCTATGGCATAAAATAGATTAGTATTACCCCACTCGTGATTTTTTTTTTTTTTTAAGCTGTTATGTGTCTTGAAAAAGGCGGTTGTTAACAAGTGGCTAAATGGGACTACAGAGGCTGTCGGCGACATTAAACGTCATCACAGCGAACAGGTAAGCTCAATCCACTTTTACAGCCTCATTATGCTCATAATTGTGCTCTTATAAACTAGTCTAACTCAAACTTTCTGGGAAAATGTTTTTAGATAAAAACTGAAAGAGTTGTTGGAAGCTTTAGTGATGGTGACATTGAAGTCGAGCGACCGTGGTATAGTTTATAGCCTACCTTTAGCTTTTTACTTCTGGCGACTGCATTTAGGCTTTAAAGTTCATAAAAGTTGTTCATCTGTGAAAATTATCTTGATGGAAAATTATCTTGTTTCGTGAGGTGCCTTCATGCACAAACGCTGCCTTACAAGTCATCGAGGCTGCCTTATAAGGCATCGAGGCAATAAGTCAGCTGCCTAGGTTTTCGGATTCAGCCGCTAACTGCCGGTTGGCCTACAAAGTGACGTCATACCTGCACCACTCTTTTATCGGGTCGTGGAATGTCTGAGAAGCAACGTACTGTAATCTGGTGGTTGTTCGTGTTGGTCGCAGTCTGTCGGTGCAGTGTGAATCTGCCTTAATCACAATAAGCTTTGTTTTAATATGAAACAAAGTGTCAGTTTTCAAATTTTGTCGATTTTATAATCAAACACACAATAAAAGTAATTTTGATGCTCTTTAAAGTTTTGTGACAGATCGCTGTAGCCGCTCAATCACTGTCATCGCTCAATCGGTGTTTCAACTGCAGAAAGATGTCAATAAAACAGCTTGTAAACAATATGTCACATATTGTTACATTTACCTCAGAAAAGCTATTCAATGCCCATAAACTCCATAAATTTCAGCCAGAAAAAAATAACTCTGATACAATAGAACAATGATACAAATTAATTAAACAGTGCTTTAAGTTTTTCAGGTAGGTCTAACAGTAGTATTCAGGTACAGAATTTAATAATCAAATGTAAAATAACACTGCATGTCTTCACTGTATAAACTGAATGATTTATCTTTGTTAAAGCTACAAAAGTAAATTTATCTTTGTCTTTTGTTTAACATTGCACAAACAGCAGCAGGTTTATTAGTCAGGCTACTGTCACTTTACATGTCTTTACTACCTTTCTGGGCCTTGAAAGTGGTAATAACGTTGCAGTCTATCGGAGGCCAGAAAGCTCTCGAATTTCATCAAAAATATCTTTAATATAATTTATATTCTGAAGATGAACGACGGTCTTACGGGTTTGGCACGACATGAGGGTGAGTAATTAATGACAGAATTTAAATTTTTGGGTAAACTAACCCTTTAACAAGGAAACTCGCTGAGATGAGTATTTTGAAATCATTTTGTGTGTATGTGTCCGTTCAAGCACAAAAGACGCAAAAGAGAACTGAATCCGGTGTGCTATCTGCACGTGTCTGAAAACACAGAAAACAGAAAGATAATTCAGAAAACAACACATAAGTGCTGAATTGAGTTCTCCTTCACATCTTCTTGCACTTGAATGAATGTTTGAAAATCAGTTGAATGTGTAAATTGGCAAGACAAAACACATGCAAATGATAAACTTTCACTTTATGATGGGTAAACTTTGCAATTAATCTGTGAATCACATGCGTACCGAACTGTGGGGCCTTGTCCATACGGATCACAGATCAACTACGATCTGTTCCACCCCTAGTAGAAACGTCACACTGCTCAGAGAATCAAAACGGCATGTCTAATGAGACTGCTTTGGTTTAATAGGGATTAATAAAAAGGAGTGGTGGATTTTTATCATTGTAGGTTGGTTGTGTTCACACACACTTGTAACGAATTACAGATATTTAATTAATTAGCTTAAATTATGGGTGAAAAAAAAAAAAAAAAATATATATATATATAAACGCGTTATGATTAATTATAATATAAATCGACCAAAAAGGGAATTATGCACACATATTGTGAATTAATTACAACGGATTATAATTAATTACATATATGGTTCAGGATTAGTTCTAGTTCAATAGTTAATTTAGAAAGACTGGTCTATTTTGTCCAGCAAAATTTATCAGTCTTTTTATTCTCATCAGCTCTTAAAAAGGGATTTTCCTCTGGCCACGAGGAAAATCTCCGATCTAAGTACTCACAAAAGCATAAGCGAAATCAAACGTTGAAGGGACTTGGTTTATGAATGAGCAGCAAGAGAGACAATAAAAGTATAACTATAATGGATTTAATAGATACAAACTACGAATATATGACTAAAATATAACAAAGAAACATACATAGCATAAAACGAAAGTAAAGTCAAGAAAACAGCAGTGATCAAAGAAATGGCAAATTACAAACAGTTAAAACCTTAGAGAGCCAGCAAGGAAACTCAACTTACACTTGGAGCTTAAAACATTTAGAAAGAAACGGTACTGTACTTGCATAGGTCTAGGTGCTGCGGTTACTTCGCCTTTCTGCAGGAGTTTCAATGCGTGCGAGCTGGAGCGATTGGTCCTTTTCCCGAGGAAGGTTTCTTCGACAGGATTTTCAAACAAGGTTTTAACTTAAGAGTAAAATAGCCGAAAAAATAAGAAAGGAAGAGTCCGTCTCGTAGTCAAGGAAGAGTGAAGGCGACGGATGAAGAAGACTCAACGGATGAAGAAGACTCAGCGATGAGAGACGTGTGTCGTTGTCTTTTAAAGACAAACAAGCCAAAACGCCTCCTTGGATGCGCCAGCCAATGGCGAGGGTGCAATTTTTGGTGGGCAAACTTTTTCTTTGTCTCCATTTACGACCTAATTTGCATAGTATCTGGAATGTCAGATCTGAGTACATTTTCTTCGCAGTACTATTAAAAATAGAAAAATGCATTTTACAGTAATATAACATACATTGTTAATTAGAACATTCGGAGAGGTGTTTAAAACAAAACTAAACATGCTAGGTGGCAAAGGCATTAAGGGAGAGATACAGTTTTATACCTGAATATAACATTTAGAGTGAAACTAACACAACTACAGTCATAACTAAGCTTATATAATATGGATACATGCCTGCACACTTGAATACGACAAAAGTACACTTTGGCATAGTCATATTTTGAGGCTAAATGTAAATATATTCTCTCTGTGTGTGTGTGTGTGTGTGTGTCTGTATGTGTGTGTGTGTGTAATGTGTATTGGGGTAATGACCAGTGTCTGTGGGCCACCTGGCCATTAGCCCCGCATGGGGTGAACCAGGGTGACTCTTTGAAGTCCCTGGAGCTGGTGAGGACATTTTCTGCTTTGCTTCAAATGAGGTAACAAAGATGCCAATGGGGCAGTTTGATCCAGACTTGCCGGGGCCTATTCATGATTTACATGCAGAGTTCAAAAAGCTAAAAGCATTCTGACAATTCTAAAGTTGGTTGGCTAACCTGATCCTGTGCAGACGCTACACACTGCCAACACACATTTATGTCCAAACAACCATGTAAAAGTGGATTTTGCATAATTTTTGCATAAAGGTTGCCCTTTAAATGATTATAGAACTGTTTTTATTTTAGTGTTGATTATTAAATAAATTTAATAACTTAATTGATTATTTAATAAACTTTATTTTCATTTGTTTGTTAAATGAAAACTTTAATTTCAGTGTTTCTGTAAAAAATTAATTTTGGTGCATTACTACTCGGAATTTCTCATTGTAGCTTTTTTTCCAGGCTGATATAAATCTGTGCAGCCTGATTCATGTCAACCAGTCAACTTAGAGCTTGCAGTTTTGCTAAAGCTTTTTCCACTTTTGCATGCAGTATGTAGTGGGAATGCTAGTGATGTAAATGTGTGTGAACTAGGTGCAGTAAGCAATTTCTGAGAAGCGCTGTTGAAAGTGGATTGGACCGAGCACCACAACACCTGTAGCCAATCAGCAGTAGGGGGTGTGTCCGCTCATCATGGGGAAGGAGAGAGAGTGAGCAAGAGGGAGATTTGAAGAAAGACTGTAGTAAGAGAGTTTTCTAGTGCTGGAGAGGCCTCAGCGGGAAGGCCTGAAAAGGACGCCAAGGTTGTGTTGTTTCTGCTCCAGACGTGAGTAACGTGAGCATTGTTTTGCTTCACTTCAGCTATGATAGTGACATCCACTCTTGCATTGTGTGTTTGTGCGTTTTGGGGGAGGAACAGTAAAGGGACTGCATCTTTAAACAGTCAGTCAGTTTATCTCATTTCCTGTTTTGTCATCATGTTCCTGTTGTCTGTATCATATACAGCTCTGTGACACCCAGCCTCTGTTCTCACTTATTTAGCATAATGCCTGTTTGCTGTCAGATGGTGAGGTCTGTCTGGTGTACAGAACATTGTCTGAGACAGGATGTGAGCTGTCATGAGAGACAAGAACAGGTCCATTTTGTTACTATCATAAAATTGTAGTTGCTCTGATAATAGCAACCACAGAAAACGGAGCTCTCAGGAGCAGGTGCAGTGAAGTGGGATGTTATGACATCCAGTGTCATGTCAGAGGAAAGCCAGAGTCCAGAGATTGTTGAAAACAACCTGGCTAGAATTCTGTTCCAGTCTTTCTTCTCTTGAGATGATCAGCTTTAGGGGTCCTCTCTGATCACTGGATCTACTTTGACAGCAGTTTATGCATCACCCTTTCAATAAGCAGGCCAATGCCCAGTCGCCATCCGCAGAAAGTTCTGTAGATTTCCAGATCACTGGAATTATTAAATTTGGGTAACTGTAATTGTGTAATGGACAATGAACTGAACAAAGACAGGTTTTAAATACACAAGGCAAACTAATCAACTAAATGAATAACAGGTGTAGATGACTATCAAATGAAAGATAAACCATGGAAACAAATTGAAACACAGGAAAATGAACTAAAACACGTGACAAACCCACCTAAAACAGAAACATTTTTTAGCACACCAGGGTGATCATGAACATGAAATTGTCCAGCCATGACTTCCTGTTCCACAAAAGTATAAACATGAGGAAAAGCCAAATTCCCTTAATCATTCATCACAATGAGTAAAACCAAAGAATATAGTTCTGATGTGCAGCAAAAGATTGTTGAGCTTCACAAAATAGAAAGTGGCTGTAAGAAAATAGCTAAAGCATTGAAAATCCCCATTTCCACTATCAGGGCAATAATCCACTACGTGATTCAGTTCCAATCAACTAAAGATGTTACAAATCTGCCTGGAAGAGGACGTGTGTCTAAATCGTTCTAATGCACGGTGAGGAGGAAAGTTTGAGTGGCCAAAGACTCTCCAAGGATCACAGCTGGAGAATTGCAGAGATTAGTTGAGTCTTGAGTCTCAGAAAGCCTAAAAAAATTATCAAATAGCACCTACATCCCCACAAGTTGTTCTTTCTCATCCAGAAACAATCTCCAGCATATTCAGTTGTCAGACAAGACTGGAACAAACGGGACCGGCTTCTATGGTCAGATGAAACTAAAAAAAAGAGCTTTTTGGCAGCAAACCCACCAGATGCACACATGGATAAAAAGTACCCCATGCCCACAGTTAAATATACTGCTGGATCTTTAATGTTGTGGGCCTATTTTTCTGCTGGAGGTCCTGGACATCTTGTTCAGATACATAGTATCATGGATTCTATCAAATGCCAACAGATAAAAAATCAAAACCTGACCACTTCTGCTAGAAATCCAATAATGGGCTGTGGTTGAATCTTCCATCAGGACAATGATCCGAAACAAACTTCAAAACCAACACAAAAATGTGTCACTGTGCACAAAATGAAGCTTCTGCCATGGCCATCCCAGTCCCCTGACCTGAACCCTAAACAAAATGAGTGGAGTGAACTGAAGAGAAGCACCAACATGGAGCTGGGAATCTGATGGATCTGTAGAGATTCTGCATGAAGGAATGGTCTCTGATCTCTGTTCTCCAAACTCATCAGGCATTATAGGTGAAGACTCAGAGCTGTTATCTTGGCAAAAGGAGGTTGCAAAAAGTATTGAATAAAAGGGTGCCAATAATTGTGGCCAACGTGTTTTGGAGAAAAACATTTATTTCATAAAGGCAGATTTATTTTTACAGTCATCTTTGATCATATTTATCAAGGGTGCCAATAATTCTGACCACAACTGTATGCGATAATTAGATTAATTATGGGGGAAAAAATAACACATTAAAATTTTTAATGCATTAGAATAGCATAGAATGTCCATAAAATTCAAGATATGAAAGGTGAAAGGCGATCGATTCAAACCCCTTGAAGTGTACGACAACACTGGTAAGATTAGAACGCACACACATAATATCTGAGCCATAGTAGAGCCATGAGGACACTATATTTGAGAGCACGCGAGTTTTGTGGAGAAATTTGCGCTGCACATTACATTGATGCGCTCGTGCATTAATGTATTACATTGATGCCCACTCGACATGCGTCATTGAAAATGCCATAGTAACTGCCTCAAGTGAACTATAAAAATGAAAAGAATTTCGCATCTGAAAGCTGCAGTCGTTTCTTATTGGTTAAAATGAATGTTTTTCCGTGGGTGCCTATATAGCCTATAGTTCATGATAGGCTATAGTTAACAAGTTTGTGAATATTTTAAATATAAAAGGAAAAACGAAATAAAAGTGATACATCTATCATACAGCGGTCTTGTGCCTGTGTGACGCTTCACCCCCCACATTAATAATAAATGTACACATATTCTGAATTAATTTAATAAACTTAGTAACCTAGTGTCACACAGCATGGTTGTGGGAAACACACGCAGACGATGGAGCTCCAATCACAAAGACTTTAATGAATGTACGCAGGAGATCAACATACATGGCACAACAGAGACGTCAAATAATGACATATACAGTGACAACAACCGACAAAGACTGAGGGAGAACACAGGGAATATATAGAGGTCAGACAAAGGGGCAAACAAGGCTAATTAACAAGAGACACCTGGAACTAATGAACTCAAAACAGGGTAACCAAGGGAACAAACTAGTGGCGGGAAAACTGAACAAAAGAACATGTGACAAGGGAAACATACACAGAACACTGACATTACTCCCCCCACCCGGAAGGCACGACCTCGCGCCTCATAAAAGTCCAACCGGGGAGGGGGGGTGGGCTCTGGGCCCCTGAACTGCCTGATCCGCCATGGCGGCGCTCTGGAGGCTCCCTATCCCCTGAGCCACGCCCTTACCAGCCTCCAGAGCGGCGCCATGGCGGATCAGGCAGTTCAGGGGCCCAGAGCGGCCCCCCCCCCCCCCAAAAAAAAAAAAATCTTGGGAGGAGCTATACGGGTCTCCGGGCTGGAGCGGGCTCGGGACAGGACTCGGGACGGGAACCAGAGCCCTCTCTGGACTTGGGACGGGAACTGGAGCCCTCTCTGGACTCGGGACGGGAACTGGGGGCATCACTGGACGCTGGTCAGGGGCTGGAGCCATCACTGGACGCTGGTCAGGGGCTGGAGCCATCACTGGATGCTGGTCAGGGGCTCGAGCCATCACTGGACACTGGTCAGGGGCTCGAGTCCTTGTGTGGGTGGCCCAAACACACACAAACGCAAGCGCCAAGACAGGCACTACAGTGTCCTCTGGGCATGGAGCGAATACAAAAACTGGAGCGGGCTCATGGGCTAGAGCGGGCTCAAGGGTGAGATCCATCTCGGGAAGATGGAGGGAGTCGCCTCTGGACTCGGAACGAAGGAGGGAGTCACCTCTGGACTCGGGACGAAGGAGAGAGTCGCCTCTGGACTCCTGTCACGGGTTGAGGCAGACACTGGAGCAGATTCAGGGGCTGGTACAGGTTCTGACAAGAATATATACAGATCAGACAAAGGTGCAAACAAGGCTAATTAACAAGAGACACCTGGGACTAATGAACTCAAAACAGGGTAACCAAGGGAACAAACTAGTGGTGGGAAAACTGAACAAAAGAACATGTGACACAAGGGAAACATACACAGAACACTGACACCTAGCTTTCTTGGTAGCCTTTAGTAAATTAACTGCTCTAAGAAAATGATTCATAAAATATCAGTTGACCATATGCTTACTTTCAATTTCATATTTCCATATTGATAAAAATAAAAAAATCAAGATATAGTTCACCCAAAAGTTAAAAGTCAGTCATCATTTACTCAACCTCATGGTCCAAAAGTTTGTGTAATAAATTCTATGTTGAACCAAATAAAATATTTCTTTATGAATCTACTTTTTGTAATGTCTATTTGATGCTTTACACAATAATGACTTCAAATAATTTCACGTGAGCAGCACGACGCATTCGTGTGATGCTGACGCAGGAGCCGGCCAGTAATGAGTCGGCGTTCTGACGTAGGGCGCTGAAGTGCTGAACGTAAACAGCATATGAGAATGGCACAGAAGAGAAGATATTGTTGAATAAAGTCATTATTTTTGTTTTGTTTTTGCGCACAAAAAGTATTCTCATCACTTCATAAAATTAAGGTTGAACCACTGCAGTCACATCAACTTTTTTAACGTTGACGAGCGAAACTCTCAAGCACTCAGTCAGAGTGTTCAGCGAGTGAAAATGTATCTATGCTAAACTTATGCTTAGCTTCTAACACACAAACGGGTGAGTAAAATCTAAGAATTTATTAGCCACTGGCTAATGATATACATTATTTTAGTCGCCCAGAGTGAAGATTTAGTCGCATATGTGAGTGATTTATTTGCATTGTTGAGGGTTGAGTAGGTTTGTGTACTTTGTTGTCATCATTATGTGAAGTCCATTTCTTTATTGCATTTTGTTTGGTGCTGCAAGTAACAGAGAAATTACACACCTCCAGTCATGATGACATGATGACAAATCTGTACTTGACTAAATTGAGTGGAAAAGAAGTGCAGATTCCCCAAAATAATGCTTAGGTAAAGCAATGAAAGTGCCTTACTCAAGTAACACTCCTGCCAGCACATGGAATAGAGTTGTTCAGGCAGCCGCTATTATTTGTCTGCAGTGCAAATGTGTATGCGTGATGCTCACGTCTTTTAGCATCTGTCCTGTGTTCACCATCACCCCAAAACATCTCACATTCTAGATTCACAGCATACCTTCCATATGAACCCTGTGAGTTTTGATGGGGCTAAATGCATGCCATACATCTGTAACTTCCACTGACTATTTCAGGCCATGCTAGAGTAACATTGAAGCTTGTTATTTTCCTCATCTAGTCACAGCAGGGGTTATAAATAGGCCCGTCCTTATGAATCACATGGCATTGTTTTTAAATGTCAACAGAGTGGGATGAGTGTTATAAATGAGACTGGCGCAGGGTAGTTTTAGGGGTTACAAATTCATATCACCTCTTTAGCTGGCAAACAAATAGAAGATTTTCAGAAGGCTACATGTTTTCTACTCATTTCACTAAAGTTTACACAATCTATTTGTCTTCCAAGCAAAAAGAATGGCCCTTGTGCAAATGCGTGTGTGTGTTATTAGTCAGATTGTGTTTGTCTATAATTGTGACCATCAAGGCTGAAATCCAGGTCATTTCAAAATAAAACTTTTCTTACAGCTGTAATTAGGGTCCTGTGAGTTTTATTTTTTCCCCAAATTCCATGTTTTCTGTTTTATTTTTTCTGGATTGCACTTGAATGGTTTAATTAAATTTTAATAATCAAAAAGAGTGTCTAATAAATTCTATTCTATTCTAAATTCTAATAAACACTTTTTTTTTAACAATTTAATAATTTATTTAAAGTTGATTGAAAGTTATGAATTTTTTTTTTCTCAGAAATTCTGTCTGTTTTTTTTATTTTTTTTATTTTTTTTTTTATTTAATACATATTTATTATTAAAAATGGTGGAGATCAAATAAAGGCATAACATATTAACCATTTAATTAATCTTTTCAAAAGTAATTTTATTTTTTGTAAACCTTTGTAAGTCTAGCAAAAAATTTTTATATTTTCATTTATTAAATTGATAGTTATTAAAATATTACAATTTTTCTCAATCAATAAGACACATTTATCCTGACTTTAACACAGCCAACTAAACACACTCTTAAGTTAACCAAGTTAAGTTCAACTGTTTTATTAACTTTTATTAAAAGTCAGTTCTATCTTCAAAACTACAGGTGTGGTCTCTATTTTATAACGTATTCAACTATAGACAAACAAATACATGAATGAAAATACATGTTTATCATAAAGTTCTTCAAAGGGTAGAGGGGGGGGGTCTTCCTCGATATCTCCACAGGCCTCTTCCATTGTGGTTGGTGGTACAATAGAAGTGGAATGCCATAGTACCCAGTCTGTTTATCCCATAGCATTTACTTCAGACTGCAAAGTCACAATCCAGGTAAAATATCTTTTGCCATGGCACTGTAGCAGCCTGACATATGTCTGTCAGTAGCCGGTGTCTGACGGAGATTTCGTATAAACAAAATGTAATTTGTCTTATCAGACTGCACTGTAGTACTGTATAAATCTATACTTTAAAATATATATAAAATATTTTTTTGGCTTATTTAGCACCCTGTCTCTTGTGTGTGTGTGTGTGTGTGTGTGTGTGTGTCACAGATAAATTGCTTCTGCTTAAATGAAACATTTTGAAAGCAGCCAGAAAATAGGAGAATTAATTACCTAATTATGCAAAATATCAAAGGCTAGAGTCTGATCAAGGCTGATCTTGGTGGATCTTAAAATCAACAGATACTGAGTAGATAACTGGAGGAAACTCCAGAGCCAACCACGGCACTAGATCAGCTCGGTGTACAGCACGTCTTCTCAAGACTGCTGCAAAACAAGCTCAGATGTAATTCTCTAAAGCCTATTAAACAGAGCTCTTCCTGAATTAGCTCATTAGGCATCATCACAGTCTTCATTCATCAGCTCACGTTGCTAGGCTGACATCACTGAGGATGGATCATGGAACTAAATATGAGCTTTAAGACAGAGGCATGATGGGATTATTCAGCCCTTCCCACTTGCCTCCTGTCTCATTGTGTCCTTCCCACACATGTACATCTATCTGAGCTCCTATCTGAGTGCTTCTTTGTGTGGCATTTGGGCAGTTCTATAAACTCAGTTATGGCTTTCTTTGAATCACTATCATCAATGTTTATATGTCTTGACTTTCTCTTTACCCAAACCATCATTATTGGTTATTCAGCAAAAGCTATTTCTTAAATCTCTATTTATATCCTTCTTACCCTTCCCTCAGAGACATTAACATCCATAAAATATTGATAAATTATCATCAACAGAGGTGCAAATTTGTGAATGTGTCAAAACACATGCTGTGGTTTCTGATTGGCTGTCAGTGTCCAAGCGAGAGTGACATCACTGCATTTACAACACTTTGTTTAGTTGTGTATGCTGTACAGTTATGTAAATTCGGTTGTCACTATATGAATATTTTCAGGACTAAATTTGAAGCTTGTACTTGAATTTATACAGAATGTAATTATATTTAATGACAGTACTATATTTAACTGAAGTGTGTACATGACCAATGTAAAAATTTTCAGTTCAGTTTTTGGTACCTGCTGATTTATATCAGCAGTAATTCCATGTTGATTTTTCATAAAATCACATGACTGTGGCTTTGGACTTAAATAATTATGTGTCCTCTTTTGCTTGTTGTGTATTTGTACATTTGCCCTTAATAGATTAGCAAGTGTTTATTAATGGAGATTCACCACTGAAACAATAATTTAGTCCAAAACCTGGTATAATTGGAGTCTTGCATCATAATGTGTCAATTTTGTAAACTAAATCAATGTTAATGTTTATATTATGTCTTTCTTTATTGGATTCTTGGCATACACAAGATCTCAATAGTTGACATGTAAATGTTCTCGTTGTTGTCTAGGTGTGGTGCTGGTGTGTTTTGAGGGTGACTCTGATGGCTACATCAATCTGGTTGCATATCCATATGAAGAGAGCGAGGGGCTGGACCATGAAGAGCTGTCCGAAAGAGATCAGCCTCGCCGAAAACACTCTCGCCGTAGCCTCCATCGCTCCAGCAGCGAGCACAAAGAGGACAGGCCGGCTCTCGACAGCGATGGCAACGACAAGTGAGTGAATGTCCATGTACACTGGCAATATGTGTAAAAGAATCCACCACTTATGACAACCACAATGAACACTGCAAAACTTTCAGTGCCAACAGCAGCATCCCAGAGGGATGTGATTTTTCTGTATTCATACAGATTTTCCAACCTGAGACGTATGACCCATAAAATTGCACAAATCTGTGGGGAAAATTGCTGTGTTTTCAAATACATTTAAAATATATTTATTTTATGCATGGATACGGTAGCTTCCAACAGAAGCTTTCTGTGTGTGCAACATCCTTAGCATTTCCTCCAGGTTATTCGCCAAGTGAAAAAAAAAAAATGCGTTGGTCAGTATACTGTATGAAACGTGATACTCGCCAACTGGCTGATAACTTTGAATAATTTCTAACAATGCATGGATGCGTGAATGTGATATGGCACATTTGGCAAAGGCTCTGATTTAATAATATAAATATATAGTCTGATGCACTACATGTTACAGAGTGAGGACACTGTTTTCTTTTACATGCATTTTTAATGTCTTGAAGCATCTCAGTTCACAGTAAATGCTGCTCCTCTCATGAATGCGTGAAAACACAATGCACGCCTTTTAAATCTGTTGTCAGCAAATGAGTAACTTTAACCTGCTTACCTGCTTTTTTGTCCTTGGCTGATCACATGCCTGTATTTTGTTCATTGTCAAGATAATTTGTCCGTTGTCAAGCATTTCACTTTCAACTAAAGTGCATAACATTTTTAATCCAAATTATAAGATCGGCTCCAGTGTTCATTTCTGCATACTGTACTGTAGTTTTAGTCTTGTGACAAAAATATCCTTTAGATTTAGCTAATATTTTTTCATGTCATATATTTATTTTGTCAATTTTACTCTGATTAAAACTTTATTTTAGTCAACAACAAAAATGAAAAGAAAGTGGAAATTACAGCAAATATTTAAACATTTTATAATTTAAATGAAACATTTTAACATTCATTGTGAACTAGGGATGTCATGGTGAGGAACTTTTCATACCGGTATGAACTTGTATACCGGTATCACGTTTTCAATGTGATCAGTTGTGCAAATTTCAGTTTCACTTGAATTCACATTTTGAATAATTGAATTTAAAATTTGCACAACTGATCACATTGGAAACATGATCTCTGTGATAATAACATAGTGCTTCCTATCAAGCCAATCTGTGTGAATCAGTAAACTTGCCAAGTAAACATTCCCATGTAAAATATATTAATTCTAAGAGTTGGCAATCACAAAACATTCTCAGGTGTCACACTTACATTGGATTGTGGGTAATAGTGTGTCTCTGTAGTCTGCAGGAGTTGAAGAGTCCTCTTCTGGATCTCCAGATTCATTCAGATGTGCCCTTCCAGATGCTGGACAGCAACAGCGGCCTGAGCTCAGAGAAGATCAGCCACAACCCCTGGAGTCTGCGCTGCCATAAACAACAGCTCAGCCGCATGCGCTCCGAGTCCAAAGACAGGAAGCTCTACAGTATCTTACTCTAGAGTTAGCATGTCAGATTTTTGTCACAACTTTTTGGTTTGGGAAAAAAAGTATATATAGTTGATAGACAAATTTGACAGATTTACTTTCTTTGACAAGCAGTTGAATTGAGTCAATTATATGAAATTAATCAATAAAAGTATTTCCATTACCAGAGGAATAATAAAAGGGTCAGTTTAAAACTGCTCTTTGGAACATTTACAGTGAGGTATTCTGAAAAGGATAGGTTAGCTTTATGTAGTTTTTAATGCTTTATTTATCTATCAGTGTAATTAATGTTCTAATTCTCTATAGCTTGTTTGCCTTCAATCATTCCAGATGTGTACCTTATACCTTATATTTTAAATTGGCACTTTATAAATGAGGTAAAATGTATCTGCTAGTTTATACATTTAGTACATGAGCTGCTTGGAAACATTTTAGACTTTTATTTTGTGCCTGAGTGATGCTCATTTTGACTACTAAGGTTAGCTACTGTTCAAGCCAGACCAAAGCCGTTAAGTGTGTTCAAACAGCCAAGAACAGCTTCACATAATTGCGTCAAGTCTGTTTCTGGCTTTACTCACAAATCACAAGCAGAACAAATTAATGTCAAAATAATTTGTAAAACCATTTCTATGTAAACTGTTGCATTCAATTGAGTGAACACGAAACTGTTGCATCAACACTGAATATCACGCATGATGCAAATCATTTTGCAATTAGCAGTCGCTCTCCTGCTATCATGCTTCCTTGAGTTCCATCATCAGTTTAATAACTTAAGCGGCGTTGTCAACGCACTGCTAAGAAATATGATGTAGCTTTTCAGTATCAATGCTGTTTTATTAATGTAAGTCATGGGGCGGCCTTGACATCAAGTTTCTGTGCTCCTGAATGTTTATGTGCACATGCTACAGTAATGGCAGTGCATTCATTTACAATAGTGATTATACTGGAGCTAGCTGTGCCTTAAACAGTTTTAATGCATACATTCCAGCCAATCAGAATCGAGTATTCAGACAGACCATAGTATAAATACATGTAAAACAACTGTGTGCATGTGCATATGTATTTCCTCTCTTATGATCCTTGACCCAAAACCTCCACCAGAATTTCTGCTGCTGGAAAATGTGGTCCATCATTTCAACTACCCCTGCATCCTGGACTTGAAGATGGGCACCCGGCAACACGGCGATGATGCGTCAGAGGAAAAGGCCGCCCGCCAGATGAAGAAATGCGAGCAAAGCACATCTGCCACATTAGGAGTGCGTGTGTGCGGCATGCAGGTGCGTTTGGCTTTGACCTGAGACACGTTTATCGGAACAATAAAACATAGTCAGGGAAGCACCAGTACTGCAGTGGTGCTGATTTGAATTAGTTCAGGATTAGAATTTTAAACTCTTGGTCTAGTAGTTGGTACTCATATAATGTCACCCAAGTTTGAATCTAAAGATGAGACAGGAGTCCCTTACATTTGCTGGAAAACAAATGTCATTATGGTAATTTGTAAATGTAAATATGTATGTCTATAGAATAGGAGGGTCTTCAACCCTGCTCCTGGAGAGTGACCATCCTGTAGAGTTTGGCTCGACTCCAATCAAACACACCTGAAGCAGCTGATCAAGGTGTTCAGGGTTACTTGAAAATGACAGGCAGTTGCAAGTGAAGACTGCAGGAATGTAGTGCTGAATTCAGAACTGGCATAGTACTACATACTAGCATACTAAACTCACTGTTTCTGCCATAGAAAGATAAAAGTAGTAAGCTAGTATGCAGTTCTGAATTCAGCATAGCTCTCCAGGGGCCGGTTGCACCAGCTATGTGTAAGTTACAAATTAGCCTTACCGTAAATTACACTACTAAATATTTTTGCAGTGCACCATTAAATTTAGTTGAAGTGTAACTTTACGTATAAACTAAATATTTACGGAAGCCTCCGATCAGGAGTAACGGTTGGAATAAAATAGCAGACTGAACTGCATCAATAAGCTCTTGTTTTACCTGACAGACTTCAGTTCTTTAGACATATATGATAATGCTGACATTTACACTCGCTTGCATTTTAAGAAAGAAAACATTATGTGAAAAGATTACTGTGTTAGCGGCTCTTCAACAAACAAAATATTTACATATAAAAACACTGTTATTCATGATTAAGTAGTATTGTATTTAATGGAAACTTATTTTTACCGTTAGTTACGTGAGGCAGAATAAGTTAGAATGAGGGATAAACTGAAATTCACGCATTTCAACACAGCTTTTTAACAGCGATACATTTACTGGCAGATGAAGTGGAGCAAGAAGAGAGAAATGTCAAAGTTCCTGAAGATTACGTGCATCTGTCACTGATAGAACCAGTACGTTATTAGAACTATAGATATTTATGGTTAGAACATCTCACAGAGAGCGCGCCTGCTGCTTGTGCACCTTATCATGAGTGCTGTGGCTGAAACAGTTGTGGCGCCGAGAGTGAACAGTGCTTTACAACAGGTTACTTTACTCATAGAAATAATCTTAGACAAGCTGTCCGAAATTATTGCGTGCTATATCAGTATGGTTGTATTTTTATTTCTCTCTCTTTACCATTCTGATTGTTGTTATGCATCAATTATAGGCCTACGATGTGTAGTCCATCTGGATGCTAATAAGTGTTATTTAATAATAATATAATAATAATAATAATAATAATAATTTCTGTTCCCAAAAATAACTCTGGTGATGTCTAAACCCATCTTTCACATAATTTTTAGAAAGCACTTTGGTCTGATGTGAACGTGCTGGTGGTATAATGGTGTGGAGGATATTTTCTTGGCACACTTAGTACCAATTGCGCATCCTTTAAAAGCCACAGCCTACCTGAGTATTGTTGCTGACCATGTCCAGCCCTTTATGACCACAGTGTAGGCTACATATCTTCTGATGGCTACTTCAGCAGGATAATACACGTCACAAAGCTCAAATCATCTCAAACTGATTTCTTGAACATGACAATGAGTTTAGTATACTCAAATGGCCTTCACAGTCACCAGATCTCAGTCCAATAGAGCAGATTTGGGATGTGCTGGAACAGGAGTTTTTTGGCATGATAGCTTTTGTACAGTGTTGAAAAACATTACTAGTTGTGAAGTTTTAAGTAAAATGTTCATAAACAATTTTTCTAGGGTGTGAAAGAGGGGTTTAAACATCAGAGGTTTTTTTGGGAATAGAAATTATTATTATTTATTATTATTTTTATAAATAACATTAGCATCCAGATGGACTACACATCGTTTTATTGAAGGCCTATTATTGATGCATAAACAACAATCAGAATGGTAAAGAGATAAAAAATACAACCATACTGATATAGCACGCAATAATCAAGATTAATCAAGATTATTTCTATGAGTAAAGTAACCTGTTGTAAAGCACTGCTCACTCGTGGTGCCGCAGCTGTTTCAGCACTTTAAGAGACACGCCACAGCGTGTGATATCTTACAATAAGGTGCACAAGCGCCAGGCGTGTTCTGTGTGGCGTTCTAACCATAAATATCTATGGTTCTAATAACATACTTCTATCACTGACTGATATGCATAATCTTCAGAAGCATTGACATTTCTGTTTTTGCTCCACTTCAGTAAATTCCTCGCTCTTAATAGCTCTGTCTGCCACCCCCATGTTTCCATCACCTGGCCCCACCTTGGTGCAATGATTGACAGGGTGGGGCGGGGACATGATCGGTTCGGATTACGTTTTCAATTCCACATTGAATTTTGCTACACTTATTGCGGGGCATTTAATGAAAATGCAATCGCAAGTATCTTAACTATGAGTGTAAATGCAATTAAGGGTGTTTTCACATATAGTTTGTTTTAAAAGAACCAAACCCAGTTCACTTAAAGTGAAAAAGAAAGGGAACCAGCCGAAAGTGACCTCAGTCCTTTTGGTGTTCACAATCTAGTGGACTCAAAAGAGAACCCAGTTCTTTTTTTTTTTGGTCCTCTTCAACATTGAAGGTGAAGGGTCAGACCCTTTCTTGTTCACACTACAACTTCATAAGAACTCAGACCCCAGCTTTCTGTTTTCAGTAACTTGCTGCATCTCCTGACCTCCGGAGGTGGTCTAATTATGGTTCTCTTTTGGGTCCTTTTAGGGGGGTCTGAGATCACTTGTTTTGTTCACATATACACGCAGAAACGCTCCAAGAGCGTTTGGAGGGCTCAAACGAACTAGGTGTGATTTCAAACACCCTAAGAAAAATAACATTTAAATGATCATTTGCAACAGTTTTTGCTTAAACATGTTAAACATATATAATAATTTCTGTAATACATTTTAATTTTAATTTTGCAACTAATAAAACGTTAAAATATATGTTTAAATTATATGTTAAAACTAATGTAGGAAATAGCAAATGTAAATTATATTATTGAATTTGAATTATCATTTTGTTCCAAACGTTGCACATATGGTATGGAAAATGTAAATTTAAATACAGAGAAATGCATTGCCATTTTATATATTGCATTGCCATTTTGCATATTACATTTCAAATTGAATATTGCTACCCATAAGCTTCCATAACACTGGAGCAGAGTTGAAGACCTGCTGTGGAACATTCTAGTAATCAACCGATATGGATTTTTGGATAGCTGAAGCCAATGCGGCGTGGTACATGTGATATCACAGTATTTAATTTAAAGAGCATGTGCATAAGAATTTCTGCAATAAAACTTATATATATTTTACATAATTATTCAGCACCGGTGCACACATGTAAATCTAAAAAAGATGTCATCTAAGCAGGTGCTATATCTACTGCTGTAGTTTTGACTTATTGGAAACATTGAAGTTGTTAAAGTTAGAAATAACAAATTGCTAGTCTGATAAGGTCAAATTTTATAATGAAATTGAGAGCTACTTGGCTATCTATCGGTTCAATAAATATCTTACCTGTTAAGTAATAATAAAGTAGTCTCTGCGTTGCTTTTAAAACCTTCCAAACCTCTGAAAAGGCAAGCCGATATAGATCCGGGTTTTAATACAGACTCTGACGCTTTCCGTTTTTGCTTGTAAACTTTGCTTGTTTTGTTTTATAGGTTTATCGAACTGTATTTGAGTTAAGACATGGTTTGGAAGGTGGATTCTTTCGTCAGCCTTACCAACCTCTCCTCATCTCCTTATTCTGCAGGTGTACCAGATGGACACAGGTCATTATCTATGCAGGAACAAGTACTATGGCCGTAGTCTTTCCATTGAGGGATTTCGGCATGCACTCTTTCAGTTCATGCACAATGGCACGCAACTGCGCAAAGACCTTTTTGAGCCTATCCTGAGCAAACTGTGCAGCCTCAAGGCTGTCCTGGAGCGCCAGGCCTCGTACCGTTTCTACTCCAGCTCACTGCTCATCATATATGAGGGCAAGGATCCAGAGTCTGTCGACGGGTGGCAGAAACCCTCAGAACTGCTGCCTGAAAAGGAAAATCAGGCCACACTGCTTGGTTCTCTGGAGAAGCCACCGGCCTCTGAGCTCCATACCCCTCCTCAGGTGCTGAGTGTGGATGTGCGCATGATAGACTTCGCCCACAGCACCTTCAAAGGTTTCCGGGATGACCAAACCGTCCACGACGGACCTGACCGCGGCTACGTATTTGGACTAGAGAGCCTCATCAACATTTTGCAGCAAATCCGTGAGGAGAACCAGTAGCCAAACCCATTGTTCCTTCAGTTGCAGTCCACGTAAAAAGCTCCTCCCTCCAGACTGTTGACATTTTCATAGAAAAACAAAGATGTTTATAAAGATTGCACATTAACGCAAACCTGAAGGTGTGTTTTCTGTTTCTCACTTAGTATTTGAACCATGAGGGATTCATATACATAAGAAATGGAGGAAGGTTCTTGACTCTCCTGTCATGAAAGAAATTGCTACTAGTCTGCCTCCCCTCATCAGAAGATGTTTCAGTTTGTTTGTCACATGGATTCATCACCACCATGTGGCCAACTGAAGTACTGCAGTCATGAACCGTGAGCTCAGGGCATGTCCGCTGTCAGGGTCTCTCTTAAAGTGTGGGATTGCCATAGAGAGAGCAAGTGTGTCTGTGTCTGTGTGTGTCAGTGTGAGTGAATCGCAAGAAGAAATGCACAGGTCATATTTTACCCCAAATCACAAGAAATAAATCTTATTATATTGCCTAAATAAAGCCTGTTTTTAGGACCTTTAAGATTTTTGTGCCATTATTATTTTCATGTTAATTTAAGCATGAAAGCATTTCTCCCCAAATCTTATTATAATGCAAACAACAACAAAACATTCTATCCAGAAACACTGATTTTGTTTTTCATTTATTAATATATTATAAATATGCTTAACTATGAAAATCATGCCACAATGCAAACAAAGTCTTAATGGTTTTAAAAATATCTTTATGCAGTATTGTTTTTTTCTTGTGTGTTTTTTTTTGGGGGGGGGGGGGGGGGTGAAATATGAGCTGTTGTTCTCAGCATTTCTCCAGGAGTTTTAAAGAGGGCAGTTTAGCTCAGAGTCGTTGATTAAAGCTTTATTGTAGGAGTTGGAGGTGTTTAAAGGGAGGTTTTAAACCACTCATCTCTGATGACAAGATGATGAATCTGGCCTTATGGCAATAGTTGAATTAAGCTTAGCTATGCGCATCTATTTAACCAGTCAGGTGATTTTTTTTTTTTTTTTTTTTGATAGCTGTCTTAATTCTGTACATTTAGAGCAATCATTAAATTTTACAGTTTTTACATATTTGTTGGGATAGTATATTTGTAGGCTTGAATTTAGATTACCCTTGTGTTACCAAGTCTTTCCCTGTCAGTAACGAGGTTATCATTACAGAAGAAAACCTCACTGCATATAAATAATTTTCTTAATCTGTCAGAATATTTAAACATCCTTAAAACCTTAAAAAGCAAAATTGTGTAAGGTATTAAGACTTGTTTACAGAAAAAAAAATCTCAAATTAATTTTTCTTACCCCATTGGCAAATCTTGAAAAAAAACTATAATATTTGAAACCATTTTTGATTCATCCTACAGTTGTTTTAGGCATATTTAGATATTTTTGCTGAAAAACAAATGAGATAAAACGACTGATTAAGAAACTTATCTTTGCTTTAGTTAGTGCTCACTAACATCTGCACTGTAAATTATCATAAACACCATTACAAGAGCATGACTTTTCGTTTCGTTTTGTTTTGGAGTCATTTTAAAGGGTTGTCTTTTAATTACACCGATACACAGTGACAATTTGCCCACCATCAGCAAATGTAGCAAGATTTGTCCCTAGGTTCGTTCTCGTCAACTCAGTCGAGTGGAGAATGACACGTTCAGCATGTTCTCTGTCTAGGTGAATCATTTATTGCACTATAGTGTCATCCTTTTGCTGAAACATGGACACTTTTCTACATTCTCTGGGAAATAGACATCACATCCACCTGTAGTAGCAGTTGAGCAAATATAATTGTAATAACTTTGTTCGTTCGTCTTGTCCTACATTTATTGACTTTGGTCACATGTGGTGTATAAATCATAAATCAACATTACAAAACATGGCATCTATGCGGAGTTGTGCCGTAGGGATGTGTCTGTATTTAGACGTGATTTTGGTCAATAGCCATAACTGGGACGCCCAGGAGTGTATTGCGTACATTGTTTAACAGAGTCATCACAGCACAATCAGATAATTTCCGTAACCGTTGAAGGGAAATGTTTGAAGAACAAAAGCCACATGCGTGATGTGTTCTCTCACAATAAATGAGCAATGTACTAAAGTTACAGTTAGAATACATCATTACTAACATGTTGGCGTCATTGTGTAGCTGGTTTGTGTATCTAAACCTTTAATTTGTGCCGAACCATGAGAGAGGAACCCAGATTCATAGATTTGGCATAAAAAGAAAGAATATTATTACCCCTCATCCTGAAAACAATCCTTTTCTCTTTATTGTTGTTGCATGGATGGGTATTTTTTTAAGAAAAAAATAATATGACAACTTTGAATGTGAGATATAAATTGTTTATTTAAGAAAAGTTGTCTTGTCTCTTTAATATTTTGTTGCTGTTTTGACTTGACCAAATAAAACAGAAAGAACATTTAAACCATAACTTTTAAAAAAATAAGAGTTTAAATAGCAGGAATTCTGTGTGCAGTCCAAAATAAATAATAATAATAATTTACTTATTAGTCTTTTCTTTAATTTAGGGTACATTTCATATCAGCAAAATGCTTTCTCAATAAAACAACTATTGGTTTTAGTTTATATATTTTATCAGTGTAACATATCTGCTAAACACCATTTTGATATTACCAAAAAAAAACAAACAAAAAAAAAATGTTTTCCCTGGTGGGTTTGTCAACTATTAGGAACAAATTGTATGCCACTACATTCACTGATTAAGTTACTCAAATATTAAATGTTTGTTTGTTTGTTTATTTATTTTGTCTATTCTATGTGCAGTGACTATTTTAAAAGACTTAAAAGAATTTTATTTTTTTTGCAGATATTTGTGTAAATTTCTCAGCATGGTCATTAAGGACAAGAGCATTTAATCATAAATCTACTTTAAAGATAATTTTGGTGGTTTTAAAAATGCCATGCAAAACTCTAGTTCATGTGGATATAAACTATACCCTAAAATAATATCAAAAGCATATTTAAAATGTAAAAATTCTGTCCAAATATAGTTGACAATAACATAGTTGACAATGACAGTAATAGTTGACGCAAAGTAACAGTTAACAATGACAGTAACATAGTTGACAGTGACAGTAACAGTTGACGCAATTAACAGTTAACAATGACAGTAAAAGTTTACACAAGTAACATAGTTGACAATGACAACATAGTTGACAATGACAGTAACATGATTGATGCAAGTAACAGTTGACAAGGACAGTAACGGGTGACACAAGTAACATAGTTAACTATTTCACCATTTTGCCTCATAATTTCAATGGCTTGTTTGGCCAACCAAATGTTATTTTCTTGATCATGTTAACTTCATATTTTAATATTTATTTGAAATAAAATCATAAAGTATTGTAAACCATAATAATGTTCCTTAGATAGTTGATGGGCAATTAATATACTCCTTGATGATAGGTCATTGGAGATAAAATATAGAAAAAAATTAAGAGGATATTTACCAAAATGTGTTCAAAATATCTGCAGCAGAAGAAAATGACATCACATGATGCTTGTCACATGGGTTAAACCATTGTTTAGTTTTCAGGGGTGTTTGGTTAATAGCATAGTTTACAGAATTTTTGCAGACATTAATAAAGTGAAATATTTTCTTATTTGAAAGAAAATGAAATTTAAAGTCAATCTATTCCTCTAAGGCAGGGGTTCCCAAACACATTCCTGGAGCCTCCCCAACACTGCATGTATTCCATGTTTGATTAAGGTTGGAGCTAAACTCTGCAGGGACAGCAGCCCTCCAGGACCGAGTTTGCCCATGCTTGCTCCAAGACCTGAAATGGGTGTGTCAGACAAAGGAGACATGCAAAATGTGCAGTGCTGGGGAGGCTCCGGGAATGTGTTTGGGAACCCCTGCTCTAAGGTATTTGTGCCAATTCTGGGGGTCCATCTTACCCTCAAAATGACTGTCTAAACCTCACAAATGTTGATATTGAGATGAAATGACTGAAAGGCGTGTTTGATAGGCCATTGGCAGGCCATTTTATCATTTAATGCTGCATGTTGATTATCCATAATTATAGTTCAGCACAATTGCATAATAATGATGCAGATTTTCTCTAATTTGATTAGTAAGAAAGATGATTTGAGATATTTGTATGACATCGTACATAGAAAATGACTAGACAAAATTATATTTTCAAATATATTAATTGCTCCTCTTCCTTGTCAAATATACTGTGATGTGTTGAGCAATTGAAGTGCACTTAGCTCCATCCTTTACCTCCTGTTGCTAACAGAGACAGACACTGGTCCAAAACTGCTGATAGAGCAGGTACTACATTTCATTAAGAACTTACTTCAACTGTTAAAAAGTATGTTCTATAACGTGTGGATAGGTTAATTTTTCAAAATCTAGATAAACCCACTCAATTGAGAAGGAAAACGCTCATTTGATAGCAATTACAGTTCATAATAAGCTGAAGACAGTGCACTCATTACTTCTGAATCAGTACTTATACACATCCAGATCCATTGTCCAAGTCAGTGTTTTTTTTAAATGAGTTTTTGGTTAAATGCCTGAAATAAAGTCTGTGGTTAACACAAGCTCAAGATATTTTTATTTTTTCAAAGCTTTTATGTGTCTTGTAAAAGCCGGTTGCTACCACATGGCTAAATGGGACGACAGAGGTTTTTGGGGACATTAAACCTCAGCACAGCAAACAGGAAAACATCTCAGTGACATATATAACAATGGTTCTCTGTGTAGGGAACGAGACACTGTGTCAGTACTGTAACTTTGGGAACACCCTCGAGGTGTGACAATTGTCTGAAGGCCATATAGATACCTTTTCACAAAAGGTTTTTTTTTACATTATTAAAATGTTCATTACACGAAGAAAAATTTGTTCTTTTATGAACTGTTCAATGTAAGGTTCTTTGGGGAACCCAAATGTTGTTCGTTTATGGCATAAAATCACAGCAATTCATTAGCTTATAGCTCTAGTGACGCCCTCTGAAGTGCAGCACCAATGGTGTCTCAAAAGGTTGAACATCACTCCTCAGATTTCTATGAAAGAAGTCATAGCAGTAATGGAGTTCTTTTTTTTAGTGAATTTTACCTTAAAAGTTACAAAGTATATATTTTTATTTATATATATTTAAAAAATACCCCCCCCCCCCCCAAAAAAAAAAACTTGCACAAATGTAGAGTAAAAACAGTTTTTTACAATCGCTAGGACCCATTTACGTCACTTTTTCAAAACTCTTCACACAGTGAGCACAACATCATTCAATGTGGACTAAACTGTGATTACCTGAATACATTTCTCACTCAGACCAAACACCACCAAAACTCTATGAACCTACAGGTCAATATGCATGTTTACATACTCTTTTCAAAACTGTTCAACTTAAGTTCAGAACCTAACTTAATACAAAAATGACAGCAATTTGCTAAATTTCTACAGAAATACCATGTTGAAATATATTTCCGAATCTAAAAAATGAAATGCAATCAAAACAATTGGATGTAGCTGAACACCTACACAAGTGTTAGGCTTTCAGTTTCATCTATACAAATGGGAATAAATTTTGTACTATAACGTAAACATGGATCGTGTAACATAGTGCAGTGAATTACAATTTAACTGGTTGGTTAAATTATTACTATTAAAATAAGCATAAAAAATATTTTGTTCAATGGCAAAAGCAGCATCACTAGATCTGATGTGTTCCCAATCCCATCATCATGTTTAATCCTTACCAGGCCATCAGTACTGTATATCACCTGCATGTCATTTTTCTCCACTTTCCATTTATATTGCCGTTTAGCTACCTTATTCTTTTAACTGTTTGACACTGTTTATCACCCTTTAAAAATGCTTTTTATTTGGCTACAGTCTCACATGTAACCAGAAATGAAGGTAATGAACAAATGAATATCTTTTACACAGCTCTCAAAAATATATCCCAGTCTGTGGCTTCATCATCCCTTCAGTGTTTCTGTGGACATAATTGCAATGTTTTTTCCTGCCTAGTGATGGATGTAGGCTACTGTAAAATCTTCAGGCAGAAACAGCAGCTGCTGACTGATCTGGGCAACTTCAAGATGGAGATAATGTGGTTTAAGCAAGCATTATTTTCTGATGTTTTGAACAATTGGCATATTTGCAGTAGGCTATAGACTATAACCCACTTTGGAACACTTAAAAAAAATAATTTCAACTAGCCTATGAATGTCATAATTTTTACTTTTTATAATTATTTTGGTAACACTTTACAATAAGGTTCATTAGTTAACTACATTAGTTAACATGAACTAATAATGAACTGCACTTCTACAGCATTTATTAATCTTTGTTAATGTTAATTTCAACATTTACTAATACATTATTAAAATCTTGTTAACATTAATGCACTGTGAACTAACATGAACAAACAATGAACAACTGTATTTTCATTAACTAACGTTAACGAAGATTAGTAAATACAGTAACAAATGTAATGCTCATGGTTAGTTCATGTTAGTTAATACATTAATGTTTAACTAATGAACCTTATTGTAAAGTGTTACCATTATTTTTATTTATTTATTTATTTAAAGCACAATTAACACAACTACTGTTGAGCAATGTGCTGTACAAAATAAAAACCATTAACAGAATAAAACTACAACAAAATCACAGATAAAAACTACGAAACATCAAAGCAGGACAACTGCATCAACCGTCATATATTATAAGACAGATCAAATAAAAAAGTTTTTAACCTAGATTTAAAAATGGACAGAGTAGGAGCAGTTCTAATTTCTGTAGGCAGACTGTTCCAAAGTCTTGGAGCAGCTATGGAAAAGGCTCAGTCTCCCCTAGTGTTGAGCCTAGATCTAGGAGGCACTAAGAGCTTCAAATTGGCAGACCTAAGAGCTCTTGCAGGTTGATGGACTGTCAGCAGATCAGAAAGGTAAGACGGTGCTAACCCATTTAACAACTCAAAAACTAATAAAAGAACTTTAAAATTTATCCTATAACGCACAGGTATGAAGTAACTGAAGGACAGGAGTTATATGTTCCCATTTATGAACTCCTGTCAGAGCTCTGGCAGCAGCATTCTGAACCATCTAAAGGCGATTTATGGAAGATTGACTAATCGCCAAATAAAGAGAATTGCAATAATCAAGTCTTGTGGTGATAAAACCATGTATTACTCTTTCAAAATTTGTAAATGAAAGGAAAGACTTCATTTTTACCAGGGTTCGTAACTGGTAAAAGCTTGACTTCACAACTTGGTTAAGCTGTCTATCTAGCTTTAGGGCACTATCCAACACCACACCCAGATTTTTCACATGTAGCTTAACATAAGGTGCCAGAACACCAAGATTTACATTTGCTGTACAATGTATGTCAGAAGGGGTAAACACCATAACCTCCTTTTACTCTCATTCAAACTTAGAAAGTTCAGAGACATCCATGTTTTAACATCCAAAAGGCAAGCGGCCACCTGTTCTAGACCATTCTTATGTTTAAGAGGAAAATATATTTGTGTGTCGTCTGCATAACAATGATAACTTAAGCCATACTTTTCAAAGATAGTACCAAGACGGAGCATGTATAGAAAGAATAACATAGGAGCTAGTGTAGAGCCTTGAGGAATCCCACAGGTCAACGGTACAGAAGAAATTTACCAATATTAACAGAAAAACTCTTGTTTGTCAGGTAAGACTGAAACCAATGTAAGGCTGAATCTCTGATGCCCACTATCTGTTCTAAACGGGACAGCAGAACATTATGGTCTACCGTGTCAAATGCAGCACTTAAATCTAAGAGTACCAGTGCTACCGAATAACCAGAGTCAGTGGCTAAAAAGATGTCATTAAGCACTTTTAAACCAGCAGCCATATCACCCTGTAGCCCAAGACTGGTTGCCCACTGAAGCTAAGCAGGGCTGAGCCTGGTTAGTACCTGGATGGGAGACCTTCTGGGAAAACTAGTAAATTTTCTGAAGCCTGATTGAAATATATAAAAAATGTTGTAATTGGCTGAGAAACTTTGGAGCTGATACAAAACTACTTTATCTAAGATTTTTGTTAAGAATGGAAGATTAGAAATGGGTCTGAAATTTGATAGATCAGAGGAATCTAAGTTAGGCCTCTTAAGTCTGGGTTGAACCGAGGCATGTTTCAGATACTCAAGAACGACTCCTAACTCAAGGCATTTGTTTATAAAATTTAAGAGCGTCGGACCCATTGCATTAAACACTTTTTTAAACCATGCAGGGATTATATCTAAAGGTGAACCCGTTGGTTTGAGCTGCTTCACAATGTCATTTAGAAAAGACATCGAGATGTAAACTAAGTACATCTGTGTATTTTAACTGGCCTGCAGGATCACCAGCAGCCGATTTCATGTTAAAATAATTTCGACAAGCCTATGAATGTCATAATTTCGACTTTTTATAATTAAAACGTAGCATGTCAAAATTTCTACTTTTAATTTCATAATTATTCCTTAGTATGTAATTATGAATTTTTATGTCATAATTTCGATTTTTAAGTCAAAACTTTGACTTATTGTCAAAGTATTTTTTTTTCTTATGTGACGGAAATGGGCTTCCATCGCAGGTTTGTCCACTGAAACTGTTCGGAAACTGAGATATCACATGCCAAAAAATGAAGATGGATAAAGACACGGATAAAAACAAATATCTAATGCTACAATGTTTAATATTTACCAGTTTGCCTGGTTTAATGTATTTATTTTAGTACTGTGTCTGTGTTGCGATGACACCTAGTGACGTAGATGCAACATTATACAAAAGAAACGTTTTCAGTTGCCGATGTTATTACAAAAATACGCTATTCGCTGTCAGATATTATTAAATTATTATTATTACATTTGAATAGGGCATCACTGTGCCATACTCACAAAACTCTTGAAAACTTTACATAATTTAAAACATGGTGTAAGCAAAATAAACAATATTGTCCTAAACAAATGTTATATAGGGTAATTTATTTTATAAATAGAGCTCCTTGCCCTTTCTTATGATTTTTTTTTAAACTTTATTAAATATTTTCAAACTTTTCTTATGAAATGATTGTTTAGGCTCTTATTTACTTCTGCGCCACGTTGTTATGAAATGATTGGTCCATGAGACCGCTTGTGTCATTTTAATGGGGGAGACCTTAGCCAATGTAAACAGTTAATCTAATATTTTGTTTATAATTAGCTTTATACCGTATTCAGTCATAAAATAAAAGATTTCGAAATACTCTTCGATGATTTAAATGATGTTGTCACGTCGTAAAATCTACCGTACTTTACGGCAAACGTCCAGAGATTCCCTCGCAATACTGGTACAGTCCATTGACCCATGATGCCACAGTTCTAGAGCTGTGGCCCCGCCCTCATCATCACTGTACGGAACTCAACTCATCTCACTACATTAAAGAATATTATAGATCCTTAAGCCTGTCAGATAGACACGACATTAAAGATTAAATAGAGTTTATTTGTGGAAGTGAGTTTAAAAGCCATGTTTTGTTGATTATTTGAACGTAATCATCAAATCAGAGCAGCAGGTGAATCGTTTATTGGGTGAGTTTATCATTAAATCAAATGAAACATGAGCTGTATAGTTTTACTGTCTGGTAATTATAATAGTAATAATAATTAGTTAAATTGTATTATTTATATGTTATCATTTTTTAAAAAGATAAATATTTAATGCTTGAAATTAGTTTTTCAGACAATATTGTCATCATTTTGACATGAATGAGTTGCGGTGTCTAGTGAATGAAAAGCATCCAAAAAAGTGTCCAGCATACATGGGAACTCCTTCAGTCCTGTTTAAAAAGCATCCCAGAATGCACCCCGTGGCTTTACTGTTATTCAAAAATGTGGAAAAATAGTAATAATAAAGAAAGAATGACTTGGTGTGTCCAGGCTTTACTGGTTATCAAGCTCTTTGTAAAAGATAGAGAGAGATGATTTTCAGGTATTACAGGTGTGCTGTGTGGGTGTGTTCTAATGGGACATATAGGTGTCAAATACTTTACCTTGTGACTTTGTGACTCCGTGTTCACTAGTATCTGGATGCCTTTATAAATACTGATATAATGAGGACTTATTTATTAAAGCTTCTAGTTCCAAATATTTATTGTTGTGTTTCTTAGGTACCGTTCATACATGATTGCACCTGATGCCCATCTGCATTGACTGCTTCCTATGCTCTACTGACCCATCATGAAAGCTCTGATTCTTGTTGGTGGCTACGGCACAAGGCTACGGCCGCTCACTCTCACTGTGCCCAAACCATTGGTTGAGTTCTGCAACAAACCCATCCTGCTTCATCAGGTGGAGGCTCTAGTCAAGGTAGCTGAGAACACTCTTTTATACAGCCAGATTTAGTTTTTTTCTGAAGTATTACATTTGGATGTACATACATATAATGTTCATTGTTGGCGTCTTTGTGGTCAGGCTGGAGTCCGTCATGTCATTCTGGCTGTGAGCTACATGTCTGAGCTATTGGAGCGAGAGATGAGAGCTCAGGAGCAAAGGGTATGCTTACTGGGTTTTAATGAACATTCATGTTTTAGATAGCTTGTCATATATGGAGAATATCAAAGTAATACAATCTTATTTGTGATTTTGACAGCTTGGAATAAAAATCTCCCTTTCACATGAAAAGGAACCTCTAGGCACTGGTGGGTGAACATTTGCATATCGCTTTGATGGCACAACCCTCAGTCAATGTGAAACTGTAAATCTGTAGCTTTTTTTTTCAGCTGGTCCACTGGCTTTGGCTCGAGAGCTGCTGACCGACAACGAGGAACCTTTTTTCGTTCTCAATAGCGATGTCATCTGTGATTTCCCCTTTGATGACATGCTGAAGTTCCACCAACAGCATGGCAGAGAGGGCACGATTGTTGTAAGGGATCCGTTTTCTTTTGCAAATTTTGTGAAAAATATGGTCTCACTGTCAGATTTGAATAAGACTCAAACCTATATGAGAAGTTTTAAAGATTCTTTCAAAGTACATTTTTAGATCCAAACGTGATATGTTGTAAATTTCTACCTCTCTGAATTCTTACCTCATACATCCTACATCTTGAAAGGAATATTAAGTAAAAGGACATTACTCACCTGATTCTCTGTTACTCACCAACATTAACATCTGGCTGATGTTTCAGGTGACAAAAGTGGAAGAACCATCTAAGTATGGTGTGGTTGTTTATGAAGGGGACACTGGACGAATACACCGTTTTGTTGAGAAACCACAAGTGTTTGTCTCCAACAAAATCAATGCTGGGATGTACATCTTCAGTCCTGCCATGCTGAGAAGAATCCAGGTCAGGACTGACTCAAATGCCATCTCACAACACCATTATCATTTTAAGTTGGATTTTCAAAAATATTTTTTTTCATTGGTAAAAACTGCAATCAATATATGTACATACTGCTTAAAGTAAATGAAGTAGGGGATGGGTGATATGACCAAATTCTTATTTCACAATATGAGGAATTTTATTTCACGATATAGTTATTTTGTGTTATTTTATCTAATTTCTGTTATTAAAAATAGGAAAAAAGAAGCAAATTTCAAACAATAGAACAAATACAATATAACAAAAATATGAATTAAACCAATTTAGTTTTTCAGGTACAATAGGTTTATTTAAAGCTGCAGTCTGTAAGTTTTGCCTCTTTGTCGACATCTCTGTTCGAAACCTGCAATTGCAGTTACTTGCGGAATTATCATCTTTACGTGGGTTGTGCATCCGCACGGCTCCTCAGCGCAGATGAATCTAATCTTTTGAGGAGAATGTGTGGCTGTCAGTCATCGCAATGGTGGATACTGTACATGTACTTCGGAATCACAGATTGTAGTCTTGAAAGTGTGACCAAAATAAGAGTTTTCACTGGAAAATGTCATCTGAACAAGTAACAAATCTGCCACTTTTTTTCTGACCATTACAATAAATCTCGCTACCAATGGTGATTAAATCTAAGGATCACTTAGCTCATATCACATCAAACCATGCTAATTATTATTATTGTTATACTTTGTTCTCAAATTGTTAATGTTAACAACATCAGTTAACAATACATTAGTGTGTATTAGCGTAGATTTCAATTTCTTTACAGTCTAATATCTTTGTCCATTTGTCATACCATACAATCCGCCATCAAAATTATAATTTTAATAATGCCAGCTGCTGTGAGAAAAGGCTATAAATGATCCGCCACCTGCAGCATCCTCACATGCGATATAGCCTACTAGCTGGGACTCGTTCTTTATGTAAACAGACGTGACATAATGACGCAGAGATGAACGGCAGCATGCTCGAATTTCCTGCGGAAACCCACCAGTACCACCCGAATTAGAAAACATTATTACAAGCTTACAATGGGCATTTTGACATAATTGCGTGTGTATTCGACCATTCGAGCACAATAAGACATGAAAGAGAATTAAATTCGTGATGGCATGCTGAGAGACGCTGCTTTCTGTGCACGTGCTTACGCTGTGTGTCAGTCCGCGCATTGAGTTCTTTTTCACTGCTTATTGTGCTTAATAACACTTTTTAACATCGAGCACATCCCAAATTCTCGATCGCCTTCTGAGAGAGGCAGCTTTCTGTGCACGTGCTTGCGCTGTGTGTCAGTCCACGCATTGAGTTCTTTTTCACTGCTTATTGTGCTTAATAACACTTTTTAACATCGAGCACATCCCAAATTCTCGATCGCCTTCTGAGAGAGGCAACTTTCTGTGCGCGCACTTTGGCAATGTGCCAGTCAGCAAGAGCACCGCTCTGAATTCCTTTTCAGGATATATTGCGCTTATAACTCTTTTTAACATCAAGCACATCCCATTCTTTATATTCTTATTCATGCATTTCATCACTCTGATGATTTACATACCGCGATATATACGATATAACAAAATCTCCAACCATAGACATTTTATACCTTGGTAACGATATGTGTTGTCATACTGCCCATCCCTAAAATAAACCATATTTTTAGAACCATAAACTACTTATTTTGCATTCTTGTGACAATTTCATGACAATTAGGCACATTTCTCCCTTCACATTTTTATTACCATAATGTGAAAAAAATCACATTCTCATTGTACTGCCTTTCATTTATGATGTGCATAAAAAATCATTGAATTGCAGTATTTACTGTAGTACAGTATAAAGTTACTGCAATTTAAGGCTCTAAACATGACATGAAAACATTTAACTATAGTAAAATCATTTGCTGTTATGGTTGAATACAATCATTAATCATCAGTCAGTAGCAAAGACATTGATGTATAGTGAGATTAAAGTAGTCACAGATCTTTTCCTCCAGATTCTGACATACGTCATAGTAAAAGAAAACATTAAAAAGAAAAAAATGTAGAAAGGGGAACTTGCAGTCGATTTTAAGAAAGGGGTGGGGTTTAAGTAGATAAATGATAGGATATGTCACCAGAAGGTCAAGATCGCTGCATCCCCATTGTTTTTGATGAAAAATTCCAAGGTCAAAAAAGGTTTCAAATACGCATACATACGCATAAATGGATAAGATCAATAACATGTGTTTAAGAAATAGATAGGGTGAATTTCCATTAAACACTGTGTAAAGACATCTAAATGCCACTTCAGATGCAGCTTTTGTGCCACTACTGCAGTGCAAAAATGTATTTTTTGATACTGATTTTATCATAACCTTAATTTGATTAACTGTAAGAATTTGATATAAAGGTTAGAAAAACGTTGCCCTTATAAAGGTAAAAATGCCCCAGGAAATCAATTTAAGGGGGCAAATATCCCCCCTTAATGGAAAAGTTAACTTCAATCACTGCTGTGAACTGACCATCGCACAGAATATGAAGAATATGGAAAGCTTTGGGATTCAGATGTTCACGACAGGAAACCAGCAAAATATCATCTAATTATTGACAATATCAAGATATAATTTTTCGTCAATACATGTATTTTAAAATATTACCCTGTAATTTCCAGGGTTTAATAGCACGAAAATCACATCATAACTAGTTGAACATTGTATTTGACAATTAAATTTGGTGTTTTAAAGGTGCTGTAAATCAGGCTAGATGTTCAGATTTAGCCACTGAATTAGCTCTCGGCTCCCTTCAGCAATGAAGAGCCTTATCTGATGTATAGTCTTTACATGAATGCGTCGGCAGAATCTTTTATCCAAAATGACATACGCCGCATTCAAGGTATTTATTTATTTATTTTTTATTAGTTCACGCATTCCCTGGGAATCAAACCCATGACCATTGCTAGCACCATGTTCTGTTGTTTGAGCTAAAGAAACATGACATTAAAACACTTCACATGAAATGCTTCAAAAAGGCTCGTAAGTATAGCTTTTAATGTGGGTCGGTTGCTGTCTCCGGTATTGACCAAGCACTTGTGCAGTTTGATGTGATGGAGAAATGCTGTCCCCAGCACATAACTTTCTATATTCTTTATTCTATAAATCAATCCATCCATTCTCAGAACTGCTTGTCCTCTATAGGTTCTGTAGGCGGGGATGCTGGAGCTTTTCCCAGTGTCTCGAGCCATAGGCAGGGAAACACCGTGAATGGTTGGCATTCCATCGCAGGGCATAAGGGCAATAAAGTAGAAAAATAAGTTTTTGATCAAAAATGTTGTTGAATGTCAAATTTATGCAAGAAATTATATTTTTATAAATGTAATAAGGTTCTAAAACATGCATCTACTACAATATTAAGTATTTGGGTAATTAGTAGTTTTAAGATTAAATTAAAAATGAATTGCTGATCCTCAAAATCTCCAATAGGTATGTGAGATTGATTCAGCCCATGTCATCAAAATCTTACTTCAAAGTTGGCAGTCCTATTATTTTCCTCTATTCCTATTAAGACGTGTGACTGTGTTAAGCCATTGTTGACAAATGAGAAATCGTGAATGTTTCACACTTCTCAAGTTCATCTACCATACATCAATGTAGTTCAAACAGTAGAGCATGTGCCAGTAAAGCTAAGAACATGAGTTTGATTCCCAGGGAATGCATGAACATGAAAAAATGTATACCTTGAATGCAGTGTAAGTTGCTTTCAATGCATCTGCCATATGCATAAATCTAAATGTAAATGTAGATAGACAGCTTCTCAAAAAACTTCTGATTGGCTAAACAAAGAGTATCAAGGTGGCTAGTTTTTATTGTACTATTTCCAAAAACTAGGGCTGTGACAGAGATTGGCACAATATCTCAGGTCATTTATGCCAGTGATATATTTCAGGGAGTAGGATTATTTTCTGCATACTTCAGCAAAAAAGTACAAATTTTTTTATGAAAGTTTTTCAACATTCTCCTGTATTTTGTACTTCAGTTGCGACCCACTTCCATTGAGAAGGAAATATTTCCTGTAATGGCAGAGGAGGGACACCTTTATGCCATGGAGCTGCAAGGTAAAGGATCACACATCTTTTACCTGACATATGCTTAATTAGAGCGATTTCCAGTACAAGCATATATCGATATATTTAACACCATATTGCATCTGTACTTCAGGTCCTTTACTTATGTGTTCATTCATATAATTCCTTTACAGTTCATCTAAATAATCAGATGGGCCTTTCACACTTAAAATGGTTAAAATTGTTACCCTCAGCCCATTTAAATCCTGCATTAACACAATCCCTGGTTATCTTTTTCTATGCTTCACATTGTTCAGTCTTAACCCTAGGTTAGGAATTACAGTATAGAAATATAGTTATCGTCCTTGGTGTGAATAGGCCATTAATCTTGGGCGTTCAGGTTTCAGGGTTTCACTTGGCATTTGTATGGCCTGGGTTAACATTCTTATTCTGTATAACATTCTGTACATATTTGCCTTTTCAGCATCATTGATTGGATGAACACAGAACACAACGACTTGTGTGTCAGTTGGGCATATATATCGCTGACTGTACCATCCAGTTCAAAGTGATTTTCTTAGCCCTTTTTCTTACTTTGGAGGTGTAAAGTTCTTGGAGGTTGTGCATGGGGCGCCAATAATCCTCTCAGGAGTTCTTACTGTCCGTTGTAGTTTCCTTCTGTCTGACTTGGTGCCTGAACCAAACCAGACAGTTATATTTGAACACAGGACAGACTCACTGACGGCTGAGTAGAGCTCTGTCAGCAGCTCCTGTGACAGGTTGAACTTCAGCTGAACCATGGTTTATCGTTATTAAATGGCAAAATTGTCATAGTAGGGATGCATATATTCTCACAGAAACTGATTGTTATAATATCTATAAGCTCATCCAGATTGATGTCTGCAGCTTTAAAAACACTCCAATCAGTGCATTTGAAGCAGGCTTGTAGTTCAGGCTTGAAGCAAGCCTCTGCTTCATTAGTCCATCTTTTTACAGTCCTTATTACAGGTTTAGCTGATTTCAGTTTCTGCTTGTAGGTCAGTAAAGATGAACTACAGTGGTCAGAGAGCCCCAAAGCTGCATGTGGGACAGTGATATGCATCCTTCAGGCCTTACGCCATGGACATCCCTGTGCCCCCCTTCCGGACTGAGTCCGTACATGCTTTCATTTTGGTCACTGGCCCCCCCTGAGACATATAAATGCCAGGGTTGTTAAATCTGTACACCAACTTTCCTTTGTTAAAACACAGTTTCATTTATTTTCATTTATGTTAAAAAACACAGTCCTCCGCCTGATCGCCTCTTGTCTTCCCCTTTAACTCTGCGATGCGATCCGCTCTGAACAGCTGGAAGCCCGGCAGATGTAGCACATTGTCTGGAATGGCTTTACTCAGTCAGGTTTCAGTGAAACCTGCACAATGCAGCAGAGTTTGAAAAGTCCTTATTTATGCAGTTGAGGAGCAGACGTTCATCCGTTTTGTTATCAGAGATTCGCTAGTTCGGAAGCTAGTTCGGAGTTTACAGAGCTTAACCAGCTTAACCCCACACCGGGGCAGCCATCAGTGGTGCCAAAACTGTTTTTTTGCTAACTAAGTTAATTGTCTGTGCTCCAGGTTTCTGGATGGACATTGGCCAGCCCAAAGACTTCCTGACAGGCATGTGCATGTACCTGCAGTACGTACGGCAGCAGGCTCCTGAGAGGCTCCGCACTGGTCCAGGATTCCTTGGAAATGTTCTTGTGGTGTGACATATTTTTTTTTATTGTCCTCTGTCTCCTTATATCAACATGTATTAAGTGGAGATTTACTTCTTGTTTAGTCTGACATGTTGATATTAATTATGTAGTCTGTGTCCACAAGGTAGTAGTAACACAAAATAATCTCACTTTACACACTCGTAATATTTTGTAGCATCCATTTAACGCAAGTCAGTTCACTTGACATCCATATTCGTAACACTCCCTGGCAGCTATTCTCAGCAAGTAGAGTTTCTATTTACTTTATGGGGGAAGACAGAAATCTACTTAACTATTTGTCGAAATTATGTTTTAATAACATTTTAAATCAGGAATAAACTCGGACAACAGTGTCTGGTAACATAATAACAGTATAACTAGGCTTTTGAGACTTTCAAAATAATGGAAAGGTTATGGTATGCTCACATATAAAAAAAAAAAAGCTCTGAGCAGGGAAATTCAAAAATTAAAAATTCTTCTTGAATCTTTTTGCTAGTATGGATTAAATGAAGGACAGAGGACATCTATTCCAATAAAAAATTCAGTCTGGATTTTCAGGAAATATTGTCACATTGGAGATCCATAACTAGACACAATATGTGTACAATGAACTAACAAAATGAATTTAAGGACAGTTGTAACTGCCTTCAATTGGTCATATTTATTCTCTTTTTAAAAAATGGAAAATGTTTAAAGCAACAAAGTATATTGTGCTTTTAAGTATATTGTAAGCCGGGGGTGTCCATACCTGCCACTGTCCTGCAGAGTTCAGCTCCAACCCCAATTAAACACACCTGAACCAGCTAATAAAGGTCTTACTGGGCATACTAGAAACTTCCAGGCAGGTGCTTTGAGCAGAATATGGTACATGTACTAAAAATATATGACATATGCCATTAACCTCAACCCAGGACCCAACGGCAGTGATCGGGGAAAACTGTACCATTGGGCCTAATGTAACGATTGGAGCTGGGGTCGTTCTGGAGGACGGAGTGAGAGTAAAGCGCTGTACCATTCTGAAGGGGGCGCACATACGTTCCCATTCCTGGCTGGAGTCATGCATTGTGGGCTGGAGCTCATCAGTGGGGCAGTGGGTGAGTTTCACAGTTTCACCAATAGAGCTCAATAGTGAGCGCCCAACTTTTCAGCAGCCTTGGTTTTGGAAATATTTTGCCCATTCATTTTCTCCATAGCAATTTCGAAGGAATCCTTCTATAAAGTACTTTAAGCCAAGAACCAAGCAAACTACTGTAGCTCCAAGATGAATAACAATATTAAAGGCTTTCATTCAAAGCACAAAAGAAAAAACAAGTCATCTTTATTTCTATAGCACTTTATACAATACAGATTGTTTCAAAGCAGCTTTACAGTGATAAACAGGAAAATAATGATTCATTGATGCAGAGTTCAATTCTGCTGTAAAGCAGCTCTAAAAAGACAATAGTGTCATTGTTCAGCTGAAGTCAGTTCAATGTTAGTTCAGTTTGGTTCAATAACTGTGTAAAGTTCATCAATATGAAATTAGTTTAATTCAGCTTTAAAGAAGCTCTACAGGAAACAGTGATGTCATCATCCAGCTCAGTTCAGTTCATCCAATAGTGTCAGTGTCATCAAATCAGTAATAATGTTGAATATTATTGATTTGAATGCTCATATCATGAAGCGTTGTGAATGATGTAATGGAAAAAAAGAATGAGGGAACCAGTATAAAACTATAGTCTATAAGCAATTAATTTTAAGGATAAAATATGTATTGTAAAAATATTAGAATAAACAAAAACATCAGTGTTTGCAGTGAGCTTTATGGGAATGGGTGGTTATTACTGAGCTGTTTTAAACCCTACTCTAGTTCTCTATACTCTCTTGTGGCTTGTACAGTAAGTAGATTTTTTGTGTGTGTGTGTGATTTGTATGATGAGGATTGGTACTGCAATTGTGTTGGTCAGGTGCGGATGGAGAACGTTACCGTTCTGGGCGAGGATGTGATTGTGAACGATGAACTCTACATCAACGGTGCCAATGTTCTGCCTCATAAATCCATCATAGACTCTGTTCCTGAACCGCGAATCATCATGTGAAAAAACCTTTCATGCCCCTCACGAAGTGCCCAAGTGTGTTTGAAAGGTTAAACCTGGATGACAGAGCGAATCGGCTGCTGTGCTTAATGAGCATGATAGGAAAGCTGTTATTTGTGGAGTATCTGAAATATGCAGTTACTGATTGTAGTGTTTCTACAGGTAAATCACATCTGTAGTAGATGCTCTCCAACTAAAATGCTGCATCACACATTTCTGACCCGTAAAGTGCTATTTTATTATCCTCTGCATTGTGTTCTCTATTACTGACAATAAGACCAGGACTCACCTTTCTTTGGTACATTTTGTTGATTTTGAGACACCATTAGGCTGTCTAGTAAGTATGTTTGTATTCTTTTTCATTGTTTGTTTTTTCCGTTTATAAACGGAGCCATGTAATGCTTTCTGGATAAAACTTGGTGCCTGTAGAAAGAATAAAAAGTATGTTTATGTATCATATGATGCAGTAGCTGATGACTGTAAAGACTTTCACACCTGTAGTATGTACTACATTATACAAATCATATTTTATTCATTACTCTGAACTGCAGAAATTTGATGAATATATATGTGTTTTTTATATATATATATATATATATATATATAATATAAACCCATGAAACATCTTTTTGGCATTTTCTTTTGAGCTGTTTTGTACTTGAAAGCAATTTAAACCATTTTAACTTTTAAATGTTTGTAGTTGCAGCTTTTTGGAATTTTAACAGAAATAAGACAGCAATGATTCATGAACAATTTTTTTTTTTTTTTTTAATTACAGAAATGTAGATGAAACCACATGGAATCGATGGAAATGTCTTTTTGATTTCATTCTGAAGGCACATCCAAGGCATTAAAAAACAAGTGAAAATCATTAAAGCATTGGGTTTAAACTACTGTAAGAAATTGTTTACTATTAAATTGTGAAATATCAAAACAACACCAGTATTATACGGTAATTCATAATTTAAATAATATATTTTAAATAATAACATTGATGTGTATGTGCACATCAAAGTTTACAAAAAGTTGTTATTCTTGTAAATGGATACCCTCAAACCTGTTTGCCTCCTTGAGTGTTTCTATAATTAAATGCAGTGTTTGGAGGAAACACTGAAATGCGAGACTTAGTGTTAATCTCACATTCACGAGTGATGTAATGTCTCATTCCTGCACGAGAGACCACGGGCATTTCTAGTATTTTTAAGCGGTCAGTCAGGCAGAGGACGCGTCGTGGGATCTCAAATAAATCTGAAGCACACATTTCGATCTCCTCACTACACACCAAACTACTGACTTCAATTCTACAGAACGTCAGGCAATGGACTTCCCTTTCTAACACAGAATGGATATGTTCGCGAGTGATCAGAAGGTAAGTGATTCTAATGATTTAATATGAAATTCTCATGTTGAGTTTATTACAGTTGCTACAATGGATACTGTGCAACGATAATCACCGCCTTGCTAGTGAGCTTTTATGCAACAGCTCTATAAACAAAAGGTTAACACAGAGTAACATTTTAAACATAATATAGTTACTTCTCACATTCACGGGTGATGTAATGTCTCATTCCTGCTCGAAGGAAACGGCCAGTCAGTCGGTCAAACACGTTTCCAGCTCAATATCATCATCAGACACAGCGACACACACCACACCAAACACTGACTGAACTCAGCTCTACTCGACAGAACTTTAGGAAATAGACTTACTTTTCTACCAGAATGGATATGATCGCTAGTGATCAGAAGGTAAGTTATCTGACCTCATTCTCAAACAATTCAACTCAACTCGTGAATGCGCGTTGAGGTTTTAACTGTATAAAATGTTTATTTTCATTGATGAATTCACCATTGTTGTATTGCTAATACCACATTTAAAACTTGAGCTTTCTGTTTTGATCTGTTTAAAGTGAAAAGAAAAGCGTTAAGCATTTGCGCAGTAATTATGTTTGTTTTGGCCTCCATATACTGACAAATTGTCAAACGGGGGGTGGCTTTTTTTTTTTTTTTTTTTTTTTTTTTTTTTGATTCCTGTGTACAGCAATAAGAAAACAAAAAGTACGCCGTTTGTCAAGTTTACATAAGATTTCATTTACACATAGTTTGGCACTAAGAACTATAAACGTCCCGTTTTTGGAATTCATTTTGCCCCAAAACGGAGCGTCCTTGCTAAAACGAGACGGCTGGCAAGCATGGATTTGAGGTCCAAGATCAACTAGGAATGATTAAGCATGACACATTCTAACTAGTGCCATGTCTCAAGATAAAGGTAAAAGTAAAGATTCCTCTCCCTCTCTCTCTCTCTCTCTCTCTCTCTCTCTCTCTCTCTCTCCCTTAAACTTGTTAAACTTGAACTTTGGGCATCACTGGTTTGAATAAGGTGTGGGAGTGGGGTTAGGATATTGCTGTCTATGGACGAGTCACATACCCCTCGGATTTCATCAAAAATATCTTAATTTGTGTTCCGAAGATGAATGAAGGTCTTAAAGGTGTGGAACGACATGAGGGTGAGTAATTAATGACAGAATTTTCATTTTTGGGTGAACTAACCCTTTAATTTGCCTCCACTTGACCATTTCAGTGTATTTTTGGCAGTCAGACAGGTATGTTCAATGTAGTTGTTTTGATTGAGATACATTGAGATACAAGATACATTTCTAATTTCAAAATTTGTTCTTCAGATATTCCTCTTTAAAAGAAAAAAGTATCAGCTATATGCAAAGTGACCTACTGAAAATGTGTACAATTGAACAATTTACGCATGGAGCTACATTGAGAACCTCCATATCTCTGGAATTGAACCATATACAGTAGGGCTTTAAAAATGAAGATTCTAAAATAAATGTTTGTTAAGAGCCTGAATTTAAAAGGATATTAGGATATACTGTATGTAATACTTATTAAGTTACAGGCATGCATACTTTGAGGGAAAAAAACACAAAATATATTGCAAGTATATTACAGTATATTGCAATTTTCTGCTTGACCTGCACAACAAAACATTGTTTCTGCAAAGACTTTCGGTATGTTGCCTTCAACAACACCTGATATGTTTGCGTTTTATTTGCCACGAGAAAGTGACACAAGCAAAAAAGTTAGTGTAGCTTCTACTCTTTAAAAAGGGTATCTTGACTGTAGTTTAACTATTTTGAAACCGTTTACCAAGATACAAACTAGTCATAATTCAATGATCTCTAGCTTCACCAACACTGGTGAACAGAACTTGCCCTTTCACAAAATCCTGATTTTGTGTTTGGGGTCTTGGTTTTCATGTTTGAATGTTCAATAAACTTTTTTTTTTTTTTTTTTTTTTTTTTTACATATTTTGTCGCTCCTCTCTTCCCAGTCTGTCTCTGTTTAGTTTCTGTTTCTATGAAGCCCCTCCTTCTGCGCACCTTCCGAATGTGCTCTGATTGGTCGGCTGGACCAGTGTGTTGTGATTGGTCAATCTCTTCGAACATGTTTTTGAAATGTCATGCCCCTTACCAACTGCAAGTTTCAGCTTTAGAGGTGTAAACACTTAATGCATTAACTAAAGTTAAAGGGGTCATATAATGCCACTTTTACAAGATGTAAAATAAGTCTCTGATGTCCCCAGAGTGTGTATGTGAAGTTTTAGCTCAAAATACCCCACAGACAATTTTTTATAGCATGTTAAATTTGTCACTTTTTGAGGGTGAGCAAAAAAACGCTCCATTTTTGTGTCCCTTTAAATGCAAATGAGCTGCTGCTCTCAAGAAGAGGGCGGAGTTTCAAGAGCTCTTGTTAGCAGCTCCGATTACCTCACACAGACTCATTGAAAATGTCAGAAACTGTTCAGCCTTTTATGTTCAAACCGGAGTCGGACAATGATGGAGAGACTCAAGAAGAAGATATGGTCATCTAAAACCAAAATAGGTTAAACTTCTGGTATCCATGTTTCTATTGTGTATCTGTGAGAGAAAAATCACCAATCAATGCAATTTCAAGACTGTATGTGAAGCAAGACTGATCAGTTTATTTACCATTTGAGAGAGTTTGTGAGGTTTTGATTGGTGTAACAGTCTTATCTCACAACACATCTTCAAACATATCTGCCATTTACAGAAGGTTTTAAAGGGCTTTAACACCATGGTTGCATGTATTGTTATGGTCTGTTTATCTCTGTGTGCTGTTATTTTTGTCTTATTAAGCTCTGTGATGAAAGATAAGCCATCTGTATCGAGTGAGAATTGTGGTCGACAGCTTGTTATTATGTATTGTGTTTCAAGCTATTGATGAGTGATTTGAAGTGAATGCATGTGGTGTTTGTCATCACCTGTGTCCATCTGATCAGTGTGTCTTACACTGCTGATTTCTCAACAACCCTCACATCCGTCACCCTTTTATTTATGCCATCACTATAAAAATGCCATTTTACTGTATTACAGTAAAAAAGTATAATAGTGTTTTTTTTTAAATCAGCATAAAGCACTTTTTTGTATTTACTGTAAGTAGTAAGAATTTGTTTTTGACATGTTCTTGAACAGTTTTATATGATTCACCCAGAAAGGTGCCCAAATTATTCATACTTTTCACCATCAGACAGAGATTTGTATATTGTCTTTTTTTCACTTATTATTTGATTATTTAATCTTTTTATTTATTTATTTTTTTATTTGTTAGTTGGCTAGCTAGTTTGCTAAATAAATGAATCGGTAGTCTTTATTTAATGGTGAATAAGTAGTCTTTATTTAATGTTGTGTAATGCAATATGCTAATTGTGACAAAATTAATATGGTTGACAAGCATTAGCTTCACTGAATACAGTGGATAAAAAAAGTCTACACACCCCTGGTTAAAGCTGGCTTTGGTGATATAAAAAATTAAACAAAGATAAATCAGAACTTTTGCACTTTTAGTGTAAAAATTACAACCTATGCAAACCAAAGTGACATTTCAGAGAAAAAAAAAAAAACGTGTAATAAATGTGCACACTCCTCAACTAATACTTAGCTGAAGCACCCTTTCATTTATAGTCTGTCAGCTTGGCACATCTTGACTTGGGAATATTTTCCTACTCTTCTTTGCAAAAATCTTCCAGATCAGTTAAATTGCAAGGGCATCTCCTGTGAACGGCCCTCTTGAGGTCCCTCACAGATTTTCCATAGGATTCAGTTCTGGGCTCTGGCTGAACCGTTCAACATGAATCTTTTTCAGTTGAAGCCATTGTTTTGTTGATTTAGATGTGTTTTGGATCATTATGTTTCCATCCACTTACTTTTATGCACATTTTGGGATATTGCATAAAAAAACTGGATGGAATCAACAAGATGCACATAAATTTCTCAAAATGCACATAAAAAATGTATGTACTCAACTTAGTCGGATAATTTTTTTCCCCGATACGAAACATGCGATGGGAACACTTTTACTGAATAAATTCCTTGATGCAGTGACTAAAGTAATTTCCTCTACTGCTATTCTGTGAATACTTTATCCTTTTCCTCTTACCTCTCTCTCTTTCTTTTTCTTTTTTTTCCAGATGTTGGTGGGGCCACTGCCAGCAGGAAAGGGTGCAGCATGTCTGACATGTAAAGGGATCTGCTCTGGATTCCAGCCACATTCCTGGAGGTAATTTATTCTCTTGACTAAAGACGAAAAAAGAGAGGAAAGGGCTTCCACGCCTGCCTCATTTATCTGGATGTGTATGTGGAATACTGGATTAACTGTATGTGTGTGTGAATTGTGAGTGTTTCTGTCTGAATTTCCATAGGCTCCATGTTTTCAGAGTGTCACGACTGACATCAAGCTTTGGTGTTTGCTACATTAATCTGTCTATATTAATTATATGATAATTATATAATACTATGAATATGAAATAAAGCCTAATGATGGCTCTGCAATTAAGCCATTTATAGGACTTTCCTGAGGCCTGTACCAGTGACTAGCTGAACAAAACCATGGTTACAGGAGTGGTTTTGATTTGACAAAACCAAACAAATCCAAACCAGATTACTACTACACTGCTACTACTAAATTTTCTCTGTCAACTCAGCATTTAGATTTTCATCAAAGAGCTTCATCACATGACCTCCATTGCCCAATAGGATTGGCGTGATTTCACACGTGCTCAGACACTGGCACACGCTGAAGCCGTTCCCATAGCATCAACGTTATGATGCAGCGTTGAGTTCCCTCAATAAGGGAACATTCAATATATGCAAAGAGTCAATATTTACAGCGTTGACCCTTCTTCTTCATAACCTCTGCAATTCTCATAGACATGCTGGATATCAGCTTCTGGGCCAAATCCTGACTGATGGTGATCCATTCTTGCCTTATTAGTTGATCTGAATTTGTGAGCTTCTCCTTGTCCACTCAACTTTTTAGGATTGACCACAGGTTCTCTATGGGATTAAGATCTGGGGAGTTGCCTGGCCATAGATCCAAAATTTCAATGTAATGATCTCCGAACCACTTCATTATCACTCTTGCCTTGCAACATGGTGCTTCATCATGCTGGAAAATGCATGGATCATCACCAAATTGCTCTTGGATCGTTAGGAGAAGTTGCTCTTACAGGACATTTTGATACCGTTCTTTATCCATGGCACTGTTTTTGGGCAGAATTGTGAGCGAGAAACTCCCTTGGATGAAAAACAGTCCCACACATGGATGGACTCAGGATGCTTCACTGTTGCATTTCTTCTCAGGACAATCGATTTTCCAGTCTTCTGCTGTCCAATCATTGTACTTCCTGCAGAATTTCAGTCTGTCCTTGATGTTTTTCTTGGAGAGAAGTGGCTGCTTTACTGCCCTTCTTTACACCAGGCCGTTGTCCCAAAGTCTTGGCCTCACTGCGCATGCAAGTCAAGTCAAGTCACCTTTATTTATATAGCGCTTTTTACAATGTAGATTGTGTCAAAGCAGCTTTACATTGATAACTGGTACATTATTTGGCTGCACAGCAGCTCTTAAAGAATAGTGTCAATGCAGGCAGATCAAAGCACTGTTGAATATCAAATGTCAAGTCAAATGTCAAGTGTCCCCAACTAAGCAAGCCAAAGGCGACAGCGGCAAGGAACCCAAACTCCATCAGGTGACATCAGGTGGCAGACAAGTGGCAAATAGGTGTTTAAATGGAGAAAAAAACCTTGGGAGAAACCAGGCTTAGTCGGGGGGCCAGTTCTCCTCTGGCCAACAGTGCTTTGTTACGATTCAGGTTGCCATCGTAAGTCCAATAGGATCGCAACATTCAAAGTATTTATTCCAGTTCCATCCAATTGAGGATCGTATTCATCACGCCGGTATGGACGGTTGTTGAGGAACTGTGTCGTGGCTGTCGTGTCGATGAGGCCCTCACAGTGGATGATCTAGTTGACTCAATCTCTGCTGATACTTCAGGGCTGCGTTGTGGTCGTGTCAAGGCACAGGTCCTTGGTCTCACCTGGATACGGCCCGGATCCGGTTGACTACGGTGAACCTCGGGATAACCAGAAAGACTAATATTAGCGTAGATGCCATTCTTCTTCTGATGTAACGAGTACATCAGGTGTTATAGGAAGTGTTCCCGGTTCCGGCTGACCTAATTTATGCAGCCTAATAATCCTTTAACGGATTTGAAAATAAAAATTGGTAATGTGTTATGTGTATGCCAGGTTAAAGAAATGCGTTTTTAGTCTAGATTTAAACTGACAGAGTGTGTCTGCTTCCCGAACAATGCTAGGAAGATTGTTCCAGAGTTTAGGTGCCAAATAGGAGAAGGATCTACCACCTGCGGTTGATTTTGATATTCTAGGTATTATCAGCTGGCCTGAATTCTGAGATCGCAATAGTAGTGAAGGACTATAATGAATTAGGAGCTCGCTCAGGTACTGGGGAGCTAAACCATTTAGTGCTTTGTAAGTAATTAGCAAGATTTTAAAATCTATACGATGTTTAACAGGAAGCCAATGCAGTGTTGACAGAACTGGGCTAATATGGTCATACTTCCTAGTTCTAGTAAGAACTCTAGCTGCTGCATTTTGTACGAGCTGTAGTTTATTTATCAGGCGAGCAGAACAACCACCCAGTAAAGCGTTACAGTAATCTAGCCTTGAGGTCATGAACGCATGAACTAACTGTTCTGCATTTTTCATTGAGAGCATATGTCGTAGTTTAGATATATTTTTAAGATGGAAGAATGCGGTTTTACAGATGCTAGTAACATGGCCTTCAAATGAAAGATTGGTATCAAAGAGCACACCCAGGTTCCTAACTGACGACGAAGACTTAACAGAGCAGCCATCAAGTGTTAGACAGTATTCTAGGTTATTATGTGAAGAAGTTTTTGGTCCAAAAATTAGAATCTCTGTTTTTTCTGAATTTAGTAGTAGGAAATTACTGGTCATCCAATTTTTTATATCAGCTATGCATTCCGTTAATTTTGTGAATTGGTAAGTTTCGTCAGGGCGCGAAGAAATATAGAGCTGAGTATCATCAGCGTAACAGTGAAAACTAACGCCATGCTTCCTAATGATATCTCCCAAGGGTAGCATGTACAGAGTGAACAGCAACGGTCCTAGTACTGAGCCTTGCGGTACTCCATATTGAACTTGTGATCGATATGACATCTCTTCGTTTACTACTACAAACTGATAACGGTCAGATAAGTATGATTTGAACCATGACAATGCAATTCCACTAATGCCAACATAATTTTCGAGTCTATTTAAAAGAATATTGTGATCAGTAGTGTCAAATGCAGCACTAAGATCCAGTAACACTAATAGAGAGATACAACAACGATCTGATGATAAGAGCAAATCATTAGTAACTCTAATGAGAGCAGTCTCAGTACTATGGTACGGTCTAAATCCTGACTGGAAATCCTCACAGAAACTATTTCTTTCTAAAAAGGAACATAGTTGTGATGATACTGCCTTTTCTAGTATTTTTGACAGAAAAGTGAGATTTGAGATCGGCCTGTAATTGACTAATTCTCTAGGATCAAGTTGTGTTTTTTTAATAAGAGGTTTAATAATAGCCAGCTTAAAAGTTTTTGGTACGTGTCCTAGTGATAAAGATGAATTGACGATATTAAGAAGAGGATCTATAACCTCTGGAAGCATTTCTTTCAATAGCTTAGTCGGTATAGGGTCTAACATACATGTTGTTGATTTTGATGATTTAACAAGTTTAGACAATTCTTCCTCTCCTAAAGCAGTAAATGAATTGAATTTTTCCTCAGGGACACTACAATGCACTATCTGACGCGATACTGTAGTAGACGGTTGCATGGTTATAATTTTTTCTCTAATATTATCAATCTTGCAAGTAAAGAAGTTCATAAAGTCATTACTGCTGTGCTCTTTGGAAACATCAGAAGTTGAAGCTTTATTTCTTGTTAATTTAGCCACTGTATCAAATAAATACCTAGGGTTGTGTTTATTTTCTTCTAAAAGTTTTGAAAAATAGGCAGATCTAGCAGATTTTAAGGCCTTTCTGTACTCAATCATTCTCTCTCTCCACGAAATGCGAAATACTTCTGGTTTTGTTTTCTTCCAGCTGCGCTCCATTTTCCTGGCTGCTAACTTTAGGGCCCGAGTGTGCTGATTGTACCATGGCATTGGATTAATTTCCTTAATCTTTTTTAAGCGCAAAGGAGCAACTAAGTCTAATGTGCTGGAAAAGACAGAGGCAATAGTTTCTGTTGCAACATCGAGGTCTTCTAAGCTTTCTGGTATGCTACGGCGATGAAACTGATCAGGAAGATTATTTATAAAGCGATCTTTAGTGGTAGAAGTGATGGTTCTACCATATTTATGGCATGGAGGCAGTTTAGCCGCCTTGACTAAATGTAGTATACACGAGACTAGATAATGATCTGAGATGTCATCGCTCTGCTGCAGAATTTCAACAGCATCAATATCGATTCCATGTGACAATATTAGATCTAAAGTATGATTACGACAATGAGTGGGTCCTGACACTTGTCTAACACCAATAGAGTTTAGAATATCTGCAAATGCCAATCCTAATGCGTCTTCTTTATTATCTACATGGATATTAAAATCACCAACAACAAGGACTTTATCTGCAGCTAGTACTAACTCCGATAGAAAGTCAGCAAATTCCTTGATAAAGTCTGTATGGTGTCCTGGTGGCCTGTATACAGTAGCCAGCACAAATGTCAGCTTACATAATGTTACGTAAAGTACCATCACTTCGAAGGAATTATATTTGAAAGACTTCTGACTAATACTGTAAGTATTACTATAGATTACAGCAACACCACCCCCTTTGCCTTTCTGACGGGCATTGTGTCGATAATCATAACCTTGAGGACTAGACTCATTTAAAGTAATGTAATCATCCGGTTTTAGCCAAGTTTCTGTCAAACACAGCACATCTAGATTATTATCTTTGATAATATCATTAACAATAAGTGATTTTGAAGAAAGGGATCTAATATTTAACAACCCGAGTTTTATCATTTGTTTAGCATTATTATCTCTATTTTTTATTTGTTGAACATCAATTAAATTTTTACCATTAAATGGGTTTGGAAGTTTTTTGTTTTTACTAATTCGGGGTACAGACACAGTCTCAATTTGAAAATATCTAGGTGTAAGAGTTTCTATGTGTTGGGAGTTATCTGAATTATCTGACTTCTGTAACGTGAGGCAGCTAGCAGACGGTCGGTTTAGCCAGTCTGTCTGCTTCCTGACTTGGGCCCCAGTTTGTCATGTTTCAGCTCTAAGACTATGTGCCATATTACTAGAGAGAAGAGCAGCACCATCCCGGGAGGGATGAATACCATCTCTTTTCAACAGGTCAGGTCTGCCCCAAAAACTTTTCCAATTGTCTATGAAACCTATATTATTTTGCGGACACCACTTAGACAGCCAGCCACTGAGTGATGATAATCTGCTAACTATCTCATCACTCCGACGAACAGGAAGGGGGCCAGAGCAAAGTACTTCTCCTGACATTGTACTTGCGAGTTCACACACCTCTTTAATGTTAATTTTAGTGATCTCCGACTGGCGAAGTCGAACATCATTAGTGCAGACGTGAATAATAATCTTAGAGTATTTACGATTAGCATTAGCCAGCACTTTTAAATTTGCTTTGATGTCAGGTGCTCTGGCTCCCGGCAAACATGTGACTATGGTGGCTGGTGTCTCTATTTTCACGTTCCGTGTAATAGAATCGCCAATGACTAGGGCACTTTCAACAGGATTCTCAGTGGGTGCATCACTGAGTGGGGAGAACCTGTTTGATGTTCTTATTGGAACGGAAGAGTGGTGTTTTCCGCGGCTAGGCCGCCTCACAGTTACCCAAGTGCCCTGCTGCGCGGGCTCTACAGCCGGAACCGAACAATGTACAGAGTTCACTAAGCTAGTCGCATCCAAAACAGTATCTGAAGCCCTTGCATTCTTACTATCCTCGATTAAAGTTTGGATGCGTGTCTCTAATTTCCCTACATTTATGACATGTAAATCCCTCGTCGCTGACAGAGAGAGCTATGGTGAACATGTGGCAAATGGAACAGGTAGCAATGCTGGGAGAGGATGACATGACTCACCGTGTTTGTAGACTGATCCGACTTACCACAGCTGTTTGAAGAACGCGTTGAAAAAGGAGCGCGCGAGAGACTGTTAACAAGTTAACAAGCTAGCGCTGCAAATGCAAACGCGTTGTAACAGCGATTTAGATTCAAAGATTACAAGCTAGCGACGTCAGATTAGTGTGGTAGGCAATATTGCATATAAGGTAATAAAAAAAATAATAAAGTAAAATAAGCAACAATGAATAAAAGTAAGAGATTCAAAACAAAGCTATACGGAGTTACAGACGCAAACCAATCTGAGCAGCGAGGCAGACAGGAGCAATCGAGCAGACCAAGCAGACCAAGCAGATGCTTCACACCCACTGCTGCCAGTAGTGTCACTCGTGGTGACACGATTCTCTAGCAAGTCCTCAGGAGGAGACAATCTTGGTGCTTACTGGACACTCTGGGACGTCCTAAAGCCTTGAAGTTTGATAATCCAGTAAATGGCTCTTTCAGGTGCTCAATAGTCTTTGCACCAATCTGTACATTTAATTACTTTATATGATTTGTTTATATTTATTTATGTTTATGCAATTTCTTATTTCTAGTGCTTGAAGTTTTTCTGGTAGGTCTATTCAATTTGTTCTATTGTACCGTGTCGTTAAATACCAACAAATGTTCTTTTTTTCATAAGAAGGGTTTTATTTTTTCTTGTGCAAATTGCAGCATAAATAACAGAATAACAAAAGAATATGAAGATTCACATCTCATCACATCACCACGCACATGCAGCGCTGCTGTGAATGGAGAAAAACAGACAGAAAAAAATAAATAAGTCTACACGAAGTATATTTCACTTAAATAATAATAATAATAATAATACATTTTATCTGTAGTGTGCCTTTCTCAAACTCAAAGCGCTACAACATGTACAAAACAAAATAACAAATCAAACAAAGCAGAAATGCATAACAAAAAAAACAAAAAATATAATACAGTAATAAGTAATAAATTATAAATTAAAAGCTTGACTAAAAAGATGTGTCTCAAGAAGTTTCTTAAAACAATCCAAAGATGTAGCATTTCTAATAGATGCAGGTAATGCGTTCCATAACTTAGTTTTTAATTTACAACAAGGCTGACACAGAGAGAGAGAGAGAGGCAGCAGAGCGGAGAAAGCGAGAGGGTATGGATGGAATAACCAAATCACAAATGTAAACTGGAGCCAATCCATGTACTGCTTCATAAATTAAAATCAGAATTTTAAAATCAATACGTGATTGAACTGGGAGCCAACACTGTTGCTTGAGCATGGGGGTGATGTGATGAATGTGATGTGTACATCAAAACATGCACAGCTGAGTTTTCTATATATTGCAACCTCTTAATAGAACTTGTAGGTAAACCCGCAAAGAGAGAATTACAATAATCAAGCCTCGATGTGATGAAGGCATGGATCAGACCTAGAAGAGAAATGGTCTAATGCGAGCAATGTTCTGAAGATGAAAAAAAGCAATCTTTGTTATGTTTTTAAAATGAGAATCAAAAGTCAGTGGAGCATCAAAATATCACGCCCAAATTACACATGGACAGAAGGGGACATGTGGGTATTGTTAACTGAAAGTTTAAAATCATTGCACTTTTTGACATTAGAAGGAAATTAATAAAATTTCAGTTTTGGAACAATTTAGCTTAAGAAAGTTGTGTTTCATCCATGCATTGATTTCCAACAAACAGGCAGAGAGAGTCGAAGAGGAAGAAGTTAGATTTATATTAGCTGAGTGCTAATATAAATCTGGGTGTCATCCATATAACAAGGCCATACTTCTGAATAATCTGCCCAAGAGGCAGCATATAAACACCAAATAAAACAGGAACCAAAACTAACCCCTGAGGGACACCCTGACGGAGAGGCACAGTTTGAGATCTGTTAGTACCCAGGTAAACAAATTGGGAGTGATCTGAATGGTAAGATTCAAACCAGTTCAACACAATTCCAAACAGACCAAACCACCTACGTAATCTGTCCAATAGTATACTGTAAAATATAGTGTTGAATGCAGCACTAAGATCTAACAAAACCAAAATGCCACAAGCCCCAGAATCAGCTACAACGAGGAGGTCATTCAAGACCCTGACTAGAGCAGACCTAAACCCAGATTGAAAAGTTTCTAGTAGGCTATTCGTATAAAGATGGGTTTGGAGTTGGCCAACAACCACACGTTCCTTTTGCCAGGAATGGTATGTTTGAAATTGGTCTATAATTGGACATATCAGGAGTATCACTCCCATGCTTTTTAAGAACTGGCGTAACTACTGCCATTTTTAGAGCAGGAGAGACAATCCCTGCATTGAGTGAAGCATTGACAATAGCAGTGATGTGGGATACAATAACTGGAAGACAGATTTTCAAAACAGTTGTAGGGAGGGGATCAAGTATGCAAGTAGTTGAATTCATTGACAAAACAAGTTTGTAAATAAAATCAAAATTAACAGCATTGAAACTTGAAAAAACAAGACCAGGGAGATTAGGGGGATGCAACTCAAGTTCAAAAGCATCATCACAGGTAATAGTGCTGTAAATGTTCTCAATTTTAGATGAAAAATAATTGAGAAATTTGTTACACTGCTCAGTGGTGGAACAGTTGATGTTACTAGGAGGTTTAATAAGATTACTGACTGTTCTAAACAGAACTCTGGGATTAGAGATGTCACTACTAATAATAGCAGTGGTGTGATGTAACGAAGTAATAATACTTCGTTACAGTACTTGAGTATTTTTTTGGGAGAATCTGCACTTTACTTGAGTTGTTATATTTCTGCCAACTTTTACTTTTACTCCACTACATTTCCTAAATAAAATGTATACTTTTACTCCGAAACATTTTCCCAAAGCATTTTCGTTACTACAAAATAAGACGGAAGAACACAGACTGCAAGCAAGCATGTGCAAACAAGTGTTCGCACAACCGCGGTTGATTTCATTTTCCGGGTTGCGTCCGTTGCTGAAGCGGCTGAGAAGAGTGCGCTGTCATTACACAGTACGAGAGCGGCCTCTAGAGGCGAAATAAAAACTATCACTGATGCCTCGTAGAGTTTGTTTTGACACGTGACGTGAATCTGCGCGCTGCACAGAGCGGGACACTTCAAAAACGGATTTAAAACAGACAACAAAACGGTATGTTCACTACAGTACATGTTTTCATATCTCTATAAAGTAGCCTAATTAGTTTGTTGACTAGATGCTGCATTAGTGGAGAACAGTAGAGTCATTCTATGAAACGGGTGCCATTTGGGTCCGCAACGATTGATCAGAAGGCACAAAAAATGTCCCAAAGTCTGTTTCCAAAGCTTAAAGTTATTAATTCAAGTGTTCTTTCTAACATGATATATGATAAAATGCTTTTTTTGAAGATTAGCATACTATTTTTAATCATTTTTCATTATTACATAGGCAATTTCACATGTCCGTGTTAACCAACATGACATTTGCATCTAAAATATCACCAAATAAGTTATATATTTTTTTCAAACATATACTATTTTCAGGATTATATGTGTGTCCTTGTTTACACAAGATATATTTATTCACAATAAACCTTATTTTTTTTGTAAATATTTTATGATTTGTGCACGTCCCTCAGTTTGACTTACCACCCCGTCACACTAACTTGTTTTATCTATAAATAATGCATTCCTTTAAATGACATCAAAGCCGAAGTGACATCATTTGAGCCTTATAGCCACCAAGAACAAAAGCAGGCAACTATGTACATTTTTTTTTTTACATTGTTTATTTGTTGCTTTTTCATGTTAGGCAGGGCCCGTCAAGCTTAAACCTACCACCCCGTCACGCAAAATAGATAGGGAAAACTGTTTTTTTTTTTTTTACATTATTAATACAAAGAAAATTACATTTCAGATTGAATGCATGCTAGGTGAGAAACTTGACCACATGGGAGATTTGCGGACATATTGGGATGAAATTTACCACCCCGTCACATACCACCCCATCACGTTTTTGTGACGGGGTAGTATGTGACGGGGTGGTAAATTTCATCCCAAAATGTCCCCCAATAAAAATCACGTTCTAGGGGGTAAAACGTTTTTTTTTTTGGCAGGGTTCCCTTGGTAAAATGTGCATTCCAAGGGCTAAATATCATGTTATTTGGGCTCGCTTCAACCCGTGGACATGAAAAACAACCTGCGGCAACAGTGTAAAAGTAGCCCAATTCCGCGGGAAAACCGCAGACTTGGCAACACTGTTTGGTTCATTAATTCACTCATTCACTCACTCACTATATCACTCGCACACTTTTTACTCAATTTGAATGTCTCCCCTCCCCCAGTTTTTAAAGTATAAAACCAGCAGATCATATAGAGAAACACTTTGTCCATACCACCCTGTCACAGTGAACCACCCCGTCACATCAGTTACCACCCCATCACAGGGTCATTTTGTTAAAAGTTTATGGAAAGAAAATGAAATATTACATAAATGAATGATGTTCTTGTTGTGTGGACTAATCAGATACATGTAACTTTATTTGTATTTTGTAAGTGAATTCATTTTTTCAGTACAAACAATGAGGCCATTGAAACGTCAAATTCATATTTCAAGATTAAAAATCTAAGAAAATTATTAAATTACAGACTTTCTATTGATAGTTTCCAAAAAAGGGACATTTTACTATTAGGAAAACATTAGATTTTTAAAATCTATTTCTTGTTTTACTACTCCAATGGCATACATATTGAAAGACTGGTTTTGGCTTATCTGAAGGACATCACTGGACCCTTACTGGACCCCCTGCAGTTTGCTTATCGAGCAAACAGGTCTGTGAATGATGCAGTCAATATGGGACTGCATTATGTTCTGCAGCATCTGGACAGACCAGGGACTTATGTGAGGATCCTGTTTGTGGACTTCAGCTCTGCTTTTAACACCATCATCCCATCACTCCTCCAGCCCAAATTAACTCAGCTCTCCGTGCCCACCTCTGTCTGTCAGTGGATCACCAGCTTCCTGACAGACAGGCAGCAGCTAGTGAGGCTGGGAAAATTCTCATCCAGCACCCGCACCATCAGCACCGGCGCCCCTCAGGGCTGTGTCCTCTCCCCACTGCTCTTCTCCCTCTACACCAACGACTGCACCTCTAAAGACCCCTCTGTCAAGCTCCTGAAGTTTGCAGATGACACCACACTGATCGGCCTCATCCAGGACGGTGATGAGTCTGCTTACAGACTGGAGGTTGAACAGCTGGCTGTCTGGTGCAGTCTCAACAACCTGGAGCTCAACACGCTCAAGACAGTGGAGATGATCGTGGACTTCAGGAGAAACCCCCCTGCTCTCCCCCCACTCACCATCATGAACAGCACTGTGACTGCAGTGGAGTCATTCAGATTCCTGGGCACCACAATCTCCCAGGACCTGAAGTGGGACAACCACATTGAGTCCATTGTGAAAAAGGCCCAGCAGAGGTTGTACTTCCTTCGCCAGCTGAGGAAGTTCAACCTACCACAGGAGCTGCTGAAACAGTTCTACTCTGCCATCATTGAATCCATCCTCTGCACTTCTATATCTGTCTGGTTCAGCTCAGCTACCAAATCTGACCTCAGAAGACTACAGAGGGTAGTCCGGTCTGCTGAGCGAATCATTGGTACAACCCTCCCCACTCTCCAAGAACTGTACTTATCCAGAGTGAGAAAAAGGGCAAAGAAAATCACTCTGGACCCCTCACATCCAGCACACTCCCTCTTTGAACTGTTGCCGTCTGGTCGACGCTACAGAGCCCTGAGCACCAGAACGACCAGACACAGGAACAGTTTCTTCCCTCAGGCAATCCATCTCATGAACACTTGACAAACACGGAACACACAACACTATTATACATTATTTACTTAAAACACATACTTATTTATATTTCAAATTTGCACTCATCATAACTGTACATACAAATTGTCTATATTATATATTGGTTTTGGTTTTTTTTTTTTTTTTTTGCACTTTGTCTATCTTGTATATTTGTATATTATACTTATTATTTTTGTTATCTGTGTCCTGTCTTGTCGCTGTCACTCTGTTGCACTGTGGAGCTTCTGTCACTAAAACAAATTCCTAGTATGTGTAAACATACCTGGCAATAAAGCTCTTTCTGATTCTGATTCTGATTCTGATACATATTGTCTGTGACGGGGTGGTACAAGAATGGCTTCCTTGAGGATTAACATATCTTTCAAGTTGTAGGTTTGTTTAAAAAAAAGTTTGTTCTTAATGAAAATTTTGAACAATGCAAAGTGGAAATGGCACCCGTTTCGTAGAATGACTCAGTAACGTTAGTATGTTTGCCGTCGAGGCTGAGAGGATGCTAACATTAGTAGTACCTCAAGCGGTTAAAACAATGTGACAAAAACACCAGCTGTTTAATGTCACGATTGTTACCATTCATTTGCATTAGTTTATATCCATTTGTTCGCTGTCATGCATTCGTTATCCAGCGAAGTTGCATATTTAAACTGTATCCTCATCATGCAGCGACAGAAACATACCAAGTCAGAAATGTATTCGATTTCAGTTCTTATTTTTATTGGCACTGTAACACATATTTTGATTAGATAATCAACAAGTTTTCTAAAATAGAGGCAAATAATGTGTGAAAGTATACATATAATAGACCTATGCTATGCCTTTGTGTGTAAAGATGGCAATTTTTAAGCCTGACAGTTTGGATTTATATGAAATGGTAACACTTTACAGTAAGAGTCCATTTGTAACATTAAATAAGGTTAATAAAAGTATTGTTCATTGTTAATTTCAACATTTACATTTTAACATTTTAAAGTTGTCTTTTACATTAGTTATAATGCACTATGAATTAACATGAATGATCAATGTATAATTAATATATTAGTATTTTTTATATTTAAAACTTACAATAAACATTTTGCCATTTTTTTAATTCTAAGAAAACAAATTGTAAAACTGAACAGTCTTGCTGCTCAAACTGTGTATAGAACAATTTTTAATAATTTTTTTTGCTCCTTTTGTATTTTACATTTACTTGTACTTTTACTTTCAATACTTAAGTATGTTTAATATCAAAAAAATACTTTTCATACTTAAGTACAAAAAATATCACATTCTTTAAAACTTTTACTCAAGTAATATTCTAAACAGTAACTTTAACTTTCTGGTAACTTTCTGGTAAGATATCTATACTTTTTCTCAAGTATGGCTTTCAAGTACTTTATCCACCACTGAATAATAGTAGAATAATACTCATCTGATGTTGATCAAACATTGATCTATGAACTGTTAGGCCAGATTTTTTGTATTTCCACTCTAACTTCCTGCCAAAAGCCTTCATTTGGCGTAGCTCAGATGTATACCAAGGAGATGATCTCTTAAAAGAAACAACATGTTTTTTCAGAGGGGAAAACTTATCCAGAATAGATGTAAAAGCAGCATTATATTGGTCAATAGAGGCCACAACCGGTAAGTCACCAATAGTAGGACTAAGAAGGCCAAGATCAATATCACTGATTTTCCGAAAACAGATAACACGTTCTTTCACAGTCTGCAAAGGAGGAGGAGTCAAATTGAATGTGAGGAGTGTAGTGATTTTGGATTAGCCTCACATGAGGGCACCACAAATGTAGTGATTTTTGGTCTTAAATATTAATATTTTGTATTAATATTAATATTGAGTCAGATGATTCCTTCCAATATTTCGGAGCACCAGCCAAGGACTCTCACCTTGACAATAAAGAACAATCATGGAAGATTGTTGACTGAATTAGAATTTTATAAATTATCATCTCACCAATCTGAAGGATTTAGTGAGATTCGGGCGACCTTGTAGAACCTGTGATTATTAACACAAGAATAGCACAGTTTGTAATAAAAATGAATTTATTAACAAAAAGATATACAAGAGTAAAATATCACACTCACTAAATACTACTAAGGAAAATAACTATCCTACTAAGGAAAATGACTAAACTACTAAGAAAATTGAATCAATAATCAAACAGAAACTACAAACTACTACACAAACGGACGTTAACAAAAATGAATGCCAAGTAGATGAGCAACGGATTGGACGAAGCAATGACTGGGTAATTAGCAGTCAATGGGGGAGTTAATTGTGGTCTTTCTGGATGCTGGTATGAAATAGTAAATAAGCATTTACAATGAATACAGATAACATGTCTGATGTATCTATCTGTATATGCTGACCCTAGATAAACAGTCTCTACACATATTGCAGTCTCATATAACAACAACCTAATGCCAAGGCCTTTGGGAAAAGGTTTGGTTAGCTTATATTTACGTTTCACTTAGTCGGGTGATCAGTCCGGCGACAGGAGACCACTGGTATCCTTCCGTCTGCAGTGGGAGAGACTGGATTGCTTTCCAACAGTTGCAGAGCTGCACTGAGTGCTGGGGTCTTTGTGTAATCCAGAGAACTGTAGACGGTGGTCGATCCGCAGGATCTTCTATAGGTTGGAGGTACTTGAGTTATGCAGGTCAGGAGCCAAAGTCCTCTGCAGAAGCAGTTGGGCTGCTTGAAGGTCTGTGCGGTGAAAGGTTTACTCGCAAGACTATAACCTTGGTCGGGCTGTTGTTCTTCCCTCGTCAGGTCAGAAACTCAGAACAAGGGTTTGTTCACTTGGGAAAGCTTTTATTCCTTCCCGTTGGGGAGGGGATTACTAATCCCCACCTTTCCTGATGTGGTGATGTGATTGGGTCGTAGCATTCCAGGTGTCCGCCCATCACGCCCACTTTTAATAATGTGGAACTTGTTGCATTGTCCCAAAATACACAGTTAAATAAAACAATGTCTTTAGGACCTTGGAAATGCTTTATTTCTTTTTTAAACCTTTCTCAAAGTCCTTGTGGCAGTGTTCTGAACTCGTAGAGTCCAAACTTGATTTGAATTGGTTGAGGTATCACATTTCTGTCTCAGTGGGTGCAATTGCATTGGCTTTTATTCCAGGTGCGGTTTCCACTGTGTGTGCACAGTTTCCTGGATGAGCAAAAAGACGTATAGGACATGTTCCTTACAGTATTCCTGTCCATTTTTGGTGGTTTCAAGCCAATATGTATAGAAATTGTCTTTCTTTTGGAGCATTTCTTTGTTCTTGCTATGCTCTAGCCAGAACCGGTTTGGTAGCCCTAGGAGTCCATGGCCATTCACACCTTGGACTCAGGCATGGAGGGCTGAGGTGAACAAATGTAATTCGAGATGAGATTAGCATTGAGTGATCAATGGGCTGTTGATGTCATCTTTCCTGCCCTCCACCTTTGGCAGTCCTGATTACAATAGTCATTTAGTTGTCGTTGAGGGCCCTATCACACTCTTTTGTCTTAAGGATGTCTGTTGTGAAGCTCTGGTGCCATCATGTCTGCTGTTCACTACAGGAGCTTGTGGTCACTTATATAAACATCAGTACACTCAAGTTGATCAATAATTACTCCTGAATTGCAAACCAGATCTAATATACGACTGTGTTTATGTGTCGGAAATTTAACATGCTGAGTGGAATTAAAACATTCTAGAGTATCCATCTAGCTCACAGTATTATTACAATCCAAGTTGTCAACATGAACGTTTAAATCACCATTTAAAAGAATAACTGAGCAGATTACACTGGCAAGTGTTAATAACTCAATAAATTCTGGGGGAAAAAAAAAGTTTGGGAGGATGATAGATATTTTGTTGGAGCTCGAGGGTTGGGAGGAGAGTCCCGTCCACAACCCCACTCCTGTGGATGAGATTATAATGAACTCTGGTTAATATTATGATGAACTGAAAGACATTTTTGAGTAGGATTTAATAGACTAGGAATTTAATTTAATAGAATAGGAATTCCCAGTTCCCCTGTATCTCCAGCGCCCCCTGTATCTCCAGAGTTCCAAGTATCTCCAGCGCCCTATGTGTCTCCAGAATTCCCGCCCAGCCTCCCTCTCCCACCTCCTCAATCAGCCAGTTCCTCAGCCCTGCCTCCGCTGCTGTCCTTCAACCCCTCTGCATCTCCCACGTGCTGGAAGGATCTGCCAAGTGTCTTCAGGCCATCAGCTCCACCCAGCCTGGAGGATTTCCTGTCTCCACCTCCAACCTCCGGGCCCATTGCTCCAATTCAGCTCCACCATGGCTCCTCCCTCCCTCGGCTCCAACGGAAACCATCGGGCACACGGCTTCTCCGGGCTCCCTTGTCTCTCCGGCTCCACCTTGGTCAGCCGTCAACCTGCCTACACCTACGGCTGTGTCTGGCTCCGCCTTCCCCCCCGGCTCCGCCACCATTCCCTGTACCACAGGCTCAGCCTCTGTCATCTGGTTATCTGGCTCTATCTCGGACGCTCATCGCTGCGTCTCTACCTCGGTCTCCAGCACCATCGGTCTCACATGGGCTCTTCAGCTCCACCAGTGTCTCCATCTTCGGTGGCTGCATCGTCGTCGGTCATCCCCAGGGTGTCATCTTCCATCGAGTCATCATCACCATGGCTCCTCCCGCCTTCGACTCCGCCCTGGGGCCTCGTCCTGGCTGGTCTCTGGACCACCACTTGGCTTCTCCTGTTCCTGGCTCCTCATGGGCTCCTCCCACCATCTACTCCCCCATGGACTGTATTTTCTTCTTCCCTGGACTCTTTTGGATTTTCTTTTGCTCCACGCCCTCCTCCAGAACCCCCTCCCTCCTCAGTTGGACTGTTTATTACGGCGCAAGGACGCGCCTTTTCAGGAGGGTGCATACTGTTACATGTGTGTTCTGTTTTCCCCTTTCATTGGCTATGTTTACATGCACCAATTTTTGTCAGTCCGAATTAATTGAATCCGATTGCAGATCTGTTTACATGTACTCTAAACATTGTAATCTGATTAAAATATTCGTTTATATGTGTTTTATATACATTCCGATTAAAACTTTTGCGCACGCGTTACGTCATATCAATCACACTTGCGGAGACAACCATGGACATGACACCAACAGAGCTAATCGTTATTTTTGCCCTGTTGGCATACACATTCATAAATCAGCAACGTTTTTTTTGTAAACTTTTAATGTCTTTACTCAGCCAACGAAGAAGAATACAAGCAGCTTTACAACATCCTGTGTGGCTTCATCACATTACTCTGATGCCCATTCCTCGGCCATTAACCTTCCAATCCGATCGAAATTTCATTCGGATCGAGCTCAGTCGGATTGATTAAGGTTTACATGAATGTTTTTCAATCTAATTGAGCCATCAATCCAATTACAAATGGATTATTTGGGTGCATGTAAACGTAGCCATTGTGTTTTTGGTTCAGTCCCTGTGCCCTAGTTTTCCCCAGTATGTTTAATTAGATATGTCATTCACCTGTGCCCTGTTAATTTATTCATTAAGCTCCTTTGTTCTAGTATATATACTCCCTGTATCTTTCTGTTCTTGGTCCGTTCTCGTCTATGTGTAACTTCAATTTAAGTGTTAATGTCAATGGTGTTTCTCCGAGTATCTCCTGTGTGTTCTTATTGAAGATTATTCTGTATATTCATCGTCTCAGTCCTCAGCATAGCAGACAGCTTCTCTATTGGTTTTTATTTAAAAAAGCAACATATTGACATGCTGTGGGGTTAAGGCCCATTCATACCAAGTCTGATAATTCAATAATGATAATTAATCATTTTTTAAATGAAAGTTGATTGAAATGAATAGTGTATCTTTTTCATTTCATTTAGTCAGCATGAAAGGGCAGTTTCAATAGTATTTTCTTCCCTAACGTTTATCTGAGTGAAACTACTGGAACAAGAAAAAATGTCTCTAAGTAACCTATACACACTAGGGGTTGAATGACCTCAGACTTTTTGAAGTCAACTTTTATGTGCTTAAAGCCGAGTTAACGTCGACTAATCGCTGATGATATCATTAAAAAAAAAAAAAAAAAAAAATAGATGGTAATGCTTTGCAACATGCCACAATTTGCAACTAGATGCTAAAGTTTGTGATCAAACTTTAATGTTGCCTCGAGAAGCCTGAAGTTTGCGCCGAGACTCGAACTCTGGTCGCCTTATGCACAGCTGCGGCACATGTCAGAGCGCTCCCCACACGCTATTGTGCCAATATAACAGCTAACTTTCATCAGTTATTTTGTCTATGGGTCATTATATTTCTTACAGATTTCTGCTCGCTCTAAATCAGAAACAGATAAAGTAGCACCGTAAGATTACATTTATTTGAATGCATTAGTGAGAGCGATTGCCTGTGTGAATTAATCCTACCTGTCTATGCAGCATCTCTCTACTAATAGTGAAGCTGTGGGTTTTAGTTCAAAAACAGAAAGAAATATATGCTAGAACTTCAGTTTTTAAGCTGTTTTATTGATGAATTACAGGACAGCGCTGACAGTAAGTTTCCGCGTTTCTGAATGTTTCTGCACGTGATCTGCACATGATGTGCAAGCTACAGTCTGTATGTGTGTGCGTTTTACAATGTAGCAGTGTATTAGCTTAGAACAGCGATTAACTTACCTGTACAATAAACTGTTTAAAATGTTCATTCACCCGATTAATATTGAGTATCCAGATAGTATAAACTAGGCCTGGGCGATAAAACGGTATCGATATTTATCGACGGTACGTCTTAATCGATAACGATAAAAAAAATGTTCGAAATAACTCTCGATATAGTTTCACTTAAATGCATTAAAATGTAAACGGACATGAAGTTTGGTTGCATGAACAACTCTCGCTCCGTCCCTGGATCACAAACACGCGCTACGAGTGACATGCAAACAAGTTGCTGTGGAGTTCAGTTGAGTAATCGCCACGTGAGATCAGAACACACAAACACATGAAAACGAGTGCTGTACCTGCCGGCGACAAGGAGATTGTGAATAAAAAAGGACATATCATCTCGTCAGTGTGGCAGTTTCATGGTTTCCTTACGTCTAACAGTTGATCTACTTCAAAGTTCGTCTTGAGAGAGCAGTTGTCATGTAGGTATTAACAGCTGCACAAACAGTGTTTTCAATCACACAGTATCATTATTTCTGTGCTACAAATATTCAAATTATCACAGAAGTACTGAGATAAAAGTTTATAGTTCAGGTGAAACACTAATGTCTATGTTATCGATCAAAATAGAGTAAATCAGCTTTTGAAAGAAACTTGAACGCGCTGAAAATGATGCATTTATCGATTACATTGTTTTACCACCAGGTGGTGATAAGTGACTGTTAAAAAATGTATTTGACGTTGAATCTTCATTCAACAGATTCTTTCAAATACACTGATTCATCCAGTAATAAAACAAGAGTATTTATGGGCGTGTCATTGAATCATACATCTAAACAGATTTTTTTAAAAATAATTAATTCAAATATATCTAAAATTTTAAAATAGACTGCAGCAATTAATATTTTGTCAGAACCTCTAGTAAATTACATGTTATTTCGTTTAGTTGTCATTCAGAATTGTGATCTCGTTTTGAAACAAACAAAAAAGTTTCTCAATTTATACAGAATTGTGCAGCTCTAAGTTTCTTTAAGATTTAGGTTAATCTTCATATAAAATATTAGAAAGATTTGTTTAAATTTTATTTTGCTATGTTTTAAAAATTATTTGTTGTTTGCCTTAATTAAAAATGCATTGGTTAAATTCAAACATTTTTTTTCTGCTAAATTCTTCTCAATTATCGATACCGATCAATATGAAACATTATATCGTGATAATTTTTTTAGCTGTATTGCCCAGCCCTAGTATAAACAAACATAACTTATGGAGTGCTCTCGGAGTAGGCACTTATTTGTCATTTTAACTGATGGAAAAGGAGCATTAGAGTGGACAAAGATTTCTTATCCTGTGGTCCCCTCTATAGGACAGCATTAGTATAACAGCCAATGTAAATCTATGGGATTTTTTGGAGTTTTGATCGTAATTTATATGAAAACCAGAAGTCCGATCAGTTAATAAAGATATAGTAAGGCATCCATGTTGTTAGTGTCAAAAATCACATGATCAGCGACCAGTCGACATCAAGCTTAACCCTCTGGAGTCTGAGGCTGATTTGGGGTCCTGGAGAAGTTTTGACATGCCCTGACATTTGTGCTTTTTTCAGTTGCTTATAAACATTAATTACAAAAGTCTAATTACACTGTATTCAGCAGAAACTAGGCTACAATAATATGTGAGCAACAAGTATGTTCAGGTTTGTATTTTTGAGAGAATTACGTATATGCGTGTTTTTTGAAAAAACTAAAAAAAAAAATAAGTCACTGAAATAAGGCCCCAAAACACATACTTAATATTTTTTCACAAGACTTTTGGGAACTGTATATTTTAGCCTAGAGTTTTTGCTTCACAATGATGTAAAAATAATTCTGCCTAGTCGGACGCATAAAACAATGTATTGATTTTAAATTTCTAAGACACTTTTTGGTTAGGGAGCCCATATGCAGAGAGGCGTGAATCTTCATGAATAATGTTGTGATTCACACCTGAGGAGATTAAGACCCTGCCCCTAATGAGCCGCATAATGAGCCATTCAGTCAGGAATGTGACTGAGTCAACTAAGAAAGAATGCAATAACAAAAGACATATATCATTTTTTGTTTGAAGTTTATTTAAAATATAGTTAACTATATAAATGAGAGTCAAAGACACACTTTGAGTACACAGTTATACCTGGAAATAAATCCTGTTCAAAGATATATGTGAACATCATTTACCTGGCATTTGGTGTTTCTGCACTGGAGGGAAAAAAAAGAAAGAAAGAAAAAACAAACACTTTCCAGTCAGTGATCTCAGTATCATATTCCTGCAGTCCAATGTGGGCCAATATCTGGTCACTATTATTCTCAAATCTGTGAGATAAAAGAAAAAACCCTCTGTGAGCTGATAACAGGATTGTAACACGCAGGTTGTGTATAACCTCGAGACGAAGAAGATGTATAACAAAAAGCCTTTACTTGATAATCCAAAGGGTAAATACAGATCAGGCAGCAACACAACATAACACGGTGAACATACGAGACTAGACAAGGGAGTGCAGGAGAAGTGAGTCTTTATAGGAAGTGCTGATGAGGATGTGCAGGTGCAGGGAATCCATGTAACGAGATGATGAGCTGACTGGGTGCAGGTGTGGATCAGGAGGGATGCTGGGAAGTGGAGTCCGGGGAAGGTGAGACAGACGGTGAATGTGACAGTACTCCCCCCTCCTGGTAGGCGCGTCCTCGCGCTGTAGATGGAACAACCAGGGAGGCAGGGTGGGCGTCCTGGAGTCTTGACAGGAGAGTGATGGTGCAGGTAAATATGAAGACTCCAGGATGGAGCCATGTCGGTTCAGGGGCTTCAGGGCGCCACGGCGGTGCTGGCCCTTCGGGAAGCCGCGGCGGTGCTGGCCGTTCGGGGGGACGTGGCAGTGCTGGCAGTTCGGGACGGGGCAGGCTCCTCGGGACGCCACGGCGGGGCAGGCTCCTCGAGACGTCATGGCGGGTCAGGCCCCTCGGGTTCCATGGCCTTGGCCCAGACCCCAGGCTCGGCCACCAAGGTTGGGGATGGATAGCCCCCCCCCCACAAAAAAAAATACTTGTTTGAGACTCTGGTGTTTGGGCTAGAAAGGACTCTTGAACGGGCTTGTGGGCTGGAGCAGACTCGTGGGCTGGAGCGGAGCCTGGAGCGGGCTCAGGGACCGGAGCGGGCTCAGGGACCGGAGCGGAGTCTGGAGCTGACTCGGGGACCGGTGCCGAAGTGTGTGTTGCCCAGACACAAACACTAACGCCATGATAGGTACCCTGAGGTCCTCTGGGCTAGGAGCTGAAGCCGTTCCAGGACTCGGGACGAGGACGGGAGTCGCCTCTGGACTCGGGACGAAGGAGAGAGTCGCCTCTGGACTCGGGACGAAGGAGGGAGTCACCTCTGGACTCGGGACGAAGGAGAGATTCGCCTCTGGACTCTGGTAAGGGACTGGAATCATCACAGGACTGAGGTCAGGGACAGGATCCTGGATGAGGAAGAGATTCATAGCTGTGGCGGCGGCCATCGTGACTGAAGGCTCAGGTGAGGCGGCGGCCATCTTGACCGAGGGCTCAGGCGTGGCGGCCATCTTGCGACGAGGCTCGGGAGTGGCGGCCATCTTAGGAAGAGACTCTGGGCTTGCGGCCATCTTAGGAAGGGACTCTGGAGATTCACTCACTGGAACCGAGGAAATGGTATATCTGAGGCCTCCTTCCATCAGGATCCTTACAAGGTAATCCATCAGATCACGGCCAGCCAAGTCAATCCTCCTTGCCCTTACTGGATCTGGTGACACTGTGACCATTTGTATTGGCAGTGTGGTTAGATCCATCTTTCTTTAAATGGTCTAGTCTTCTGTAACACGCAGGTTGTGTATAAACACAAGACGAAGAAGATATATAACAAAAAGCCTTTACTTGATAATCCAAAGGGTAAATACAGATCAGATTACATAAACAGAGAATATTTGTTTTCGATTTGACTTACATGATTTAAAACCTGACATTTCAACGTTTCTTTAGACATATGTCTCATGTTTGTGTGATAAGTATTCACTAAGTTACAGTTCATTTTCTGAGGGAGTATCAGATTGGACTTCATTCAGAGAGAGATGACAGGTTAGTTTTTTTTTATTTTGCAAAAAGCACAACATTTAGTTTTTACTGTGAGTGTACACAAATAAAAGAAGACATTCTATAGTTTCAATTGATATATTACTTCTGTCTCTATGACAAAAAATGACAGAGTATTTTAAGTTGATTTTGCTGCTATGTGAAAAAAATCCAGCAAAACGCGCCGGCGCGTTTCCCGACTCCAGAATGTTAAAGCGTCATGGCAGAGCATTAAAGTCAACTAGTCGACTAGTCTGTGCAACCTCTAATATACACATGCAATAAAATGCTATATTAGATTGCTTAAAGTAGTATTTAATGTGTTGTTGTTATTGTTGCTATGGAGACAAACAAAGTCATTGGAGAAATTTAAAAGGAATTTTGGCTGTTGCTACCAGAATGGTGGGTCCATTAAAACTTATTCAGTCATCTGTCTCTTTTCTCAGTTTATTATTTCAACATGTAGGAGTAGACATTTCTCATGGTGACAGGTGCTGGTAATTGTTGCTTTATAGTCAACAACGCAACAATTCCACACAGGCCTGAATGGAGACACGGCTTCTCACATACAAACACATTGAGACCGAAGCTTAATTAGTAAGAGGCCACAGGTGTTCTTATCCGGACTCAGTCAGCCAATCAGATCACAGCAGAATTTTCTACAGCCACCCCCAAATATGTTAACATATTTGCATTTACAGAAAATTCATCCTATTGTTTTATCAGCATCATCAGTCAGTTCACGAAGAACAATTAGACGGCTGGCTGGACGAATTGAATATTTCCCTTCACTGAAAATTTCAACAACTCTCACTTTACCATCAGAACTTGGTAAAATCTTGCTGACAGTCCCTACAGGCCAGTATCCACAAAGAAGATGGGGGTCCACAACTCTGACCACTGCTGAAGGAGCAATAGAATTACCATCAAAAGTTTCCACTTTTGACTAATTTGAAGATTTGGAAGATAATCCTTAACAAATCTGTCCCAGAATCGATCAGCTAGAACTTGACTGTGTCTCCACTTTCTACAGGTAAGTAGTTCTGAATCTGCATACATGACCTGTGAATTTTCTTTATTAACTGTCAACTGTCTCAGAACCCAGTATTTCCGACAAAGCTTGGCGAACATTCTTTGTGGTCCAGGATGGCAGAGAGTTGAATCAAAGTCAGCAACCAAAAGTTTGGTAACATGATTCTTAGGGTCTAAGACAATCGGATAATAGCTTCAGGATCCAAAGTCTCACTTTGACAGAGTCGTCCACCCACTCTTGTCAGCTCTGTAACTGAATCATACTCAGGTGTCAAGTCAACTAAACGGCCGTGTTGGGGAACTTCATGGCCATCTTTAAGCAGTTGATATTCCTCAGGGAAATCTTTCATCTGGGCTCGACGTAGAAAATATAATTCTGCTTGCGTTTGAGGAGGTTTGGTCTAATCTCCTAAATCCAAAGAGAGGTTTCAACAGTTGCTGCAATCAGCTCTCACCAGGTATTAAATTGAGACAGATCAGACTTTGGAGAGTTTGCTGGTACTTGATTTTGGCCATTGCTGATGGGGCAAGTATAGAAAGACAGGTCCTTGAAACCAAGAACTTATAGCAGACAATTCAGCAAGCCTCTTGCCTCGAGTAATGTCATCTGCTGGATTACTTACAGTGTCAACATATCTCCATTGATCCGGTCTAGTATATTCAAGACTCTCTGTGATGTGGTTTGCCACGAAGTTCTTGTACCGGCAGGATTCAGACTGGGTCCAGGTCAACACAGTTGTACAATCAGACCATAGTGTCACTGTTTCAATAGCCAAAGTGAGTTCCTTTTGCAGCAGGTTTGCTAGCTGAACCCTGGTCAGAGTGGCACACAGTTCTAAACGAGGAATAGAAATTGTCTTCTTTGGTGCTACCCTTGAGCGAGCCATGACAAGAGATCATCTCTATTAATCTGACGCAAGTAGGCAATGGAGCCATAAGCCATTTCGGATGCATCACAGAATATGTGAAGCCCTCTGATGACTGGATCTTCCCAGTTCTTTCTTGGACCATACCATTGAGAAATATAGAGCTGAGTATCATCAGCGTAACAGTGAAAACTAACGCCATGCTTCCTAATGATATCTACCAAGGGTAGCATGTACAGAGTACAGCCGAAACGTTTGTTCTTTGTATCTCCTGTTTTAGTCAATAAAATTTATTGCAGTGCAGACTTTTTGCATTGATGTATTTAAGAGATAAGTCTTAGCACCACATAAACTGGGAGAGCGTGGTGAATGCATTGATTGTAGCATGTACAGAGTGAAAAGCAATGGTCCTAGTACTTAGCCTTGTGATAATCCACACTGAACTTGTGATCAGTATGACCTCTCTTCGTTTACTGCTACAAACTGATAACAGTCAGATAAGTATGATTTGAACCATGCCAGTGCAATTCCACTAATGCCAACATCATTTTTGAGTCTATTCAAAACAACGTTGTGGTCGATAGCGTCAAAAGCAGCACTAAGATCCAGTAACACTAATAGAGAGATACAACCACAATCTGATGATAAGAGCAAATCATTTGTAACTCTAATGAGAGCAGTCTCAGTACTATAGACGGGTTTCTTGTATACAAACTATACTGGATGCGCGCATATTCAGGGGGCAAAACCGCTAACGAGTCTTATGCCGGAAAAACGCTTAACGTGGCTTAATGTACTAAGTCAGTGATATTAACAGACCAAACTCAGTAAACATCATACTAATAAACCATACTATGTACAGAAAAGCAGTTGAGCACAGAATTTGAACGCAACACGTTTAATTTCACGTTAAGCGTTTTCCTCCCGTAGAAAACGCTTAACGTGGCTTAATGTACTAAGTCAGTGATATTAACAGACCAAACTCAGTAAACATCATACTAATAAACCATACTATGTACAGCAAAGCAGATAAGCCCAGAATATGAACGCAATTCGTTTAATTACACGTTGTGTTATCCTCCCATAGAAAACCGTTATAAAGAAAAAGCTTGACGTCGCTTAATGTAGCCTAATAAGTGATATTAAAAGATCAAATTCTGCGAAAACCAATTTTTCTGTATACACTGTGTGCAGAATTATTAGGCAAATTGATTTTCTGATCATATTTTTTTTCCAAGCATATTTTACCAATTCTAAACCACATCAATCTTAATAACTGCTATTAATTTTGTATTTAATCATTTATAAGTGATATATAATTGTTCATGAAGGCTGGAAATGAAAAACACCTCATATTCAGGTGTGCAGAATTATTAGGCAGGTTTTCTGTTACAGGCAAAATGAGCCAAAAAGAGATTTAACTCAAACTGAAAAGTCAAAAATTATTAAATGCTCATGAGAAAGATGCTAAACTAATGTAATACTAGACATTGCAAAGGTAAAGCATGACCAATGGACAGCAAAACACTCATTGGGTCAGCAGGGTCAGACAAAAACAGGTGGAAAAGAAAAGACACATGTTAACTGCAAAATAATTAAGAATTAATGTGAAGAATTAAGTGTGAAACTATCAGGAACCCTTTAGTCTCCAGCGCCACCATTTTCCAGAACTGCAACCTACCTGGAGTCTCCAGAAGTGCAAGATGTCAGGATCTCAGAGACTTAGGTTAGCTAAAGAATCCTAAAAAATGACCCCCACTTAATAAGAATCACAAGCTGAAGTGTTGTAAAGTACATGAAGACTGGGTTTTTATAGGCTTTATAGACAGACAGATTGAGAGTGACTCTTGAAGGACCAGTAAATTAAGCCACGTTAAGCGTTTTCACGTTAACCGTTTTAGAACGTCCCATTATGGCAAGTTCTGCATGCACCTCACAGGAGGTAACAGTCATTTAAAGAAAAAAGGTGGATGCAAATCTCTGCAGGTAGCCTACAACATCTGTTCTGCTGAATTATTTATTACCATTAATGAACCCCACAAAGAATATTATATCGTTTTTAAACAGTACTTGGAGGTGCATGCAATTCTTTGCATGTGACGTTATGCAGAACTCGGCATAACACCTAGAAGATTGTAACGTTAATCAACCATTGTAATTAATGTAGATTTCGCATTGTTTGTAAATTCTTGTTGACTCAATAATAAACTGCCATTTCAGAGTTGGATTTGTTTGTGTTTCATTTGCATATTAATATAACATTATGTACAACATTAGCTAACAACAGTTGACTAGTAAGCTAAGTTATAACATTAGTCAGGTCTCTGAATGAAATCGTCCAACTAAGTTTGCTAATCATAAAAACCTAACATACCCTATGAATTTATGAACTTACCTGGTTTTGTTGGTTGTTGAGCCTTTCTATCCTAAATGTTTACGACAAGGCTACGTCACGACCCACCACATTTGAAAGAAAATTGATATTGTAAACATACTGTACAAGACATGAGACCTGTTACAGCCAGCTAGGTGTGTGACAGTGAGGAAATGGTTAGCATCAATTACTCTGGAAGCCTAGGTAGCGCGGACTCCGTCGATTATATTAAGAAATTAACTCTCAGTAATGGTGAGACATTGCTTTTCTGCCCCTAGTTTGCTCGGATCTCTGTGATGATGTTGCACAGAAACCCGTCTATGGTGCATTCTAAATCCTGACTGGAAATCTTTGCATATACCATATCTTTCTAAAAAGGAACATAGTTGTGATGATACTGCCTTTTCTAGTACTTTTGACAGAAAAGGTAGATTCGAGATTGGCCTGTAAGTGACATTTTCTAGGATCAAGTTTTCAAAGTTCAAGTTTAAAAGTTTTCAGTACGTATCCTAGTGACAAAGATGAATTAATGATATTAAAAAGAGGATCTATGACCTCTGGAAGCATTTCTTTCAATTGCTTAGTCAATATAGGGTCTAACATACATGTAATTTTGATGATTTAAGGAGTTTAGACAGTTCTTCCTCTCCTATGGCAACAAATGAATGGCATTTTTCCTCAGGGACACTACAGTGCCCTAATGCGATACTGTAGTAGACGGTTGCATGTTTATAATTTTCTCTCTAATATCAATCTTGTAAGTAAACAAGTTCATAAAGTCATTACTACTGTGCTGTTTGGAAACATCAGAAGTTGAAGCTTTATGTCTCATTAATTTAGCCACTGTATTAAATAAATACCTAGGGTTGTGCTTTTTTTTTTCTAAGAGATTTGAAAAATAAGCAGATCTAGCAGTTTTTAAGACTTTCTGTACGCAAAAATGCTTTCTTTCCACGAAATGTGAAAAACCTCTAGTTTTGTTTTCTTCCAGCTGCGCATTTTTCTGGCAGCTCTCTTGAGGGCCCAAGTGTGATCGACTATTTTCTCTTCTTTAAACGCAAAGGAGCAACTGTGTCTAATGTGCTGGAAAAAAAGAGAGTCAGTAGTTTCTGTTGTAACATAGAGTTCTTCTAAGTTATCTGGTATGCTATGGAGATGAAACTGATCAGGAAGATTATTTATAAAGCAATCTTTAGTGGTAGAAGTGATAGTTCTACCATATTTGTAACAGGGAGGTGGTTTTGCAGCCTTGGCTAAATGTAGTATACACAAGACTAGATAATAATCTGAGATGTCATCGCTCTGCTGCAGAATTTAAACGGCATCAATATCGATTCCATCTGACAATATTAAATCTAAAGTATGATTACGACAATGAGTGGGTCCTGACACATGTTGTCTAAATCCAATAGAGTTTAGAATGTCTGTAAATGTCAATCCCAGTACGTCTTTTCATTATCTATATGGGTATTAAAACCACCAACAATTAGAACTTTATCCGCAGCCAGTACTAACTCCGATAGAAAATCAGCAAATTCTTTGATAAAGTCTGTATGGTGCCCTGGTGGCCTGTAGTAGCCAGCACAAATGTCAAACGGGATTTATCACTTACACTATTAACATTACATAAAGCACCATCACTTCGAAGGAATTATATTTGAAAGACCTCTGAGTAATAATGAAGATATTACTATAAATTACAGCAACACCTCCCCCTTTTTCAGACGAGGCTCATGTTTATAACAGTAATCTTGGGGGGATGGACTCATTTAAAGTAATGTAATCATCTGGTTTTAACCAGGTTTCTGTCAAACACAGAACATCTAGTTTATAATCTGTGATCAAATCATTTACAATAAGTGCTTTTTAAGAAAGGGATCTAATATTCAGCAACCCAAGCTTTATCATTTGTTCATCTGTATTATATGTTTTTTTTATTTGTTGAACATCAGTTACATTTTTACCTTTAAATGGGTTTGGGAGTTTTTTGTATTTACTAAATCGGGGGAACAGACACAGTCTCCATATGATGATATCTAGGTGAAAGTCTCTATGTGTTGGGATTTATCTGACTTCTGTGATGTGAGACAGCTAGCTGATGGTCAGTTTAGCCAGTCTGTCTGCTTCCTGACCTGTGCCCCCGTTTGTCACGTTTGAGCTCTAAGACTATGTGCCATATTACTAGAAAGACGAGCAGGAGGGATGGATACCATCTCTTTTCAACAGGTCAGGTCTGCCCCAAAAACTTTTCCAATTGTCTATGAACCCTATATTATTCTGCAGACACCACTTAGACAGACAGCCATTGAGTGAGGACAGTCTGCTAAGTATCTCATCACTTCGGCAAACAGGGAGGGGGCCAGAGCAAATTACAGTGTCTGACATCGTACTTGCGAGTTCACACATCTCTTTAATGTTAATTTTAGTGATTTCCAACTGGCGAAGTCGGACATCATTAGTGTCAACGTGAATAGTAATCTTAGAGTATTTACAATTAGCATTAGCCAGCACTTTTAAATTTGCTTTGATGTCAGGTGCTCTGGCTCCCAGAGAGCAAACATGTGGCTGGTGTCTCTATTTTCATGTTCCGTGTAATAGAATCGCCAATAACTAGGGCACTTTCAACAGGATTCTCAGTGGGGAGTGGGAGAATGAGTCGGGAGAACCTGTTTGAAGTTCTAATCAGAACGGAAGAGCGGTGTTTTGCCCCACAACTATGCTGTCTCACAGTCACCCAGTTGCCCTGCTGCATGGGCTCTACAGCTGGAACCGAACAATGTATGGGGTTCACTAAGCTAATCACATCCAAAACAGTATCTAGAGTCTTTGCATTCTTACTATCCTCGATTTGGTTTGATTTGGTCGGTTTGGATGTATGTCTCTAATTCTGAAATCTTCTCCGTCAATCTGACTATTTCCCTGCGTTTATGACATGTAAATCCCTCGTCACTGACAGAGAAGGCTAAACGTGACAGGCAGTGCAAGTGACAATAACAGGAGAGGATGACATTACTCACCTTGTTTGTTGACTAATTCCGACTCGTAGAAAAAGGAGCACGCGAGAGAAAAAGATGGTAGGCACAGATGACAAGTTAACAGGCTAGCGAAATGCTAACGTGTTGTGATAGCGAGTATTAAAAGCTAAAATATTTTAAAATATTAAAAAGTGGTAGGCAATATTAGACAATATCAGATATATGGTGATGAGTAAGTTATCACCAAGTTCAGTCTCATTGGACTTAAGTTTCTTAACACATCCAGCTTCAATGCATTTCTGAATATCTTGCTTATAAATAGCTGCATGATTGGGATCCTTAGCCAGCTGTCTCTCCATTCGACGCAAAGTTGGCATTACTGCCTCTGGGGATACTTTAAGAACAGGTCCATTCTTAACTCGAAGTAAAGGAGTCACATCTCTCTCTTGATTCCATTCATTTCTTCACACTTTGTTTTCTGTTCTAGGCACTCGAAAGCATCCTTATCTTGTTTAGAATGCAGAGCATGCTTTGGAGTCTGGGAGAAAGGAAGTACATCAACTTGCCATAACTTCTCCACATCCTTATGTAACTGATCCATGGAGAGGGAAGCCTGGAAGAACCACTGGGTCTTGGAATTAGTCTTCTCACCAAAAGAAGTAGGTCCCTGTAGTGTCCACCCCAGTCGAGTATGCAAAGCAGCTGGACTTCCAGGAGGACCAAAACATACTCGCTCCTTTACATACGGAAGGGGGAATCTCCTCAACCACCACCAATGTGCAGCGTCCACCTGGATGATGCGACGGCAGCCATATTGTGCCAGAACGCCCACCACACACCAGCTTATTGGTGGAGAGGAGACAGAGTGATGAAGCCAATCAGTATATGGGGATGATTAGGAGGCCATGATGGACAGAGGCCAATGGGCAAATTTGGCCAGGATGTCAGGGTTACACCCCTACTCTTTTCGAAGGACATCCTGGGATTTTTAACGACCACAGAGTCAGGACCTCGGTTTAACGTCTCATCCGGAGGATGGTGCTTTTTGACAGTATAGTGTCCCCATCACTATACTGGGGTGTTAGGACCCACACAGACCACAGGGTGAACACCCCCTGCTGGCCTCACTAACACAGAAGGTGAGGATATTCAGCTCCCACTAGTAACATAGGTTTAACCTTCTGAAATTCCTGCGGGATTCCTGAGGGATGCCTCTTAGAAGTTAATAGCATCGTTGGAGGATCTGCACTGGATTAGTCTGTTCAGGTAACTCAAGCATTTGAGCAGTAAGGCACCTTGTATCTGGTATTTGCTTTGCTTATGGAGAAATGGAAAAGGACACAGTGCCACCTTTAATTTGTCTTGCCGAATGGTTCAAAGAACCAATGATTCTGCCGCCCCATGAAGACCTAAACTCTTTGTAGCAGAAGACATGACCATGTTTCTTTCTGAACCGTTGTCTAATATGGCATACTTCTCCAGAGTCTTTCCTTGGTGGCTCAGATCTACCTTCACAATTTTTAAAAGAACAGAGTTAAGACCACTTGGTCTGCTCAAATAAAATATCCCAGAATCTGGTTTACGAGCATTCACTTCATGCAATAGTGGCGATCAGTTAGATGATCTATGGGTCCAACCACATCTCCAACAAGCAGCAGTATGCACATGATGGTTTAAGGCCTTCCTTCTTGCCCTGGAATTGGATAATTTCACTGTTAGTAGTTTCAGTTTTCTTTCTCTGAGTGGAATTCTCTTCTTGACTCACACCATGAAGGAAAGTTGCTGTGTGAAACTGGGACTTGGTAGGCCTCACTTATCTTGCCTGAAACTTCTTCATACCTTTAGATTGTTCAAACACTTGGATAGCTAGATTCTGACATTTTGATTACTCTTCCAACCAAACAGAGAAATTCACCAAGTTGTAGGGCTGGTCTGGTCTGGTCTGGTGGTTTTGGCATATCTTGATGGCAAATTTATGAGCAACTGATGGACATGTGATGCACAGGATAACTCTTTTGCTCCTTCTTCATGATCCCAGTATTGAAGCATGCCCACAAGAGCTTGAACTTGTACAGCAAATTCACCAAATCTAACAGAATCTCCCGAACGTACAGCTGGTAAGTTCTTAATAGCAGCAATCTCCTGCAGCACGAACTGGTGGGGTTGACCATATCACTGATGAAGATCCTTTAAGGCAGTAGTGTAAGGCTGGGAATGATGGGCATGAGCCAAGGCTAGATGTCGAGCTGCATCCAACTTCAAATGATCCAGAAGTATATGATACTTGTAATGCTCAGTTTTCTCTGGGGGTAACAAATTCCTTAAAGTCATATTCAGCATGGCAAACACTTGGAGGTCATCACTCTTCAAATATGGAAATGAAAGTCTTTCAATACGGGCTGATCTGGCAGGCTGTAAAGCTGGCATCATTGTGTGGGGCACAGTCACTGCTAAAGGAACAGACATATGCTGGTACCGTCATTTGTATTCCAATTGGAAAAAGTGCAGATATTTGATTCACATCTCTTTGCTGCTCCTGAGGTGCTGAAGAAGTGGGAATAACTCTTGGTGTCAAAAGATTTTGAATGGACATAATGGAAGGATTAACTTGCTGCTCCATAGCTGTTCTAGTTGTTTGAGGTTCTAAGGAAGTTTGATGAGAATGACCAAGAGATGCATAGGAATAGCAAGCTGATAGATCTCTAGGAGGCAATGTTGCAACTCTTGAAGGAACACACTCAACTCATCCACAATAGAATCTCTGGTGTTCACATCATCTTGCTGTTTCGATTTAATTGAAATAGGAACAGGGGGTGCTTGGTTAGAACTGCATTCAGAGCTAGTAGAAAATGAAGAACTTCTTTTTCTTTGCATATCCTTCATCATTTGTCCCACATCCAACAATATTCCCTTTATTTGCTTGATCTCCTCAGACAAAGACTTCACCTCATTTTAAGTTGCAGTAATGGAAACTCCTTGTGATGCAACCAAATGGCTCAAATCCTCTGGCTCTTGTGACGATTGTCCACTTGGGTGAATTGAAGGATTTGACTGAGCAATCACATAATCTTGGTGCCATCTTGGAGGCTTTACAATCCTTGTTGAACGTTTATGTCTCACACAGTCATCTGTCTCTTTTCTCAGTTTTTTATTTCAACATGTAGGAGTAGACATTTCTCATGGTGACAAGTGCTGGTAATTGTTGGTTTACAGTCATCAATGCAACAATTCCACACAGGCCATGTGGAGAGGGCCCAGCTTGAATATGCCCACAAAGATAATGCTAGAGGTTGTTTGATCCCAGAAACATAGATACAGAACAGACACTTCTTCTGAGTGACCTCTGAGTGACACAGAGTTGAAATCCACAAGAAAACCCACAGAGACTGTTTTTACATATAAACTGCATCAAATCACTCAAATGGATGGTATACAGACTTATAATCAAACATCCTTCTACTGCATAATTCTATATCATGTCCACAACCTTTATATATATATATATATATAACAAATTATATAATAACAAATTATATATATGACAAATTATATACAGTGCACAGCATAAATGAGTACACCCCCTCTGAAACTTCTGAAAGTCAGCAATTACTCAATTACTTAGAAGACATGTTAGGGTTCTTTAGAGATATAATGTTCCAGCAAGTCTGTTTAATCAATTACCAAAGAAGCATGTCAAAATTATTCAGAAAAATAAGATTTTCTTATCAAGGTGATAAAATGTTGTGTAGCAAAAATGAGTACACCCTCCTAAAAGTTACTAAATAAGATTAAATAAAAATTTTCAAGGCAATGTTTGATCAACAGGTAAGTATGTTGAACCAAAACATTTAAAGAGAAGTAATTTATAGACAATTAAAAGCATTATATAGCCCACTGAAAGCTATGAAAAGAGTGACTGTTTATCTCACAGAGTAAGATGCAGTCTGCAGAAATGACATGCATGGTTGTTGTTCTCACTGGAACTACCTACTGTAGCCAAAGCACAATAAAGTCAGTTAGCCATTTCCAAAGCCCATATTTACAAAATATAGATTCTGGGAATTAATACTCTGGTCTCATGAGATCTAAGAGCATCCCAAATGTTCTGGTGTTGCTAGAGGAGGAGTACAGTGAGAAGTGCCTGGTTCAGTGGTAGTAAAGCTCTTATATAGGGATGTATGAGTGCTGAAGGTGTGAGGGAGTTGTGCTTTATCAATGCTGTCATGAATTCCCACACCACTGTGTAATTTAATACACAAACTTGAAACAGAAGATGTTACCCTTTCCTCATTCCCTGCATTGTTGGGCATTTTTCAACATGACAATGAGGATATGCATTCTCCCAAGGTGAAAAACCTTCTGTGGTCATGTATTGCACTCAATCTTAACACTCTTGAATGCCTACGGGGGATTCTGTAGAGACGAGTTGAGCAACACTCCCCATTAAAGGAGCTCATCATCCAGGAGTTAAACAGGACAGATGTGACAAATTATCATGATCTTGTACACTCCGTGTCAAGAAGGGTCAGAGCAGTATATTCAAAATTATGGAGGGCATACTAAGTGCTAGAATATTATACATTTATTGAATTAAATCTAGGGTGTACTCATTTCTGCAATCCTTAATTTAAACAAAATTGGCTAATTTACTTATTTTATGGCTATTAATGACATATATTTCTCAGTTTTTATTATGTATATGTTTAATACATTTTAGTTTTGCCATCTTTCCATGAATTGTATTAGTGATCATAAAGTAAATACATCTTTTGTATTTGTTCAGAGGGGGGTGTACTCATTTATGCTGTGCACTGTATATATACAGTATATATATATATATGTATGTATATATATATATTAGAGCTGTCAACGTTAATACATGCGATTAATTCAAAATCCTTAACGAGTTAAAATAATTTGACACATTTAACGCAAAAAAATTACGGAAGCATGTGAAATTGTGTCATAACGTAATTTACGTCACGCAGTTAGATGATCTTAAAGTCCATGCTGATTATATCAGAGATGGCAGAGAGAATTATTCATTCCAGTGTCTGTTTCGCTTTAAAGCACGAACTCTCTGTCATATTCTGTCATTGTATCTGAAGAGTGCGAGCCCTCCCGCATCGTGCTGTTCCTGTCTGAACGGAACGTTGAAACATCCCACCGCAGTATGGCCAGATGATATGAAAACTATGTTTCTCGGCTGGATAAAGCAAACCAGCTTCTTGCTATGAAAGTTTTGATGGATGAGGATTGCAATCAAAGTAAAGACGATTGCGGTGACGTACAGAAGCACGCTTGAGTCCGTTATATTGATGCGCAAACAAATCATGTATGAGCGCTCTCGACGCACTGATCGCACATTGGTTACGTTTACATGCACCCAAATAATCCATTTGTAATCAGATTGACAGCTCAATCGGATTGAAAAACGTTCATGTAAACACCTTAATCAATCCGATTAAGCTCGATCCGAATGAAATTTCGATCGGGTTGGAAGGGGTGGTTTATTCCTTTTCTAATCCGATCCAACAGCAAAAAATTACCACGTAAACGCTTGAATCCGACTACTTTCTCAATCGTATTCAAAAGATTCTAGGGCACATGCGCAGTGCAATGATGACACGCATTACGCAGTGCGCAAGTTCATGTTCACATCTTTAGTTGTAAAGATGTATGCCAACAGGCAGTGGCTTAGCTGTATCCCTTCGTCACAATATTGGAAATCTTTCCATTTTAAAACAAGAAGGGGAGCCAATGGATATCAGACAAGAAGCAACGCAAACTTTGCACAAGAGTTATGCCTGTGAAAAAGTCTCAACCTCGGTCAGTATTCACTACAAAAAGTGAAAGTAAAAAGTGACGGAGCTGTCTGACGCTGCATTAACGGAACATATTCTCTCAGAGACTAATTTCAGCATAAAATGCTGATAACGATATATAACTGTCTAAATTTATTCCATTATTTCTCTTGTGGCCGTACATATAGGCTAGTGAAACAAATGAGAATAATAGTATTTCGTGTCAACAGGTTGTTTTTTTAAAAGTCGGTGCTTGAAGTAAAGCTGCGCTTAATTTTCATTAATGACAATATTATAGCCTACACTCTTAATAATTTTAATTATAGGCCTATAATTCATTGTATAAGACCTAAAAAAATGTTTAAATCATTCTCAAAGATAGCTAATAGCCTAATCTTATATTATCCTCAGACCACGTCAGTTATGCAGTGATGCGCTATGAAATTATTACGGGGCAAATTTATTATAATATTAATTTAATAATAAAAGAAAGAAGCCTAACCTAATAGTAATAATAATAGACTAGAAGAATGTAACAGGCCTACATTAATTGGAAATACCAAATCCTCTTAATATTGCCAAGATTTGATGTTTTTGACAATATCTCTGGCTATCGTCGATACATCATCGTCTGTTGACGCAACCTGGGTTACCGCAAGTGTGATTGATATGACGTCACACAGAGCGCGTGCGCAAAAGTTTTAATCGGAATGTATATAAAACACATATAAACGGATATTTGAATCAGATTACAATGTTTAGAGTACATGTAAACAGATCTGCAATCGGATTTAATTCATTCGGATTGACGAAAATTGGTGCATGTAAACGTAGCCATTGTATTTATGCACAGACACATTTCAGTACATTCACATTGTTTTCACACACATTCAGGGTAATGTTTGGATTTGTCCTGTGTATGTACTTTAGTATATATGCAGGTCAAGGTGGTTGGTTTAGGTTTTTTTGGCATCTCCATGTGGTCCTGTTTAGTATCGCAACTTGACTTGTCTAAAATGTAAACAAGCTCTTTGCTGTTGCACATACTATACACTGTGAATTCTGAAACGTGTTTTTTTTTTGCTGTGATTTTTTTTTTTTTATGGGTGCTTTGGTGTAGCCTACATAAATGTATGAATTATATGAAATCATATCATTTGGTTATTTGGTGTCCTTTTTTGGAAAGACATTAAATTTACCTTGAAAAAAGCTGAAAAATACAGTTTTGTGAAAATCACACTTCAATCTGATGGTTTACTTTGCTGGATATAGGCAATGATGGCAAAATGGATGTGTTAAACAAGATAAAGATAAAGATTGCTTAATTTTACGATAAGTGTGCGATTAATCGCGATTAAAAAAATCTATTGACAGCCCTAATATATATATATATATATATATATATATATATGTATATATATACACGTGTATGACCATAATGCTTAGATCACTCACAATTTATGTAATTGTTATAACTATTGTCAATAGTTATAACAATTACATAAATTGTGAGTGATCTAAGCATTATGGTCACATATGTATGAGTGTAAATCTCTTTTCATAAATTCAGAAGATGGCTTGAATGAATCTGTGTAAAATGTATAGGATTCTGTTTATAGAAATCATGTCCAAACTGTACTCTCTGCCAAGAGCGGGAAAGTTAAGAGACCAGGTGATAACATGTAATTTATGGTGAGAGGAGGAGAAATAGCCACCTCTGAACCCAAGACGATACCTAATTAGTCAGAACCTCTGAAAGAGGTTGAACAAACACCTCAGTTTAAAAATTCAGGACACGAACTAAGAAGCAGATGAGAGGATGATGAGTAGATCAAGACAGATCAAGATCAGATGAAAATGGGTTAAGAACGAACAGCTTTATTCAAGCCATCTAACTACTCTTGTCTCACTTACTTTTCTTTCTTTTACTTAGTTTCCTTTCTTTTCCATGAGAGTCTCATGTTCTAAGTTAAGTTTTGCCTCAAAGTTTAATCAAAGACTCTCTAGTCTTTGCCCACCTCAAACCTTCAAACTTCAGCCACGAGGGAGACTCCAATCCATTCATCCGCCAACACACCAAACGTGATTGGCTTCCCAAGAAAGACATCACTCCAGACACGACGAGATCGCCAGCCGTGTGAATGTGTGTGTGCGTGCGTTTGTGTTAGATATTAGTTTCATGTGTTATAATAATCAATAAAGTCTCATTTATATTTTTAAAGAGAAGTGTCTTGTGTTATGTGCTTACGAATTTAATGTCTTAAACTGCTGACCCTGTTACCTTGCTAAATAAATAGTGTTTTCACTATAGTTTGGATATTCATATCCGCTGCAGAGTTGAACGCTGGACGATTCATTTGCTTGGTCGTAAAATAAGTGAATCTTTCAAAATTCCCTATAAATTAATTTATCCTTTGCGTTTTTTGTTTACAGCTGATCCCTTTACATCAAAACGATCCCGGTTCACACGGATCTGCGAAATTGACTACTTTTATGGCAAGGAGATACAATAGAAACATGGTGTAAATTTCTATAACATACGATTCAATTTTATATATAAAAATAATACACACCTGTTAAATGTGTAATAATCTAAAATATGGTGTAGATTTCTATAGAGTACAAAGTAAGGCTTACAGTCTTAAAGTCCCCCTGTGGTGAAAATCCAGCTTTTAATGTTCTTTATATGTCTATGTGGTGTTTTCAATATACTTTAAGACAAACCATGTGCAAATTCATAAGTCAACACCATTGCTGAGTATTTTCTCCTTAAAACTGCAGTGAACCAAAGACGTGGTTTGAAATCCCTGTTGTTTCTGATGTCACAGACTACCTTATAACCAATCACGTCAAGGTGTGATTGTCAACGAGTGGATCTCTAAACTGGTGTGAGTGGATGCAGGGCTAATTTGCATATTCACAGAACTGCATATACAAAATGAGGCAGGGGTGTAGAGTTACATTCAAGCGTCATTTTTTAAAAAACGCCTCGGGTTTTTTTTTTTTTTGGTTTGACGCGCCACGTTAAAAACTGTCCGACCAATGAGATTGGCGCTTTTGTTCACGTGCCTGGAGCTGCTGAAGTTACAGTAAAACACGACTTGGTGGCGCTCAAGCACAAAACGGTCTTGCCGAGCACACATTGATACCAAGACGACGAAGAGGAAGTAAGTAGACGAGGAAGACCCCTACAAACTATGGGTGCTCTGCCAGTTCTTGGCCACACCAATAGATTTCAGTGGCGTGCAGTGGTGTTCTGAAATGAGGAGGCAAATTTTTTATTTATTTATGAATCAATGTAAATTCATGTGCATTACTCTTAACGTTGACACATCTTCCTTGTTAAATGAACATTACATTACATCAAAAAGAAAAAAAGAAACCAAATACAATTCTATTTTGTAATTTTACATTAACAATGTATTGTAATAAATGTTCTATTTATCAAAACCAAGTCAATCTCATCAAGTTAGTGTTTTAAGCATTTCTACATTCATTCCAAAATAATAACTAAAGGCAATAATAATTTAAACAATATATTTTATGTGTATTGATGTTTTTCTTTTTAATAGTCAACTTAGGCTATTTTGGATCATCAGTCATGCTCCGTAAACACCGTCTGTCACAGACACCAATTGTATTTTTAATTTCACCAAGCTGATTGCACTAAAAAACCCCGCAGTCATCGTGTTTTCAGTCCATTTCAAGTTTGATTTTGACGTGACAAAGCAGTGATATCTAACTGGGTGATCTGTTTACTTACTTTTCAATTAGTCTTCCCATTGACTCCATCATTTGTTCATTCAAACTGATGCGCGGAACGTGCACGTAAACAAGAGGCGGGATTTATCACACAAACCAATCATATCCAATCATAACCAGTTACATCCAATCATAGCGCGATGGAGACACTGCCTCCTCTCACGTGACTTTCCCCCATTCATTCTCAATTACCCCCCACAAAACCCACCGCACGCCGGGGGTCTGATGGTTTTCTATGAGAACAAAGGGAGGCATGACTCCTGCTGTAACTTTACCTGCAGGTGTCGCTGTTGGGCAGTGTTCCTTAAGAAATACAAGTGACTTGCGCTCTTTTTAATGTCATAATTTGTAATATTTGTGTTGTTTTATATGTAATACGGATTATTTTCTCATCCTATTTTTTTTTGAGGAGGCACTGCCTCCCTTGCCTCCTCGGAGGAAACGCCCCTGATAGATGTGTATTATATGCCATTTTAGTTCTGTATTTTTACTGTTTTTTTTCTTTTACATTCAAGAAATATAGTTGAGAATGTCTATTTCATGTTTATTTGCACTACCGTCATTGTGACTTATTTGCACTACCGTTTCTGACTACCATCTCCTCATGTCATGTATATGCCATTTTATATCTGTATTTTTATCTTCTTTAATTTTATTAATATCATAAATATGTTTATTTGCACTACCGTTCAGCACAGGCGCCACCAGGGAGTGAATTTCCTTCGAGATTTTCCTATGGGGTTTTATTATAGGGTTTTTTGAGTTATGAGTAAAATAAAGCCTGTGGTAAACAGAACTTGACAATACTTTGACATTTTGTTCTAACGTACACTGCACACACTCACACCCCAAACTGTCTTATCTAGTTACTTGTTAAGTTTTCAAAAATTAACATAACTGTTTGAAATTCGCATTTTCGCTATGGGTGGGTGTAATTTACATTGTAGAACAAAACATCAAAGTATCGTCAAGTTCTGTTTTTCAGATCTAGCCCATTGGCAAGGCAAGGCTAACTGCTACTTGAAAAATGCACTTTGAAGCATTTACCTCATAACTTGTAGAAGTAGTGCCACTTAGCAGTCAAAAGCAGTAAATGTCTGTTGTTGAAGAAACTGTGGCAAGTACTGGCGGTGGCAAAAGACTTATTCAGGTTGAGTACCATCTGTACACATTGCTGAAGCAGACTGATTCTTCTTCTGGTGTTGTTTTATGGCCCTTGGCAACCCAACATTGTGGATTGATTGGTCTGGAAAATTTACGTAAGGTAACGAAAAAACAAATAAGACAGGCTCGTTTTTCTAAATAGTCTAGAAACTCCAAAAAAATATTTGTTGCAGAAGACATTTATGACACATTTATGAGTTAAATGTAGGATTGAGTGTTTATATAGAGGTCTATGTGACTATTTTTTAAGTCTGGCCTTCCTGTGATGCTTTTATATATTTTATATGTTTTTCTTCATTTTTAATTATTTATTTTATATTTTAATCTTTATAAACTTTTCTTATTCTTGTACTTTAATGGGTCTATTTTTATATATATACTATTGTATCTACTGTTTCTTTTTTGCCTGTAAAGCACTTTAAACTGCATTAATTTGTTTGGAAAAGTGCTACATAAATTAAAATTTGCATGCTTGCTTGTTATTTAAAGAGGCACTACCTCTACTGTTAAGCTGTGGCCAGTACAGTGCCTAATAAACTATAATCTAATCTTGATTTTTGCAGAAAAGCTTGCATACAGTGCCACTGCAGTCAGGAGGAGCATGTATCCAGCTCCGACAGCGAAGACGACCGCAAGGTGGGAAGATTGCTGGCAGAGTCCCACTATGCCCATCTCACAGCTAAGATTAAGGGAGGAGACGGCATGAGGGTCTATAAACGCAACCGCATGATTGTCACAAACCCAGTGGTCTCCCGTAAAGACCCGACATTTAGCACAGTCACCTATGACTGGGTCCCACCAGGCCTCACCCAGAAACTGGTAAGAGAACCATAAAAGCTAAAGTAAATCAATGCATCCTAAATATTTAGTAGTTTATTATGGTTATGGTCAGGCGGTGGTACTAGCTGTTCTGTGAAATGAAAGTAGTTTGTTGTTTTGGTGACATGCTCCTGATGAGTCCAGAAGAGCTACTGATGGTACCAGTAATGAGCAAGACAACCAGAGTTTAGTTGGAAAATATTCCTGGAGGTTCTGGTGAGTAGCTAGTGAAATAAAGCAATAAGCCCCAAGAAGCCGTGGTTTACAGTGAATTTATAACAGCTAAGGGCCGTTGCTCTGCTCCGCATCATGCCTAAAACACCCTTAGCTGTTATGAATTCACTGTAAACCACGGCTTCACGGGGCTTTGCTAAGAGTGTTGTGCATTGATATATAAAACCGTTGGGTGAAGCAGTCATAGCCAGTGATGGGAATAACGGCGTTATAAATAAACGGCATTACTAACGGCGTTACTTTTTTCAGTAATGAGTAATCAAACGAATTACTTTTTCCCCCGTTACAACGCCATTACCGTTACTGACAAAAAAAATGCCGCATTACTATAATTGAGCTCACTGAAGCGGTTTTCATCCGAGTAGGCTCTCTCTCAGCCATAGGACCTGCACAGTTTTTTCTCTGGTGTGTGTTTTGAACTAGTAGTTGTTCATTTAAGCCATTAGTTGACTAATCACATTTATATTAATTTGATTTCTTAAAAACTGGAGAGAATAAACCATAATAATGAGCGTTTACGTAATATAGGCTATAGGCTATATAGCACTCAAGCGCACGCATAAAGCTTGCCGTAAAGAACCGGCAAAAGTAATGATTATGAATGTGACAAAAACAGTAAGGAGACAGTTTAATTGTTTATTAATAAACTAATGTTTTCTGAATCCGTGTCGGCTGCAAAGATGAAGTTGACGTTGCTGACTCTCATCATCTCCGTGGACGCGCTTAGAGAGAAAATTTACTGGTATTTGTGCCATTATTTAACTCCCCAAAAAGCATGTCTTATAGTCCAGGTGATATGTGAAAAAAATGTTCACTTTTTCATAAAAGCATGAAATTTGGTACACTTGTACAGTTTGGGGCCCTGAACATTTTCAGAAATGGAGCCATCACAAAAACGCCTCATGGTCGCCATGGCAACCATTTTACTTTCCACTATAACCAAATTATGTATTTTCTATCATATCTCTTGAATCAAACATGATAACACAGAAAAGGTGATGTCTACCCCTATGTTTTGATGGTCAAGGATTACAATGATACCATTTAAACATCATAAACTGTTCAGGTGAATAGTTACTGGTGAGTTCAGTGACGTGAGAAGGAAATCACAGTATCTGGGAACCTAGGCTAGACTTTATAGATTAATATCATGTCTGTTGCATGCATGTTGTGTAGAGTTTCAAAAGCTTAATCCTTTTGTTCATTACCCCGACAATACAGTGACTGTAAAGAGTAGAATAGTCAATATGACCTTAGCAACATAGCTTAAAAAAAAAATGTCAGACACAAAGATTTACTTAAAAAAATCTAAACTGCTCAAAATAAAAAAATAAAAATAAAATAAAATAAGGTAACACTTAAATCACACACTGGATCTCAATGAATAAAATATTCAATTTGAAAATCTTTATTCATATACATTCTGTAATTTGTTAATAACAAAATTGTGACAACAGTCAATGGAAACCAAAATCATCAACACACTGAGGGCTGGGTTCAAAAATCACACCAAAAATCAATGTAAAAAACTGAAGTTGCAGGCTGATCCAACTTGCATTAAGTTCATCACAGCAACTCATAATGTAAGTCAGTAGTATGTAGGGCTGCACAATGAATCTAATTTCTAATGGTGATTATAATTACGGATGCCACAATTACGTAATCGTTCAAAAGTGCAATTACAAAAAACAAAACAACAAAAAAAGTCCACTTACAGAACATTATTTTGTGTGCTTAAGATATGCGTTTTTTTCTTTTCTACAGGTTGTTTTAATTTTGGTTTTGGTATAACATTATTATACCATATATTTTTACTTTTTGTATTTAAAAAAAGAAACCAAACCAATGACAATTGAGGTTTAATGCTATAGAAAAGTAAAAGTTTTTCAGGAAGTTTTTTTAGCTTGCTTATTTTCATATAAAAATATGGCATGCAGTTGCTTCAAACAATTGTATAAAGCTATTCAAAACATAATTCAGTGTAAACTGTGATAATTGTAATTAATAATTATACAATTACAATTTCAAGGGAATGATCGACAATTATTTTTGTCATAACCGTAGAGCCCTAGTAGTGAGTATGGCCCCCACGTGCCTATGTGCACTCACGACAACATCTGGGCATGCTCCTGATTAGATGATGGATGGTGTCCTGAGGGATCTCTTCCCAGACCTGGATCAGACCTTTGGATGCTCCAATACATAACGTCCAAGAGGTTTTCAATTGGATTCAGGTCTGCGGAACATGAGGGCCAATCAATGGCATCAATGCCTTCATCATCAAAAAACTGCCCACACACTCTAGCCATATGAGGCCGGGCATTATCATGCACCTGTTGTCACTTTTTATTTGCACCAAAGCAGGTGAAACTGATTCACAATCACTTATGCTTCCTAATTGGACAGATTGATATCCCTGAAGTTTAATTGACTGTTTAATTTTTAAGCTTAATTATACGGTAATTATACGAGTGTTCCCTTATTTTTTTTTTGAGCAGTGTATTTCAGAAACACGTTTGATTGTTTTGTTGTTGAACCTATTCTTCAATAGCCGCTTTTCCACTGTTGGTCCAGTACGAGCCAGGGCTAACAACATGCCGTGCTTGGCCAATAGCCTCGGACCTCAAACACCGAGGCCAAAATCAAGTTGCATTTCCACTGTTGGGCCAGTAGCCTCACAGCACTTCCCTAAAACCCGCCCTTAACACACCTCCGCAGAACAACGTCACACAACCTCACCATTTCACCAGCTGAATGAAAACTAGCTAGATTGCAAAATGAGCATGACAGAAGTGAACGTTTGGTCTTTACTTAAAGACTTAAGATTCCAACATCAATATTTGACCAATGTTTTACAATAAAAAAACGTTACAGTAACACTAATTCATTAATTTGTGTCAGGAGTTCACATCAATCATGCTGAATCAAACTGGTTTTTACCATTTCACATAAAAAGAGAACACATACCTATTCGGTTCCACCTGCTGCTTCCATTTATTTACGATCACAAGAATGCACAAAACAACTTCATTAAGGCTTTTAAATCCAAAGGCTTACACATTTAGAAAAATATTGATAAAATATCATATGTTTACATCACATTTCTGAGCATTTCTATTAATTTTCCTCGAAATTATGCGATGATTGCAATCCGAGGAGGTTTGAGTGATTTCTCTGTCTCTCTATACGGAGCTCATGAGAGGAAAGAAGGAGTTATGAGTTATACGAGTTAACCGGTGTATCTGAGTGTGATATACGGATGCATTAGTCCGGTATCAACAAAGCCACAGGGAAGAGACTGATAAAACATTAAACCAAATAAATACACGATTATAATCATATATGAGTTGTCTACGTTCCTCAAGCAGTTTCTGGTATTTTCCATAAACGTGTGTATTTATTATCGCAATGATTAGCAAAAGTAGACTTTAGCATCACATATATTTCTGCCTCATACGGTGATCAGAATCCCCATCAGATCACAAGGAAGTTATTTCAAACACTCACTGGTGTCTGAAAGTGAGATTTTAGCTGAAAATTGTTTAAAATGTCTTAAATGTTGAAGTTAGCTGGTAGCCTGATATAATAACAAGGGAAATTACCTGACCCAGGTCAACTCCGCCTCTGTTCATGACCACTCCTCAATCCCCAGTTGGCCCGCTTTGGACCAAGGTATTCGACGGGCCAAAAAACCCTGGCTGTTGGTCCCAAGGAAACCCTGATGAGGCCTGATCAAGCCCCAGAAGTGACAGTGGAAATGTGATTGGCCCTGGCACGCACTAGCACACTCACCTTTGGCCTGACAGTGGAAACGCAGCTAATGTCTCCATCACAGTCTCCTCTACATTGACACAGAGCTGTGTACTTTTCACATATTGAATATTCTACTCTGTCACTGTATTGTCAGTTTATGAACAAAAGGATTAAGCTTTTGAAACTCTACACAACATGCATGCAACAGACATGATATTATAAAGTCTAGCCTAGGTTCTCAGATACTGCGATTTCCTTCTCACGTCACTGAACTCACCATTACTATTCACCTGAACAGTTTATGATGGGTTTTTTTGGTATTTATGGTACCACTGTAATCCTTGACCATCAAACATAGGGGTAGGCATCATATTTTCTGTGTTATCATGTTTGATTCAGAAGATGTGAAACAAAATACATAATTAGGTAATGGCGGAAAGTAAAATGGTCGCCATGGCGACCACTAAGGTGTTTTTGTGATGGCTCCATTCCTGAAAATGTTTAGGGCCCCAAACTGTACAAGTGTACCAAATTTCATGCTTTTATGAAAAAGTGAACATTTCGCCTCAAATTTTGTACGTATCACCTGGACTATTAGCCCATTTTGCGCTTGGCATGCTATGATAGTGCTGTAGGAGGAGGCACCGCAGAGCAAGGCCGTAACCATGTCTTGTGTGCAGGGGTCACTTTTTCAGAAGTAAAACTAAAACGTTCACTTCTTCAGTGAACAGTAAGCCCCACCTTCTTTGATTGGCCATCTCAGTCATTTTGACTTTGATGGGAGCTATTAGACCATCGCTGAGGCAGACCCAATTTGGCCATTTCTAATTATTGTGTGTTGGGGGGGACTTGTCTCCCTCAAAGACTATGGTGGTTACGGCCCTGCCGCAGAGAGAGCGTGGCAGAAGTGAGTGAATTTTCTTCACTCGTGTTCATTTAATTGGAATGCCTCTGCTTATTTGCAACCCAACACTAATTTGCGCTGCTCTTGGTAGAATGCTTTGGTCATAATGGAAATTAGCTAGCAGCGTCTGTATTCTGTAATTTGTTAGTAGATCACCAGCAGAACTTTCCTCCTTACAGCGATTTTATGTAATTGCGGTCTCATGTTAATTTGCCCTGTTTTGAGGCCTGCCTTGGTGTCTTTCTCTGTAAAAAAAAAAATCTTCTGGAGGCAAGACATGAAAAAAATTGCTTGCTAAAAAATTAGCATGCGGTGCTGACCTTGATCACTAAGTACCACTATCAGTAAGCATGATATCTGATGTTTACGAGGTGACAGAATGTCTTTGGTACTTTTTATGTTGAGTTATAGCTGGCTAATATATTTACAAGAATGTTTGGTGGCACCAAATTAATATTGTGAGTTTCAGTCACACTTCGAGGAACCAGCTAAGGAATTTACCTTTACAGTAAAAACACTCAAGTAAGATTGGTGAAAAATGTAAATTGGAGGGAGTTTGTTAACTGGCCAGTCTGAAGGATTTGTGTGATTTTGATAACTTGTAGAGCCTCTTGCTGTATTAACAACACAGAAAATTTGATTAACAAAAACATAAATGAGCTAACATAACTACTAAATGAATACCATGAATGGCAAGGAAGAGCATGTAATTTTACATTTAAGTGACCTGAATTCAGTTGGATGCAACTCTAGAGGGTATGCACGTGACGTCACCGTTGACCGTTATGACTGCGGTTACGCCCACTGAGTGGCAAAAGACTGAGTGGCAGTATTGGTTTTCAGCGTGAAAGCCGCGAAAAACACACAAAACACATCCAAAACGGGAAAGAGCTTTGCGACTGACTGTACAAATAGCTTTGACACAAAATCTGAGGTATATTTTTACAGACTGCTGAAAGCTACAGAAAAAAAGAAGCAAATAGGTCGCTGCAATTCACAGAAACAGCTGGACTCCAGGCAAAGAAACATGTTTTGCAGTTATCTTTTTGTGTCAAAATGTTGGATTTTGGGGTAAAATCATACCCTATTTATTGTATTGTAATATATTGTGTTGACAACTCATCAATTAAATATTTACCTTCTTATATTCTGCATAATTGGGTGTTTTCAAATAAACACTGACAAAAACTATACAAGTTTTAGGGCTGGACGACATGATGAAATATATAACATTGATAGAAGTGATCACTCCGATTTAGACCTACCTATATTGTATTTATATAAAGCGTTCACAGTCAGATTTGCTTTATGTATTTCCCCGGCGTCAAAATCAGGCACATATAAATGTCAGGAAACACGATTCCTGGAGCGCGTTCCGGCGGGAAAGTGACGTCTATGCATACCCTCTATAGAGTTGCGTTATTATACTGTGTGAAAGATAAACTGTTGTTTCTCTGAGACTAATAAGGTAAACCTTATAATCAATCAATGTATTTGCTGAATTCAGAATTTGTTCAGCTAGAAGAAGAGGTTTTTATGTTCTGCTTGGCGAAGTGATGAGTCCGATGGCGGCAATGTCTTCCACTGGTTGTTCTGGGCCACAATGCAGTGGAAGAAAAGAGCTGGATTCCATCTTGAACACAGTTACTGTATGAACCATTGTATGTAAAGTGGCTGCCATCCTATTTGCCTGCTGTCCACTACACATTTATACTGTGCCTTAGCCTTAGAAGTAGACTTGGGGTCTTTTTTGATCTTTTTTTGAGAACTAACAATGGCAATTAATTATTTGTGGCTTAATCATTCTTTCTGAATCAGTTTGATTTGTTTGGACCACTTTCTCCCTGAATCATTTGGAGTGGTTTCTCAGTCCCTACAACTAGTGGTTGACCGACAGTATTTTTCACAAATAATGAAGTTTTTCAAAACATGAATAAAAAGGAATCTTTAACCAACAGTGCACACAGTAATCTGGTAAGTCTGTGTGCATTGGGAAACATACTTTTTTAAATATGACTAGCAAACACTTTTACATACAGTACAGTACACAATGAAAAATACATGAATGTGACATAGCAGTTGAATAGTGAAGTTAGCTTAAAATCAAGGAAATTAAATGAAACTTGCTCGCTTATGTGTGTCCAGTGACAGCAGAACTCTACTTTCCGCATCCAGTTCACATGGCTGGGGTCCATATATTTTAAAATTAATTTTCAAAAACTTGCCACTTTTATAAAATGTCCTTGCCTAATTCCTTTGTCTTTTTCTGGTTCTTTTGCTGTGGTAAGCAGGGGTGGAAAGAGTATTGAAAAAATATACTCAAGTAAAAATACCATTACTTGTCAAATGCCAGTCTGATATGTTTTACAGGGATTTGGCTGGTGTTTGGTGAAATGTTAAAAATAACCCTCACCATGATCTAAAGGTATGGAACCGCCTTGCTTTATTATCTCACTTGGCACATACCTCACATTTGACTTAATGGAAAAAGCCACATATAAATTTGTCCCACTGATCTCACATGCATTTGAGGGGATAATTTCATCACAAGGTAGGAGGATGGAATGAAGGATGCCAGCCTAGGTCAGGATTTGTACTGTTTATTTTGATAGCAGAATGCGCTGGCTGCTTTTACCACCTCCAGGGAGTACAGCAGCTCACAGGGCCAGCTTTTCTTACACAAAGTTCTTATTTAGCAGCAGTGGGCCATTCGCAGTATGACAGGGCTCTGGAAATAAGCCCTATACTTTATTGCCCACAACTGGCTGCCAGGAAGCATGCCGCCTCTGCGCCTACTAAAGCCCTTTCATTTTTCTCTCAGGTTTTATTCAACCTTATTATTCAACATTCCTGTTTTTACATTAAAAATCTAGCCTTTTTGAAAGTTTTTTATGGGGTTAGAATTGTTGCATATTTCCAGATAAATAGATTTTGAGCCACAAATAAATTTGAAGAGAACAGAGTACAAGCCAGAGCCCACCTCAGACTCTAAGCCCTCAGCACTGCTGGTCCCGCCCAGCTCCAAACAGGGGCGGAGCCAGACATTGTAAACATTCAGGGCTTAGCGCAAATGTAGTTTGTTCAAGGACATTTTAATTTGCCGTTAACAGCTTTACTGACTGATTTAAAAGTAACTTTGTTGTACTATGCTGGAGTAAAGTTCATAAAATGATCAGTGTTTCCCACAGGATTTTGTAAAACTATGTTGGCTGGACCTCTGTTCCTCTAGGGGGGCTGGTGGCAAAAAGAACATTTTAAGGTTAAATGCATCAATCTGGTGCTCTTTGAGAGCTCAAAATTAAGAGCTTCATCCCATGTACAGTGCAAATTGAACAAAGAAAAATCATTGACTTGTACCTGGACATTAAACAGGGCTCAAACATCTTTTTAGTTGTGATCTAGTATCTCAGTCTACATTACACTGATGTTTTAGGATGCCAAACAATTATTACAATAATATAATAATATAATAATGATTTATATAATTATTCCTATGACAGTAATATCCATAAATTGTAAAGCAAATGTACTGTAAAATAAATGAAAATATTTCATAAGTATATTTTACTTTACACTGTAAGGAAATTACAATACTTTTTTCCTAATTTCTTCACTTGCAAGAGATAAAGCCTTGAGCTTTTATTTTGGAGAAAATTAACACCAGATCACCAGCTGATCACGTGAGCAAATGTGCGCACTTCTCTTTAAAACATGTAGCACAAACAGACTGCCTATATACTTAATTAAATCACTATCTTTTGCTGTTTTATTAAGGCACAAAGCCATATCACGGTTTCGATTTTAGTTTGTTGGCAAAATACAATGTTAGAGACCTTTTATGTTAGGCTATAAGTTTTAAATTTTTGGTTTATTATGAAACAGTGGCAGCACAGGGTCATTAATGGGAAACACTGAATAAATGTTTAGCTGACAAATGTGTTAAAGTTGATTAATATTATATCATAACAAAAACCCTTCAACCGGACTGAAAGAGAGTCGAGTGCCTGGCCTGCCGCTGCATTGAGTGAGTGACAGGAGGTGTGGCTGTGTACAACTGTGGTGTGCGTGAACTTGCTGTCGTAAAGACGAGAGAGAAAGAGCTGCCAGCATAGGTGTTTGGATACTGCGGAAAAGCAGCATTGAACCATTTTACATATTTTAGTAAATATGTATCGAAAAAAATTATATTTTGATAGCACTGTTAAGAAACCTCAAACCTGAAAGATTCGGGGCTTTTGAAAAAACATTCAGGCTTGAGCCACAGAAGCCACCCCCTCGCTCCACTCCTGGCTCCAAGTCTCCTTCATCAACCAGGTCCAATTCTCCTTCATTGGTCAGTCCCAAGTGTCCTTTTGCTGGCCAATTCTAAGTCTCCTTCGTTGCTGATGCTTCCGCCCAGCGCCAAGTCTGTTTCGTCACCCTGCACCAAGTCTGTTTTTGTTGCTGATGCTCCCACCCAGCCTCCCATTCTCACCTCCTCTGCATATGCCATCCAGTTCTTCTGTCCCATCTCCGCTGGCTCCCTTCAGCCCTTTGGCTCCTCTTTCACTAGCTTCACTTAGCAGTGACATCTACTTCTACTCATCTGAATATATTTGGTTTATCTTTTTCTTTCTTATTTTTCTCAATTTATTATATGTATTTTATTAGTATTATTGTATATAGACACTGCTGATGTTTGCTAATCCTCCTGGGGGGTTTAACGGTGTGGGGCTTGGTACTCATTTGGTTTTTGGGGGTTTTTTTTGCACACACACAGCAGTGATTAACACACACACACACACACACCGTGAACACACACACGGAGCAGTGGGCAGCCGTTTTTGTTGCAGTGCCTGTGGAGCGATTGGGGGTTAGGTGCCTTGCTCAAGGGCACCTCAGTTGTGGGCAGTGTTGGGCATGTTACTTTAAAAAAGTAATTAGTTATAGTTACTAGTTACTTCTCACAAATAGTAACTGAGTTAGTAACTGAGTTACATCATTATAAAAGTAACTAATTACCAGGGAAAATAACTATTGCGTTATTTTAAAAAAAAAAATCAAATATGTCAAGTAACTTGGATGCTCCCAATATTAAATATGTCTAAAAGTAAATTATTATTTGTTTAATGTTATGTTTTAAATTCATCTATTTGATTATGAAAAGTGAACAACATGAGTAAGATAGGATACATCATAAGATGCGCAATATATCGGGAGACATGGAGTGGGTCAGACATGATTTTGACCACTTCATTAAGTTTTGTTTTGTAGAAAGCCTTTCTTTAAAGTGAATTTCGTTTTGTAAAAATTGTATCATAATTTTAATCAATGTTTCATCAACCAATTGCCTGGATTTAATAAATAAGAAGCAAATATAGCAGAAAATATAATCATGACAATATAATCATGGCGCCGGCGCGATCACTTGCATGTGAACTGGAGCGCATCTTATAGGCTAAATGAACCGAAACTCAGCGGCTGCTTGCCTCACAGACATGAGAAATATATCTATAGAAAGCTTGAAATGTCTACTTCTAAACGAAATAATTAAAAACGAAAAGAAATGGGCTACTCTCTGATTATCTCTTATTTTCTCTCTAAGCGCGTCCACGGAGATGATGAGAGTCAGCAACGTCAACTTCATCTTTGCAGCCGACACGGATTCAGAAAACATTAGTTTATTAATAAACAATTAAACTGTCTCCTTACTGTTTTTGTCACATTCATAATCATTACTTTTGCCGGTTCTTTATGGCAAGCTTTATGTGTGCGCTTGAGTGCTATATAGCCTATAGCCTATATTACATAAACGCTCATTATTATGGTTTATTCTCTCCAGTATTTAAGAAATCAAATTAATGTAAATGTGATTAGTCAACTAATGGCTTAAATGAACAACTACTAGTCCAAAACACACACCAGAGAAAAAACTTTGCAGGTCCTATGGCTGAGAGAGAGCCTACTCGGATGAAAACCGCTTCAGTGAGCTCAATTATAGTAACGCAGCATTTTTTTGTCAGTAACGGTAACAGCGTTGTAACGGGGGAAAAAGTAATTATTTTGATTACTCATTACTGAAAAAAGTAACGCCGTTAGTAATGCCGTTTATTTATAACGCCGTTATTCCCATCACTGGTTGTGGATAATGAGAGTGTAAGAGAGTGCTGCTCTTTCACTTCCACCACAACCCTCTACAATGTGAGTAAATCACTCGCATATGCGAGTAAATTTCCCGCTAGGCGACAAAAAATGTCTTAAATTAGCCAATGGTTAGTAAATTTTAAGATTTTACTTGCCTGTGACTGAGTTAGATGCAAAGAATAAGTTTAGCGCAGATATCATTTCAATGTCTGATCAGTCCGGTTTACACATCGTCTCTTAGCTGAGAGCGCCCTCTGTCGCTTTCTCTCACACATGCGTACTCAACGTGAGAGAAAGAGATAGGCTATACATGCTATGTAAAGAGAATTGACGCATTAGATTTAAATGGCAATTTAAATGACAATTTTTTATTGTACTGTGGATGCAAATGGATGCAAAATGAGAAAATTCCAGTCTGAGCAGAAAACGCTTGATAATTTTTTGTTTTCAAGCGGAAAGAAAATGAAAGAGTCCAGTTCTGTGCAGACAGAAGACGGTGAATGCGCCGGCGAACCCCAGCCAAGCACGTCAAATGTGGCGGAAAAGATGTGCATTCTGAATCAAAAAGTGTAATGGAAAAGCGAACGTTTCAGACTCAGTGGCTGTCAGACTTTGATTGGTTTTTGTATAATGAGGAATATGTGATGACATGCAAGTACTGCAGTAGAAAACCTAGCTTGGCCGGTAAAACGGACTTTGTATCAGGGTCTCACAGTTTCAAACGTGAAAAATCTCACAGCGCACTCAAACTGCAAATGACATGCAGCTTTAGTTATTAACACAATAACGCAACGCATGTAGGCTACGTTTCTCAACACTGAGAATAAATAAATAAACGCCTGTTTCCCCAGACTCGCGCTTGTCAGTCATTCACAAATCACAGCACTTTCATAATCATTAAGCCATACAGCGATTTCAATTTTATTTAGATTTGTTGTAGTTGTTCAACATTACTTAAGCATTTTATACCCGTTTACCTTAAGGAGTTAAAAGTGCGTGACTACTGTACTGTCCTCGCTTGAGAATTCAGTCACTGTCAGACGGCGGGAGTGGAAGGAGGGAGATCAAGCGGGATTTTGTGTTGCTGTCGATTTGCAGTCTCTTTTTAATGATAGGCCTTACGCATTTGTCAGTCATCCCCTCTGGCTATTTGGGGAAATGAACCCAGCTCTATGATTGGTCGAACTCTTTTTCTTTTGCTTGATTTGAGTACTACGCGTGCACAGAGCCAGGTTTTTGCGTAGTTCAGAGTGACAAATCGTACCAGCGTACTTTGAGGTCAAAATGCGTACCCGCTACGCAAAATGCGTACATGTTGGCAGGTCTGCATTTTTTGTATATTTTAAAAAAATATATTTTCTAATAGTAATTGCCAACTGTCAAATATGGGCTCAGAGTTTGCATGTTGTAACTTGTGATGTGTTTTAAAGCTTGAGGAGTCATTTGGAAACACAGACTTTAAAATATTAGTATTTTTCTAAAACACACCTATTGTTTCACTTCAACTAGTGAATATTGACTACTGTTGTTTATTACTCTGTGTGGTTTTTGAAGCGTCGACCTCACACTTGCACTCACAGAGATGGATTATTTTCTAAAAATCATCATTTGAAAGAAAGTCATATTCTGAGAGTATTTTCATTTTTGGGTGAAGTATCCCTTTTTCTAATATTATCAGAAACAAAAAAAGAAAAAATCTGTAATTTGGCCTTTATATTTAAATTCAACTTTTGAATTTTGAATTCTGTTACTTTCATGTTTATTACCGTGCAGCTATTTTGTATAAAGCGCTACAGAAATGAAGATGACTTGACTATGAACATTATCCTGTACCTATGACTTGTGGTCAGAGGCTCTCAAGCACAATCGTTGGGCTGGTGGTGCAGACAGCATGTGGACAAAGAAGCGTCTTGACAGATGGGTTTGGAGCCGCACCTGTTCCAGACAGACAGAAACAGATATTAACAAAGACACAAGTACAGAGAACATATCAATTCATAAATTACACAAATAAAATAATTAAATAATTTAAAAAAAAAAAAAAAAATCTACTTCTTAAAGTGTCTCATGATCATTCTCACCTTGTTGCTGTTGCACAAACTGTCTCCACTTCTGCTACTGAAAATAAAAAGTAGATTTTTTACAGTAATGAATGACACATGTAAACCTGTAGGTGGTGTTACAAGCAACTTATTGAATCACTGGCTCAACTGGTTTATCGAAAACAGCTTGTCATTCAGCAGAAAGTGAACAAAATCTACAGTATTATATAACCTAGGCTATATTAAAAAAAATAATAGAAGATTTGAGAGAATGAAATGCCATTAATGCCAAACCAGCGTATGCCTGAACTCTAATAACAAGCGAATAACGTGCCAAATTAACAAGTTTAGAAAAACATTTAAATTTAGCAAAAAACTTACAGCCTCCACTATCAGTGACAGGATCACGTGAGCATCATCGATCAACAACAGCAAGCGGCACAGTCTCCCAAACACTCTACAGTTGAAATTTAAAAAAAATATTAAACATTTTTTTGTGTGTAACATTAGTTTTCGCTAGTGTCTAAATTAAAAACAACTAACGTTGAAACGGAAATCTAAAAATCTCAGATGCGTCTCCTCATGTGAGCAAATGAAACAAACAGGTCATTAAATTGACAAATAAAGTTAAAAAACCTTGACAATACAAAACATTATACATCCAAAGTAGCAATTAACATTACATATGTGAAAAATGATGACTAAAAATAAAGTTATAGCTCTTACCTTTACTCCGATAACTCTTGGTTGACTGACGACCGTTACAGATCAAAATGATGCGCATGCGCAGTACTCCAAAAGTCCGTGAGCGCTGCTAGTGGTTTCCGATTCAAATTACGTCACAGTTATTAAAGGTGCAATATGTAAGAATTTTGCAGTAAAATATCCAAAAACCACTAGACCAGTGTTATATATTTTGTTCACTTGAGTACTTACAATATCCCAAATGTTTACAACTATTTGTAAATCGTGAGAAAATTGCTATTTTAACCAAGGCTCCGGGACGTGTGAGGAGTTGCCTGTCAATTGCATCATACCCGCATTACCCTTGGTTTCTGGTTTTATTTTGTAGAAACCATGGAAACACCAAAGACGCTTTAATATTTACATGTTTTAATAGACAAGGGAACAACTGTTTTGATATATTCGTAGACAGAAAACTAATTATTATATAGCTCAACACGTTTAGTCTTATAGTTTAAATCTAATTTTCTTGATTTTTTGCGAGTACCATGCTTTACCATGCCTCAGAGAAAAACACTATTTTGTGAAGTAGCTAACATAGCATAATCAGATGCAGCTTTATTTTAGTAACAGTAATACAGCATTTTCTCTGTCATACAATACGTTTTAAAATTAATTGCATGCCATTTATCAACACAAGCCATCCAGCATTTAATATGATATTCTAAAATCGATCTAGCTTACTGCAGTGTGCAACAGTGTCTCACAGCAGCCGCCGAGAGAATGCACAGAGTAACTTTATAACATAATTTTCAACACATGTATCTATTGAATGTATCTAATATGATAAACAGAGCTGTGTTACCTCATACGCTTGACCGGAAAAGCGGAAGCAGCGCCGGCGACTGTGGCATAGTAAAAGTTCCGCTGCTCGTGAGGCGTGTGTTGCGCAATCGCTCCAGCGGCCTCGTTCAGCTCCCACAACACTCGGTCCTGCTCTGCTCACATGAACATGATTTCTTCCCGAGTCCTATCCCAATTGTTTTCCACTGGCTGTGAGGTGAAGACCACATGTCCCAAGATTCCGCGCTCAAACTTGGCGTCATCAAGCTACGCCTTTGTTTTGAATAGGCCTCTAGCGGACAGAAAATATTACATATTGCACCTTTAACATCGTACATCTAATGATTTTATTCATCTATTTATTTTTATTTGATGTGCATTTAAACGTTATATTACACTGACATTAAATTACAAATAAATAAACAAATAAATAAATAAAGTAATTAATTAATAAATAATAGATTAAAATACACATTTGTGAGGGTGTTTCCAATAAAGGCTGGGGATCAAGTGCCATGATCACTGTATTTTTTGGGAAGATCATGTGAACAAAAGTGGTCAATGTGGAAAATATGGGGAAATTCATGTTTTTTTCTGTAAGTTTTTAAAATTCTTCTAACATTTAATATAATGTATTTTTGATCGCAAGGCTTTCTTCCACCCACATTTGCATTGTCAACTATAAGATTGGAAATGTATTTTCTTGCGCCCTGAAATATATTTTTAAATATAAATGTATTTTCTTGCCCCTGACATACATTTTTAAATATATTTTAAATATATGAAGGTTGAAACAAAATATATTTTTCAAAAATATATTTCATTGAACTTCACTGTTTACAACATATATTTACCATATATTTAAAATATATTTTGGCCAGATAAAATATATTTTTTTTACCGTATGGGTGTCGTGATAGTGTGATGGCTTCAAGCAAAGTCCCTGAGGAATCTGCGATCGCAAAAGGGTTTCAAACTCAAAATAAAAAGAATGACAGCACAGAGAGATGTGAGCTTTCTGTGAAAATGAATATAGCATATTATATCGCAAAGGAGGAATTAAGTTTCACTCAGATGAAGCCACTAATTCTGCTGCAGACAAATATGGCCTGGACATTTCCCCAACGTATGATAATGATGTTCATTGCACTGAACTCATTTCAAACATTGCCGCAGATTTACAGGATATAGAGGCAAATAAACCAACTACTTATCATTCATGATTGATGATGATTCTTCAGATTCAACAGATTCTTCTGTGACAGAAAATGAAGCTATCTATGTCAGGTATTTACATGATGGGTTGCCAGTTAATCATCTTATCTCTGTCACAGAGCTGTCACATGCTCATGCTGATGGTGTGACTGACTGCATTCAATTCTCAATGTCAAAATTTGGATTAGATGGGGGGGTCACGTGGGACCGTTGAACAAGATGGAGGTCTGAGGACTAGCTCCCGCATTGCCTCGGTTATTTATTCATACTTAAGTTCGTTTACACCCTATTTTCAATAACGGTACTTTAGTCTGTGTGATTTGGTTGTAAAGGATTGAGTATTAGTTTGAACCTGCTCGGTTATCACAGCGGTCAGAAAGCGGCTGCACAAGTTGGATATTTGTTTTACGCTGGCATATCCTGCAGTAATACGTTTAACATGGAAAGGAGAAAGGGTGAGCTTTGATGATCATCGTAAAGCGTTGGAGCTACTGTCTGAAAAAGTCTGAGGTACCGGAGTTGTATGTTAGAAGAGTTTTTGTTTTGTGCTGCAGAACTGAAGTATATTGAACAATTGTTCTTGGACAAGTCCATGCTTTATGCTGCAGAACTGGAAGATGTTGAACAACTGTCTGTGCATTTTAATGCGTGTTGGACACGTTTATTCTCTGTGTTAAAGAACTGAAACAGGTTGGACAGTTTACAGTCGGACTTGCACTGTAAATAGTGTATGATGATACTTCTGCAGTACGAATGGTTGGGTGTTAACATTTCATTCAAATGAACGTTACAGGACGGGGTCTACAGGTGATTCCATCGTTAGCGCCTCAGGGGGTAATGTATGGGTGGGGCCTTCTATTCCATTCTCACAAATACTTACAGAGAAAAAGAGGAAAGGTGTGTCTGGAGACAGAAGAGGGGCAAACGAGCCGGCTTGCTAACCAGATTAAAAGGTAACATCAGCCTCGCTTTTCCGACACTCTTTCTGCCTAATGTCCACTCGCTAAACAATAAAATGGACTTAATGCGACTCCGAATGGACAGTTACAAGGAAATGAGAAACTGCTGTGCACTTTTGTTAACAGAAACATGGCTAAACTACAATATGCCTGATACAGCGTACCAGATCGAGGGGCTGCTCTTCTTCCGTGCCGACCGCAATAACCAACTGTCGGGAAAAAACTGTGGAGGAGGACTCGCTGTTTACATTAACAAACACTGGTGCACAAACTGTTGGAATATCTGACACTAAAATGCCAGCCGCATTACTTGCCACGGGAATGTACAGTTGTGTTTATTGTGACAGTGTACGTGCCCCCGAGTGCTAACGCTAGCGCGGCTCTTGGGGAGCTTCATGACCACATCTGGGAGCTTCAGAATAAGCACCCGGAGGCATTTTTTGTGGTAGCGGGGGATTTTAATCACGTTAAGCTGATGGACACTCTGCCTCGGTTTAATGAACATGTCTTTATTGCAACTAGAGGAAACAATACATTAGACCAGGTGTATACAAATAGACGGGAGGCATACAGAGCAATGCCCGCCCCCATTTGGGGTTTTCTGACCATATCTCCATCATGTTGATTCCTGCTCATCGTTCGGTGCTTATACACAACAAGCCCATACAGAAGACCATAACAGTGTGGCCCAGCACAGCTGTTCCTATGCTGCAGGACTGCTTTGAGAAAACCGACTGGCAGATCTTCAGAGAGGCTGCGACTAATGGAGATAAGATGGGCCTGGAAGATGGGCCTGCATGGGCCATGCATCATCTGTTTGCAGTTATATCAGCAAATGTATTGAGGATGTCACTATCACCAGGAGGATCACAGTCCACCCCAACCAGAAACCCTGGCTAAACAGAGAGGTGCGTGTCTACTGAAAGAGCGGGATATAGCCTTTAGATCAGGAGACACAGGGGCACTGAGAACAGCAAGGAGGAATTTGGCAAAAGCAGAGGATTCACACAGAATACAGGGTCATTTTTCCACTAATGATCCTCGGAGCATGTGGAAGGGTGTACGAATTATCATTGATTACAGTAAGAGAGGTGTTGAATACCCTCGAGACTCATCTCTCCCAGATGCCCTAAACACATTTTATGCCCATTTAAGCCTCTAACCCCACCCTCAGCTCCAGGCTCATTGTTACACCAGATGAGCTGCCTCTCAGTGTGTGTAATGAGGTGTACACTGCAGAGCATTAATCTTCGGAAAGCAGCAGGCCCAGATAATATCCCAGGACGGGTTCTGAAGGACTGTGCCCATGACCTCACAGGAGTTTGGACAGACATATTTAACATCTCACTGTCTCAGGCTGTAGTGCCAAGTTGCCTCAAGACATCAACCATCATTCCCGTGCCCAAGAGTACTGCAGCAAAAGGCATGAATGACTATTGCCCTGTAGCTCTCACTCCAATAGTCATGAAATGCTTCGAGCGACTAGTTATGGCCCATATAAAGGATAAGATTGACATCAATGTGGAGTGGACCCACACCAGTATGCCTACAGGAAGAACCGCTCTACATTCGACGCAGTGTCATCGGTCATTCACTCTGCTCTCACCCATTTAGAGAACAGGGATTCTTATGTAAGGTTGCTCTTCCTAGACTTCAGCTCTGCTTTTAATACAATCATGCCACAGAGATTAGCTAACAAACTACTGACGCTTTGGTTAACACCGTCCCTTTGTAAGTGGGTACTGGACATTTTGACAAACCAGCCACAAACTGTTAAAGTTCACGGCATCTCGTCCTCCCCCATTACCCTCAACACTGGTTCTCCCCAGGGGTGTGTTTTAAGCCCCCTTCTGTACACGTTGTTTACATACGACTGCTCACCTAGACAGCTGGGCAACTGTATTGTGAAATTCGCAGATGACACAGTAGTGGTGGGTCTGATATCCCACAACGATGAGTCATCTTATCAGCAGGAGGTTAAAGATATGGTGGAATGGTGTGAGGAGAATAATCTTTGTATCAATGTGGAGAAGACAAAGGAGCTGGTCGTGGACATTAGGAAGAGAAGCCATGCCCCCTCACCCCTTTTTAATTGGTGGTGTAGCTGTGGAAATGGTCCACAGTTTCAAATACCTTGGAGTTTATATCTCCAGGGACTTTAAGTGGACCATTAATACATCAAACATCATAATGAAGGCCCACCAATGTCTTTATTTTCTTCAGAAGCTGAGGCAGGCTGGCCTCACCACCCCAGTTTTGGCAGCTTTTTACCGGTGTGTGGTGGAGAGTACTCTCACCTTCTCCATCGCCGCTTGGTATGGGAATTGTTCTGCTGCTGAGAAGAAAGCGCTGCAAAGAATTGTGAATGCTGCCCAGAAGATAATTGGCAGCAGCCTCCCCTCAATTGAAACCATTTATGTCAGCAGGTGCAGGAGCAGTGTGGCTCGTATCATGATGGACCCCACCCATCTGGCCTATAAGTTGTTTGACCCTCTTCCCTCAGGCAGAAGGCTGCGGAGCATTAAGAGTAGGACAACAAGGCTAAAATGCAGCTTCTACCCAGAGGCTGTGAGGCTGGTGAACTCTATGCCTCTTTGATGCACTTTACACTGCTCTGCCCTACATTAGTTTTAGTATTAAGTATTATTATAGGTCTGCTCTAATGTACAGTATCTTACAGAAGTGAGTACACTCCTCACATTTTTGTAAATATTTTATCTTTTCTTGTGACAACACTAAAGAAATGACACTTTGCTACAATGTAAAGTAGTGAGTGTACAGCTTGTATAACAGTGTAAATTTGCTGTCCCCTCAAAATAACTCAGCACACAGCCATTAATGTCTAAACCGCTGGCCACAAAAGTGAGTACACCCCTAAGTAAAAATGTCCAAATTGGGCCCAATTAGCCATTTTCTCTCCCCGGTGTCATGTGACTCGTTAGTGTTACAAGGTCTCAGATGTGAATGGGGAGCAGGTAAGGACATGGCAGACTAAGGACATGGATTACTGGAACCATGTCCTGTGGTCTGATGAGACCAAGATAAACTTATTTGGTTCAGATGGTGTCAAGCGTGTGTGGCGGCAACCAGGTGAGGAGTACAAAGACAAGTGTGTCTTGCCTACAGTCAAGCATGGTGGTGGGAGTGTCATGGTCTGGGGCTGCATGAGTGCTGTCGGTACTGGGGAGCTACAGTTCATTGAGGGAACCATGAATGCCAACATGTACTGTGACATACTGAAGCAGAGCATGATCCCCTCCCTTCGGAGACTGGGCCGCAGGGAAGTATTTCAACATGATAACGACCCCAAACACACCTCCAAGACGACCACTGCCTTGCTAAAGAATGTCTCCAGACCTAAGCCCTATTGAGCATTTGTGGGGCATCCTCAAACGGAAGGTGGAGGAGCGCAAGGTCTCTAACATCCACCAGCTCCGTGATGTCGTCATGGAGGAGTGGAAGAGGACTCCAGTGGCAACCTGTGAAGCTCTGGTGAACTCCATGCCCAAGAGGGTTAAGGCAGTGCTGGAAAATAATGGTGGCCACACAAAATATTGACACTTTGGGCCCAATTTGGACATTTTCACTTAGGGGTGTACTCACTTTTGTGGCCAGCGGTTTAGACATTAATGGCTGTGTGTTGAGTTATTTTGAGGGGACAGCAAATTTACACTGTTATACAAGCTGTACACTCACTACTTTACATTGTAGCAAAGTGTCATTTCTTCAGTGTTGTCACATGAAAAGATATAATAAAATATTTACAAAAATGTGAGGAGTGTACTCACTTCTGTGAGATACTGTATGTTTTATGAAGATAATTTTGGGTTTATGTACGCTGCTGGTCCTGAGATCAAATTTTGTTTCATGTGTGAAACATGAAATGACAATAAAGAACCTTGAACCTTGAAATTGTTTTATTTCAATGAAAGGTTGGAATTTTGTGAATTTTTTTTGATCGAAAGATCAAAAGGATAAACAATGCAGATTTATTTTCACAGTCGCCTTTGCTCATATTTACCAAGGGTGCCAATATTGGTGGAGGGCACTGTACATTTAATCATTTATTTATCCAAAGCGACTTACAAATGAGGAGAGCAATAGAAGCAATCAAACCAACAATAGGGCAACAAAATGCAAGTGCCGTGACTAGTCCCAGTTACTCTAGCACAATACAAAACACATAGCAAGTTTTTTTTTTTTTTTTTTTTTTTTTTTTTTTAAATATATAGAATAGTATGTGTTGGTATTAATGGGTAAAGTGTTAATATTATTATTATTATTTATATGCATTTACACTGCAATTACAGTTGCATGAATAATGTTATGAAATTAGTTAATTTATCTATATCAGCACTGGAGTAAACAGTGATGTCATCATCCAGCTCAGTTCAGTCAGCGTAGGGTCTGACAGTGGGTCCAAGGATTTCATCCTGATACCCAATGCCATTGTCTAGCCTGTAGAGGTCTGTGCACAGGGCGCCAGTGGCGGACCTGCCAATTCTGGTGTTCAATGGCAAATGCCAATCGAGCTTGACGGTGCCGGGCAGTGAGCACAGGGCCCACTAGTCTGTTTCTGATTGTTTGGTCATAGACATTCACACCAGTGGCCTGCTGGAGGTCATTTTGCAGTGCTCATCCTGTTCCTCCTCGCACAAAGGAGCAGATACCGGTCCTGCTGATGGGTTAAGGACCTCTACAGCCCTGTCCAGCTCTCCTAGAGTAACTGCCTGTCTCCTGGAATCTCCTCCATGCTCTTGAGACTGCTGGGAGACACAGCAAACCTTCTGTTAATGGCACGTATTGATGTGCCATCCTGGAGGAGTTGGACTGCCTGTGCAACCTCTGTAGGGTCCAGGTATCGCCTCATGCTACCAGTAGTGACACTGACCCTAGCCAAATGCAAAACTAGTGAAAAACAGTCAGAAAAGATGAGTAGGGGAAAAAAATGTCAGTGGCCTCCACCTGTAAAACCATTCCTGTTTTGGGGGTTGTCTCATTGTTGCCCATCTAGTGCACCTGTTGTTAATTTCATTAACACCAAAGCAGCTGAAACTGATTAACAATCCCCTCTGCTACTTAACTGACCAGATCAATATCCCAGGACTTGATGGGATAATCACTGCACTGCTTTTAATCTCTGATTAAAAAGTGTTCCTTTAATTTTTTTGAGCAGTGTATATAAAGCCACATCAACCACTTATTGTCACATTCGGTTGAGGCAAAGATACTAAAATAAACAAGATTCAAGTGCAGCAGTCCGGTGTTTAATAATAGAAAACAAAGATGACAAAATCCTCAGAGAATTCTTGACTAGAGACACGGGAACAGAACAACCAAACTTCACAAGACTAGATCGGACAAAGAACTGAACAAAACACAGGGCTTAACACTCAGAGGTCAGTGGTCACGCCGGCGATACCACCTCAGTTTTTTTCTTACCAGTGCGACAGAGACAAAATACTCCGGCAATTTTGGACGTACAAATAAGAGTTATGTATTATTAAAAACTGTGGGATGTCTTCTTTTATTTGTATACACTCACAGTAAAAACAAAATATTGTGCTTTTTGCAAAATAAAGAAAACTAACATGATGCGTGATCTGTCGTCTCCCTCTGAATGAAGTCCATTCTGATAGTCCTCAGAAAATGAACTGTAACTTAGTGAATACTTACCACACAAACATGAGACATATATCCAAAGAAACATTGAAATGTCAGGTTTTAAACCATGTAAGTCAAATCGAAAATTAATATTCTCTGTTTATGTAATCTGTTTAAAAAAAAACAGAGAGATGTCAGTCGTCAGCTCATTATCCACTAATGCGGCCACGCCCATGGACCGCGCGTGCTATTCAGGCGCAAATTCTAAGGCGATACATGCAACAGAGAGTGAACACCCGCGTCAGCTCGGAAAAATGCATCAAGCTTAGTCAGATTCATGTACATCGTTTTGAGACACAGTGAGGAATAATTCTGGAAGAATTTACCTCAGAGGAAGAGCACTTTCAATTTCATTTCGATCGAGGATCAACTTGATCAAGCTGATGATTGTGAATGGTAAGTTTTATTCTTAAGTTCTTTATTCTAATCGCGATATAGTGTCCATGAATATTAAACCGCAAAAAGATCGTTTAAATATGAATTCTGCATGTTCTGTGTGTCTCTGTATGAATGGCGCAGACGCCTGTTTCGTTTACTACACATACAGTTGTGGTCAGAATTATTGGCACCCTTGGTAAATATGATCAAAGATGATTATAAAAATAAATCTGCATTGTTTATCCTTTTGATGTTTAATTCATAAAATTAGCAAAAATCTAACCTTTCATTGAAGGAAAAGAATTGAAAGTGGGGGGAAAATCACATTATGAAATAAATGTTTTTCTCCAAAACACGTTGGCCACAATTATTGGCACCCCTAGAATTTTTTATGAGTAAAATATCTCTGAAGTATATTCCCATTCATATTTACATTTTTTTAGCACACCAGGGTGATCATGAACATGAAATTGTCCAGCCATGACTTCCTGTTCCACAGGAGTATAAACATGAGGAAACACAAAGGCCAAATTCCCTTAATCATTCATCACAATGAGTAAAACCAAAGAATATAGTTCTGATGTGCAGCAAAAGATTGTTGAGCTTCACAAAATAGAAAGTGGCTGTAAGAAAATAGCTAAAGCATTGAAAATCCCCATTTCCACCATCAGGGCAATAATTAAGAAGTTCCAATCAACTAAAGATGTTACAAATCTGCCTGGAACAGGACGTGTGTCTAATTCGTCCTAATGCGTGGTGAGGAGGAAAGTTTGAGTGGCCAAAGACTCTCCAAGGATCACAGCTGGAGAATTGCAGAGATTAGTTGAGTCTTGAGTCTCAGAAAGCCTAAAAAAAATTATCAAACAGCACCTACATCCCCACAAGTTGTTTGGGAGGGTTTCAAGAAAAATCCTCTGCTCTCATCCAGAAACAATCTCCAGCATATTCAGTTGTCAGACAAGACTGGAACTTCAAACGGGACCTGCTTGTATGGTCAGATGAAACTAAAAAAATAGCTTTTTGGCAGCAAACCCACCAGATGGGTTTGGTGCACACATGGATAAAAAATACCCCATGCCTACGGTTAAATATACTGCTGGATCTTTAATGTTGTGGGCCTATTTTTCTGCTGGAGGTCCTGGACATCTTGTTCAGATACATGGCATCATAGATTCTATCAAATACCAACAGATAAAAAATCAAAACCTATCCGCTTCTGCTAGAAATCCAATAATGGGCCGTGGTTGGATCTTCCATCAGGACAATGATCCAAAACAAACATTAAAAACCAACACAAAAATGTGTCACTGAGCACAAAATGAAGCTTCTGCCATGGCCATCCCAGGGACCTGAACCCTAAACAAAATGAGTGGGTTGAACTGAAGAGAAGAAGCACCAACATGGAGCTGGAATCTGAAGGATCTGTAGAGATTCTGTATGAAGGAATGGTCTCTGATCTCTTGTCAGGTGTTCTCCAAACTCATCAGGCATTATAGGTGAAGAGCTGTTATCTTGGCAAAAGGAGGTTGCAAAAAGTATTGAATAAAAGGGTGCCAATAATTGTGGCCAACGTGTTTTGGAGAAAAACATTTATTTCATAATGTGATTTTCACCCCACTTTTAATTCTTTTCCTTCAATGAAAGGTTAGATTTTTGCTAATTTTATGAATTAAAGATCAAAAGGATAAACAATGCAGATTTATTTTTACAGTCATCTTTGATCATATTTATCAAGGGTGCCAATAATTCTGACCACAACTGTACATATTGGCTACACACATATTGGCTATTCCTAAACTATACTGCCATACTGAGATGAGTGAAATCGACTAAAATACGTAATAAATACTGAAATAAAATGTGTTAGCAATGTATTAAACTGCACATTAACATTTAGGCTCTATAATATAACAAATATAATACATAAAATGTCAGGTAATATGAATGTTTAGACGATTTCTTTGGCCTGTTTTGAACAGATTGTGAAGTGTTTACTGTGAAATACGGTGCCATATCAATTAAGCTTTTGTTCACAATGAATAATGAAATTCAGCTTTGCATCACAGAAATACATTATATTTTAAAGTATATTAAAATAGAAAACCATTATTTTAAACAGTATTGCTGTTTTGTTTTTTTTTGTTGTTGTTGTTTTTGTTTTTTTCAGTATTTTTGATCAAATAAATGCAGGCTTGATGAGCATGAGACTTCTTGCAAAAACATTAAAAATAGTAATATGTGTCCAATCTTACTGTAATTTACTGTAATTTAAAAGGACGTTAGGTACTGTAATTTAAAATATTAGACCTATAATATATTGGACAGTTTAAGGAACCCAACCTTGTTATACTTAATAAATTTATTTGCTTCTTAGCCTACTAATGTGTTCCCTGCAACTGGAGTATTCTCTGTCTGAAGCACACAACTGCATGAGCTTGTATTTTGGGTTAAGCTTCGTTGCTTTGACATTGTGGAAAACAGAATAATAGAAACAAAATGTATTAGCCTTTTTACTCGTTATTATCAGTCTAAATGAATCTACTGCGAAATATAGGAGCTTGTTAAAACTCAAACGTGAGATTTTACTGGGACGTCGTGTTCTTTATTTATTACCGTTCGTTCATTTATTTTTCGTCAGGGGCTCGGGAAGATGTTTTAGGTTGGGGGTGCTGTGCGTGCGCGCCCGAGGGAGGTGGGAGGGAGGGGAGGGGAGGTGGGGGGGGGGTATTTTATATACTTAATAAAAAGAAGCATTTATTAAGTATATAAAACGTGTCAAAACTCCAGGAAACAACAAGCATATCGCTGAGAAAAAAAGAAAAAATAGCTGAGAACACTGCATAGCCCATACACCAGGACATTTGACTGCACACGGGAAATACATTATACTCAGCAAATATAACAAATAAAAAGTATAAAACGTTTTTTTTTTTTTTTTTTCCAGTACATCCGAGATCCCGGAAGTTACATGTCGCCTAGCCCTAGCCACAACCTACAGATCCCAGTATAAACGGTGATACATTATAATATTTGTTATTAAAGTATCAACAACATTCAGAAACATAAAAGCAAGCATAGGCAGTGCTGCGTGCATGATTTGGCATGGCAGAATGCGCGCAACGAGCGTTCCTTTAACTAAAAAAAGATGAAAGTTCGTTGCGATCTCACAACGCTTCAATAACTGCACAATGATTCTTTAATAATAATGTCTACACTTTTTTAATCAGGATTTGCAAGCATGCAAAGCATTCAGCGCTGAACAAAAACTCTGGCGTTTTGAGCAGTGAGTGGATCCTAACATCTCATTGCGTTCCAGAAATCAACAGATTTGTCTGTGATTGGCTACATTGCTCAATGCTGCAAAACACATTATTGGAAACTCTGCCTATGCTTGAGCCCGTAAAGCGTTTTTATTAGATCTTAGTTGTTTTTTAAAAAAAAAAAAAAAAAACAACATTTTTATAGCCCATTTAAAGTGTTTATTACAAACAAATTATTAAATGATAAAAATGAATAAATGTAACTGAACAAAAATTTGCGTTGCATTTACTGTCCTGTGAAAACTTCCCGCGCCTATGTTTTTCGTTTGTCTTTTATTCAAATAACCTACCCTTTACTGTGTCAGTAATTACTGTGCTGCTAATTTCTGATTTGGGGGCGATTTGTTTGTCAGGAAAATGTTAGGCTACCTTTTTAAAAGTGTTTTGTATCACTAGTGCAGTGTCCGTTCTCGGAGCATATAAGCCCTGCCCGCGTGAGGTGCACCGCTTCCGGCTCGCGCTGTTCTGTAGTTTATTAAAAGTTTATTCATTCTGAACGTGTTCTTGACATAATCAAAATGCACATTTCACAACTGGCGCTTTATTCCCCATGAAACTTGTGTAACTGTCCGTCGCAAATGTTATGCCGTCCACAGCGTTACTTAATAAAGAAAATAACTTTAAATGAGCAACAGAAAAACAGAAATAACCCGCATACATGCGGTGCTCGAGTCTTTCGAGACAGTTCAACCGGGAGCGCGCAGCTCTTAAAGGGGCCACACCATATTTCTACTCGTTACACATGCCTAGAGAAGAATATCTTCAGCCCCCTCCCACCGAAGCTTTGAATATTCGGTGCTGATTACTACCGAGCTTCGAAGCTCAAAAAATGGTATTCGGACCAGCCCTAATATGTTTATAAGCAACTGAAAAAAGCATAAATGTCAGGGCATGTCAAAACTACACCAGGACCCCAAATCAGCCTCAGACCCCAGAGGGTTAAATAAGAGAGTGAACTAATCAAGCAAATCAACATCAGGTGCATAATAATCAATCAGTAACCAAGGAGACAAATGACAGGGAAAAACCAACTCATAGTAACACAAATACAGATGACACATCAGAACCCTGACATTACCCCCTCTCAAAAAGGCGTGGCCTCACGCCTAATGCTGCCTTCACGTGCTATCGGAATTATTGTAAATACGAGTTTTCTACATAAAAGTTGCACATGACCACCCTCTGATGTCGTGTTTACCACTGGGAAGTTCGGAAATAATTTTGACACCCAAATTCCAGAGATGGGCGGGCCATAAACTTTAAACATGGTGGAGGGGAGAAATACTGCTGTGACAGGTATGATTTATTAGTGTTTTTTTCCCCATAACAACTAGATCGTCTTGTCTTGTCATTAATGTAGTGCATATTACATATACGAATAATCATTTGAAGTGTATTGTATGTTTTATACACAGCGAAAATAGCCATTTGACCGGAATTACAGTATCGTCAGCAAGCGGAATATCTGGATAGCATCTTGAATGTTTATATGGTTGTCAATGCATGGGACACTAAATATAATTTTGGCTTTAATACGATTTTCCCAATAAACAGGCAAGAATAAATCTGGTGTCCTCCATGATTCCTGTTCATTCCGACAACAAAACACTTGAATGCAAAGAGCTCGTAATTATGACTTCAGGAGTGGAAACTATCAAATTTCCGATAGCACGTGAAGGTAGCATTAAAATACAAGAGTCCAATAATGGAGGGTGGGAGGGGGCTTAGGTGGGGGACGCAAGTCAGGGAAACAGTTTAGACAGGGCCAGGGCAGAACCCCCAGCAGCAGTCCCAGGACGAAAACCCAAAGCGGAGTTGAGGGAGGGAGGAGCCGTGGTATAGGCTTGGCCAGCAGAACCAGGGCGACGAGTGACTGAAACTGAGCCCATGGCGGTGGAGACCCAGGCGTAGCCAAAGAAGGTCCTGGAGGGCAATGCGGAGCCGCAGTGAGGAGCAACTGAGGTGTAGCCGGGGCACTGGAGGTCTGACGCGAAGGCGGAGTAACTGAGGACCAAGGCGGAGCTGACGGGCAAGGAAGTTTTAGGCGGAGCTAGTGGGTTGACACTCCTGGGCTGGACTGTCAAACTCGAGGACCATAGTGCATCCTGGTAGGGAGGTGGAGCCAGCTAGGGAGGAGCTGAAGGGCTGAGAGAAGGCTGTGCAGATACGGCAGGAGGACTGGGTAGTGGCAGTCTTTAGAAATACGCAGGACAGACAGCTCTCTCTTGAATGACACTCTTGGTTGGCATGGAACAGGTAGACATCTCTTCAATGACCCTCTTGGCCGACAGGGAACAGGCATACAGTCCTTACTAGGCGGACTTAAAACATTCAGAGGTGGGAGAGGGAGGCTGGGTGGAAACACCTATATCAATAACACAAGGCTTGGTGACGGGACAGGAAAGATACACTCACTCTCAAAGTCCATTAAATCCTCCTCCGCCACAGTAGAGGGAGTAGGGCTCCAGTTCATTCACTCATACTCCACCAATAGGTCCATAAGCACGGGTGAAGATGCTGGCTCCCACCTCTGGTCAGATGTGGCTGGCTCTGGGGCAATCTTTAGCACTGGCTTTGGCTCAGGCTCACCTGTTGCAGCAGGCTTGGGCTCATCATCTGCGGGGGGCCCTGGTATCGCTGGTGCTGGGCTGTTGGTGGTGGCAGGAGCGCTGATCTCCTACCTGCTCTCGCAGATGATAAATGGGGAACCATTGTGGAAAAGGACTCATTCCATTTAGTCTTTAAAGCTCCCTGGAGGCTCGACTCTGGGCAGGCACGCCCTGGTCTTTTTGTTGAGGCCTGCCCGGAAAAACACACACAGGCTAGCGTCGTCGTAATGAGCCAGATGTTATAGCTCCAAGAACGCCTCCAGGGATTGGTTCCCTTGCGAGAGTAGGAGGATTCTGACTGCTGCTAAATCCATAGTTGGTCCGATCTTCTTGTCACGTTCGGTTGAGGCAAAGATACCAAAATAAACAAGATTCAGCAAGTAAAGAAAGTGCAGCAGTCCGGTGTTTAATAATAGAAAACAAAGATGACAAATTTCTTGACTAGAGACACTGGAACAGAACAACCAAACTTCACAAGACGAGATCGGACAAAGAACTGAACAAAACACAGGGCTTAAATAACAGAGTGAACTAATCAAGCAAATCAACATCAGTTGCATGCTAATCAATCAGTAACCAAGGAGACAAATGACAGAGGAAAAACCAACTCATAGGAACACAAATACAGATGACACATCAGAACCCTGACACTTATATTGTAGGAGTTTCAGTCGTGTGTTCATTGTTTGTTATTGAGCTTCTTTACATGCTTCCATCCATTCGTCCATCTGAATATCCTCATTAAGATCCAATCTCCAGGCTTCCAGTTTATAGATCAGGGGTGTCCAATCCTGCTCCTGGAGGGCCACTGTCCTGCAGAGTTTATCTCCAACCCCAATTAAACACACCTGAACCAGCTAATCAAAGTTTTTAGGCATACAGGAAACTTCCAGGCAGGTGTGTTGTGGTAAGTTAGAGCTAAACTCTGCAGGTCAGTGGCCCTCCAGGACCGAGTTTGGACACCCCTGTTATAGATTGAAGAGTCCTTTGATCCTGAAACAAGCATATTGTATAATGATGAAATTAAACCTTGACTAGAACAATTTCTTGTCATTTCTTTTTCTAAGATAGACAATGTTGGCATATCAAGAGAATTATTTTGTGATTTGAGTATAAAATTTCTTATTTGTAAATACTTAAAGAAATGTTTTGTAGGAATATTGTATGTATTGACTATTTCCTCAAATGACATAAAAGTATTGTTAACATACAGATCTGCTATCTTTCGGATGCCCTTGCCAGCCCAAATCTTGAAGCCTGTGTCCAATCTGCCTGGTTTAAACTTTGTATTGCCCGGTTTAAACTTTGTATTGCCCCAAATGGGACTAAAACAAGATAAAGGATAGGAGACACCTAAATATTTTTTCATGTCAAACCATATGGCAATCATATTTATAACTATGGAGTTGGAAACATTTTGTTTTTAAGATCTTTAAATTCTGATGAATATAAGCATAAATTTAAAGGCAGATCCTATTTGATAGCAGAAGATTCTATATCCACCCAAGGTGGGTAGTCCTGAGATAAAAAATAAAATAATTGTTCTAAGTTGAATAGCCCAATAATACCAATGAAGGTTTGGACACTGTAGACCTCCTCTCTCATATGGCAAGTACAAAAGTGTCAGGCAGAGTCTGGAACATCTGTTATTCCAAATTAATTAAGTGAATATCTTTTTAAGTCTTTGAAAAAGAGGTTTAGGGGGAGGCAGGGGAATGTTCTGAAATAAATCTAAAAATTTTGGCAAAATATTCATATTTATTCGGCCAATTAAAGATATGGGAAAGGACATCCATTTTTCTTTAGAGCTACTAACACTTTCAAAAAGCTGATCATAATTTACTTGCACAACTTCTATTTTTGGTACAATTTTAACACCCAGTAAAACAATCAGTGATATTAAAGGTTGCAGCACAGCAAAAACAAATAATATGTCCTCGATTAAAAGCTTTGGATGCTTCCCATCTAATTCCAGCAGATGTTTCAGAATTATTAATTTCAAAATACAGATCAATTTGTTTGTTTAAATATTCTATAAACTTTGGATCCTGAAGCCATCCTATCTGAAAGCGCCATTTAGGGGGATTCTTTATGAATTTTGTAGCTTTGTATGATAAGGATACCGCTGCACGGTCAGAGATGACTATGCTGTGATATATACAATCTGTTATTTTGTTAAGCAATTGTGCAGATATTAGAAAATAATCAATACGTGAGTGTGTCTGATGCATACCAGAATAACATGAATATGATACTGATACTGGGTTAAGATCCCTCCAAGCATCTGATAAATTCCTGTATCAACTTTCTAGCTTTAGTATGCGTTTTATCAATCCCTGTGGAACAATCTTTAGTAGGATATAGTACACAATTCATATCCCCTGCAATATGATAGTATCCAGGCAAACTAGCAGTTAGCAAAAACAAATCATTAAAAAAATTTAGTGTTGTCATCATTTGGACCATATACATTAATTAAATTTATCTTTTCTGAAAGATAAATTTCTCTTATCTCTCATAGCATCTGTCTCACACTATCAAAGGCTCTCAGCTTCCTGTGTACTTCTGCAGAAACATCTGGATGAAAACGAAGAGTGTGTTCCTTGTATGAAATCATCCCCTTGGATCTGGCCACTCTCAGCACCTGTTCTTTTTGTCTGAAGTTCAAGAACTTCATTATTAGTGTTCTTGATGGTGCACTGGCATCTCGTCTTGTGTTCTGGTCCCTTATGTTTCATTGGACCCACTCTATGTGCGCGCTCTATGACTAAAGATGTGCTCGCGTCCATTTCCAATATTTTTGGAATCCAGGCCTCTAAAAACACATACGCATCGTTTCCTTCTTTTTCCGGTAAACCCACCACCAGTTGTTCCGCCTGTTTCTGTTTTCCATGTTGTCAACTTTGTCAGTTTTTTAACTTGTGATTCAAGTGAGTTCGCATGAGCATGGAGTTGAACGATTTCATCCTCCACTCCAGAAATGCGTTCTTCGGCCTCTTTCACTCGCTCCTTCACCTCTTTGATCGCTGACATAACACTGTCGATTTTAGTCATAACTCATTTGTCCATTTCTTTAATGGCTTGTAAAACATTTGCATTGTTGGGGTTCAACTCAGTTACTTTCGTAGATTTACTGTCGTCATCTTCCTCCATCTCTCTTAGTTCGTCCGCTTGATCAGAATCTTGTGACATCTGTTGCGCTTCATTATTCACTTTTTCTTGAGTTCCGTTCTTTTTTTTTTTTGGTGCCATTTCCGTTGTTGGTCTTTTGTGCATTAATTACCAAAAGATTTTAAGTGATTTTGAAGGATTATTACTCAAACAATATAGGAGGGTCGCTAACTCATGTCTTCTACGTACCACTCCATAACCGGAAGTTGTGAAACTGTATTCTGTAAAAATTCAGAATAAGCAGTGATTTCTCTCATTTTAAAAATAACATTAAGTAGCTATCCTTTTATTTAGACCTTGTCACATTCCTATTTAGTTAGTTTCATTTTCATGGACTTTTAGTTGTGTTTTCACTAGTCATGTGTTTCTTTGTCTTTATTTCCCGCACTCGTTAGTTTCTATGGACACTGATTATTCCTACAGCTGCTTGTCATTTAGTTCAATTCCTCTGTGAATTTAAGTTCCTCTCTGTTCATTCTCTGTCGGTTGTTGAATGTGTCACTTTGTTTGGATTACTCTTGTTCTTGTTCTTGTTCTTCTTATTTGTTCTGGACAGTACTCCCCCCTCCGGAAGGCATGCAAAACAGAATCCAGTCAGACAGGTGACAGGCAGGTGAACGGGTAGATATATACAGGTGAAGGTAGCTCCGGGGACCATGGCTCAGCAGCAGATGACCACCACAGCAGTGTAAATGGGGTAGAAGACCTCCAGGGCGGTGCAGAAGACCACCAAAGCAGATCAGGCAGGACTAAAGACCCCCACGGTGGAGCAGACGACCACCACAGCTTAGCAGATGGGACTGATGACCACCATGGCAGAGCTGAAGACCCCCGGGGCAGATCTGGTGGAATTGGAACACAAAGCACAGAGAGGTTAGCAATGACCTCAGGGGTTGGGTCCAGGCAGGCTGGGTGCTCAAGTGTGTTCCCAATTGTCATAATGGGACTGGCAAGGTGTCTCGGGTTGACCTCAATCATCTCAGGGCTGACAGAAAGTTCATAAATGAACTCTGTGGTCATGTTGGTGCAGACAGAAAACTTGGGTGCAACCTCAATGGTCACATAGTAAACAGGAAACTCAGGGATGACCTCAGTTAACTCAAGGCTAATAGGAAGTTCATAATCGACCTCTGTAGCTGTGATGAAAAGTTCTTCATCGGACTCTGTGACTACATCAGGGCAAACAGGGAACTCAGGAATTACCTTCTTAGCCATCTTAGGGCAGACAGAAAATTCAGGGATGACCCTCTTGGTCGTATCTAAACAGATTGGAAACTCGGGAACGACCTCTGTGGTTGTCTCTGGGCAAACAGGAAACTTAGGAATGACCTCCATGGTTGCATCTAAACAGACAGAAGACTTGGAAATAATCTCCGCTTCAATAGGAGAATGAGAGCAGTGTGCTGCCCAAACACACTTTATAGCCACTGCCATAACTGAGACAGCAATCAGTAGGAGAGGGTTCTCTGTGTGGATTTCTGAGACGATAGAGGGCACTAGGTTAAGCTCTGGGACGAAAGCAAGCACTGGGGCAGACTGGACCCTGGTCAGGGGCAGGAGCCATCACTAGACTAAGGTCAGGGGCTGGAGCCAACACTGAGCTCTGTTTAGGGGCTGAAGCAAACTCTGGACTGTGGTCAAGGGCTGGAATTGACACTGGGCTGTGGTCAGGGGTTGGCCTGGTAGAGGACCGTTTCTTCTTCCTCTGCCTCCTCCTTTGGGCAGAGGTGAAGTGACGCACTGATGTTTTAATAATCTCTGGAGTTGACTCAGACTCAGGGGCTGGCTCATGGGTTGAAGTAGATTCTGGAGCTGGAACGGACTTATAACTGAACTGGGCTGGAGCTGGCTCGGAACTGAACTCTGGGACTGCATCGGGCTTGTGACTTTCCTTCACAGGAATTCTGGTGAATTTCTCTCACTGAAACAGACTGGGGAATTTCTCTCACTGGAATGGACCCTAGGCTGCACTCTGAAGCATGATCCACACAACCATAGAACATAATCAATATATTTCCTTAAAGAACATGTTTTTGCAGCCAATGGAACTTGTTGATAAAGATGATCGTCCAAACCACACCAAAAACTCTTCTACGTAGTCCTCGATCGGCAGAGGTGGGTAGAGTATCCAAAAATTGTACTCAAGTAAAAGTACAAGTACTTGTAGAAATATTTACTTAAAGTAAAAGTGAAAATAATAATCTTTATAGTTACTTGAGTAAGAGTAAAAAAGTATCCAATGAAAAAACTACTCAAGTAGCTAGTTATATATACATATATATATATATATATATATATATACATACATACACACACACACAATACAATAGTATGTAAGATAGATATTTAAATTATTATTATCATAATTAGATATTTTTGCAACAAACACAGTAGAGACACGCATTATTTCTGGCATCTGTAACCTGAATATCATTGCATGTCCTTTGCTTTGTATAATAATAACGTATACAGCTACATTTGAGGAAGAGTGAAAACTCTTTACATGTGCTTGCGCTAATAACCGCTGAACATCTGAACACAAACAATGATTAATTGCACATTGACGGATCTTCTTTGTCTGTTCTCCAAAATGTAATCAGATGTATTTCTGCAGGCGCGTGTAAACTGGTTAACTGTGTTCAACATTACGCAAAGGCGTTCATTTTCAAGACGAACAGGTCGGCGGCGGCGCCACTGCACCCACAAATTACCGCGGGACGGCGAGTGTTCATTTCATACTCTCTGAACAATGGTAGCTTAATGTATAAATTAAGATATATGTCCAAAAAACCGGTAAAGAAATGCTACATACCTTGTAGTGGTGTTATTGTGGCGTAATAATCTGTAAAATGTAGGCTATTGGCTGTATGAATTGAAATCAAATGAAATCGATAGGCCTACCTGTGGAATTGTTCACAGACAGCATACGCAGTTCAACTAATCGCTGGCAAACAATAGGATGGATTTGCACATTTGCTTTTAATTGACTGTAGGTCCACTGCCACTTCATCCAATGATCCGAGTGAGAAACCGCTTTAGACGATTCAGTGCGTGCAGGGAACTGAACAAATCATTCAAACTGATTCGCGAACCAATTTAGACAGTTTTGCCAACTTGTTTGATCAAGTCTTTGAACAGAATCGATTCAAAAGAGTGATTCATTTGGGAATGGGGCATCGTTCATGAAAAAAGAGACAGCGCGCTTGGAATAAACTATGCATTTCTTAACATGTACAGTATTGCATTAAAATAAAGTAACGAGAGGAACGTCGCCCAGCATAGCGAAATAAAAGTTTTCATTAGAAATGTACTCAAGTTAAAGTACCCATATTTAAATCTACTCTTAAAAGTACAAATTTTCCAAAAAAATACTCAAGTAAATGTAACAAAGTAAATGTACTTCGTTACTACCCACCTCTGTCGATCGGGCAGCCATCTTGAAAGAGAGAGTGAAGTAGATCTGCAGGGTCTATAGGGGTAAGGAGAATGCCCATGTTGTACTTTTGTTTATGGTCTGGTCTTCTGTCAGCACACAGAAAAGGACAAAATGGGTAACTTCAAATACCAGAGTGTTTATTGGCAGGATTGAGCAGGAAACAAGCAATGCAAGCAGGTAAGTCTGTGAGTTCATGAATTTGAAACAAACGCTTTGAGTAACAGTCTCTTATTTGCAGGTGCCAACTGGTGCAGGCTGACTGAAGAAGGTATGAGGATGATGGAAAATTGAAGAGGATTGCAGCTTGAATTGAGGAAGGTAAATCTCTTGAAGGTAAGTAGTTAGGTAAGCAGTACAAATTGATGCAGGAAGTCTTAGTCCTAGACCACATAGAAGAAAGCAGTCCTATTCCAAGACGATAGTCCTAGGCATAGACGAGTCCAGACAATGCGTGTGTGTTTGGTGCTGGCTTATAAAGATCATTACTGACAGAGATTGTATTATTATTGGGAGATGAGAGGATCTGTATCTCTTACCATTGGAGAAAGCGTAACGGCTAACTTGGATCACGTGCGGCACCTCTCAGCCTATCGTGTAATGGCAGTGACGTCAGTGCCCGCCGTTCACAATTTTATGACAGTCAGTTACAGTTTACGTTAATCAGTTTCTTGTGGATTAGCGCGCTGGGCTTGTGAATAAATGTTCTTTATTTGGTGTTATATCACTAGTAAATGTACAGTAGGACTGCATTGTTTGTGGAATGTGCTTTACCAAGCACAAAAAAAAAAAAAAAAGGCGTGTATATCTATCAGCTGCAAAGTTCACTGCAGGGCGTATTAAACCACATTTAAGAGTACACTAAAAACTTAATTGTAATTTAATACATATTTAATTAATTAATTATACGTATTGTTTTACACAGCAGAGTCATAAATCATTACAACACACAACTAACCTGGCAGCGATAGAAAGAATACTTAATTTTTTATTTTCATTAAACAACATACAATATAACACAGTAATTAAATTATTCATTTTTTCTTTATTCATTAAAATGCATAATATCAGCATCATGTGTATACATGCAGTTATAATAGTCATGACTATTCAATTCTTATAACTGGTAAAACCTGAAAGCCAAAGAAAGAAAACATCAGTATTTTCTACTTTATACAACATCACTCAATATTACTATTAAATACTTTGGTAATGCTGTAAATGAGTCATACCTGTCGCGACATTCCCTACTCTGCCTTCTCTTATAAAATAACCTTTTTATCATAGTAAAATCTACATATCGTTCCCAACAAACGTATTGTTTAGCGTAAAACATGCTGAAGATTAGCAGATAGGCAGTCGATTCATTAAATGATAAGCTGTTTCTGTCACAGACACGCCAGGCTCTACACTCTCACAGACACAGCGCACGTCATCACCAGAGTTTTAATCAGACACACCTGCAGCTCATCAGCACCCTCATCACCAGCAGCACAAAAGGCTCACGCTCTCACTCAGTCACTGTCCGGTCTCGTATGCACTTGGTTCCTTACCACTCTGCTTACCTCAAGGACTCCACCGACGATACGTACCTGTCTCCTGTGCTCCCTCGATTCCTCGTTGTCTCCCAGTCTTCCGTGAGTTCTCCTGTGTCTGCTCCCGTTCCAAGTCTGTCATCTGTTCGATCATCCTGCAAAACCAAGACAAGTATCAGTTCATCTGCATTTCCAAGTCAACTATTCATCCTGTTGTTACTCACCTGCACTCTGCTTCATTCTGGTTATTCAATAAATCATATACCCGCATTCCTGTGTCGCTGTCCCCTTCTGTGTGTGTAACAGAAGACCGGACCGTACCACCGCGCACCAGAATGAGCACTCAGGATCACTTTCAGGAGCTCGTGGACGCTCTGCGTCGAGCACTCACCAGTACACCGCTATCATCTGCACCAGCGAGCACTTCCGCATCCACCGCTGCTTCTCCGTCACCACCTGCCGTCGCCAGTCCCATGGCTCAACCGGCGCCCTTCTCTGGTTCGGCGGAGGATTGCAACGGATTTATTCTGCAATGCACGCTGGTCCTGGAGATGCAACCGCACCTGTACCCTAATGATCGCGCTAAGATCGCATTTATAATCTCTCAACTCGAGGGCAAGGCTCTTCGCTGGGCTGAACCGCTGTGGTCTCAAAAAAATCCCATTTTACAATCTCTCTCCAGTTTCATCGCTCACTTCAAAGAAGTGTTTGGACGACCTGCTTGGGACTCTTCAATCGGTGAGCAACTGTATCAACTAAAACAAGGTTCAATGTCTGTTAATGATTATGCCCTCCAGTTTAGAACCCTCGCTGCATCCAGTGGCTGGAATGAGCAAGCCCTCATTACAACCTATCGTCAAGGGCTGGATCCTCGCGTGCGGTTGCATCTCGCTGCATACGAGGATTCCATCGGGCTCGAACGGTTTATCCAACTCTCCATCCGCTTCGCCACTCGTATGCAGTCGTGTCTTGAAGAACACCAGGGCCAGCCGTTGTTTCCATCATCACTCCGCCGACCAGAATCTGTCAGTCCTCCAGAACCAGCCAACGAACCCATGCAATTAGAAAACACTCGTCTGTCTTCGACTGAGCTGCAGAGGCGGCTGACCCAGAATCTTTGTATTTACTGTGGACTATCTGGGCATTACATCTCTGAATGCCCCACACGTCCAGTTCGTCCAATGGTGAGTGTCATTGTTCCCTCTCTCAATAAAATGAAACCACTCACCACTGTAGTAAACCTTACTGCTGCCGGTTTATCTCTTCCAGTTAGTGCCCTCCTCGACTCTGGGTCAGCCGGCAACTTCATCTCCGGCGCCCTCTGCCGCCAGCTACGCCTTAAGACAACAGCCACGCCGAAGACTTACGAGATCCACTCGGTGACGGGAAAGCCCCTCAGCCGAAGACAAGTTCGTCTCAGTGCTGGACCTATCCAACTTCAAGTCGGCGTCCTACACGTTGAACAACTCCATCTGCTGGTTCTGGAGGAATCCACCTCTGACGTGATTTTAGGGCGCCCATGGTTGGAGCAGCATAATCCTGTCATCTCCTGGAAAACTGGGGAAATCCTGAAGTGGGGTGACAATTGTTTCCTGGACTGTTTCCCCAAGATCCCTGTTCCAAGCCCTCCTCCCAATGAGAATTTACCAGTCTGCACCACGTCCATCGAGAGCCCTCTTGAGAACCGTTCCGTGGAAATTCCCCAATGTTACTCCCACTTCAGTGATGTCTTCTGCCCCAAGAAAGCCTCCACGCTGCCTCCACACCGGCCATGGGACTGTGCCATCGATCTGCTGCCGGGTGAGCCAGTGCCCAAAGGAAAGATCTACTCACTTTCCATTCCGGAGGAGAAGGCCATGGAGGAATACATCCAGGAAGCCCTGTCACAAGGCTACATCCGTCCGTCTACTTCCCCTGCTGCTTCCAGCTTTTTCTTTGTGGCCAAGAAGGACGGAGGCTTGCGGCCCTGCATAGATTACAGAGCACTCAACAAAATCACAGTTAAATTCCGTTACCCACTTCCTCTCGTCCCATCTGCGCTCGAACATCTCCGAGGTGCCACTATGTTCACCAAGTTAGACCTCCGCAGCGCGTACAACCTCATCCGAATACGTGAGGGGGACGAGTGGAAGACCGCGTTTGTGACACCTACTGGCCACTACGAGTGCTTGGTCATGCCGTATGGATTGGTCAACGCCCCCTCCGTATTCCAGGATTTCATCCATGAGGTGCTCCGGGAGTTCCTCCACAAGTCAGTCCTGGTCTACATCGACGACATCCTGATTTACTCCCGGAGCCTGGCCGACCATCGCCACCACGTTGCGGAGGTCCTGCAACGCCTGAGGGAGTTCCACCTGTACCTGAAAGCAGAGAAATGTACCTTCCACCAACCCTCAGTGCAGTTCCTTGGGTACAACATCGACCGCAGTGGCATCCGGATGGACGAGAGGAAGGTCTCTGCCATCAAGAACTGGCCCATTCCCACCACCATTAAAGAACTCCAACGATTCCTAGGCTTTGCAAATTTCTACCGTCGTTTCATCCAAGGCTACAGCATCATCTCCACTCCACTTACCAACCTCCTACGCAGTAAGCCCAAGTCTCTGTCCTGGACCCCTGCGGCCACCCAGGCCTTTGAGACCCTCAAGAAAGCCTTCATCACCACTCCTCTCCTGGTGCACCCAGACCCCGAGAAACCCTTCATAGTGGAGGTCGACGCCTCGACCACCGGAGTAGGAGCGGTATTGTCGCAGCAGCAGGGGAATCCCAGTAGACTTCACCCATGTGCCTACTTCTCCCGCAAACTTAACCCGGCGGAGATAAACTACGACATCGGCAACAGGGAGCTTCTCGCCATCAAGCTCGCCCTGGAAGAGTGGAGGCATTGGCTCGAAGGTGCTAAACACCCGTTCACCGTTTTGACTGATCATAAAAACCTGGAGTATCTTCGTGAAGCAAAGAGACTGAACCCCCGCCAAGCACGTTGGGCTCTGTTTTTCACTCGTTTCCACTTCTCCATCTCCTATCGCCCAGGCTCCAAAAACGTGAAAGCAGACGCTCTCTCCCGCCTCCATGGTCCCGATGAATCTTCAGACACCCCTGAACCGATCCTCCCGGAGAAACTCTTCGTAAGTCCCATCGTCTGGTCTGAAGAAACGCTTCCCGAGTCCAATGCCTCCACCAACGCTCCGCCGGGTTGCCCCCCTGGTTTGCTCTACATCACTCGGACACGGCGCACTCCCCTCATCCACGCATCTCACACGTCACTGGGCACTGGCCACCCGGGGGTCAATGAAACCTTCTCGCTGCTGAAAGAACGCTTCTGGTGGCCGAACATGGCATCGGATGTCAGAAGGTACGTGCAGGGATGCAAGGAATGCGCCATCTCTAAGAGTCCTCGCCACCTTCCCTCCGGCAAGCTTCAACCTCTGCCCGTTCCCAACCGCCCTTGGTCACACCTAGGAGTGGACTTTATCACCAACCTCCCTGTTTCAGATAACTGTACCTGCATCCTAGTTGTCGTCGACAGATTCTCCAAATCATGTCGTCTGATTCCATTAAGAGGACTACCCACGGCCATGGAGACTGCTGAGCTGATGTTCAACTATATCTTCAGATATTATGGAATTCCGGAGGACATCGTGTCAGATAGAGGGCCCCAGTTTATCGCCAGGGTCTGGAGAGTCTTCCTAGGTGTGACCGTCAGCCTCTCCTCCGGTTACCACCCCCAAACGAACGGGCAGACGGAGCGGAAGATTCAAGAGATCGGCCGTTTCCTACGTACCTTCTGTCACGGCCACCAGGACTCTTGGAACCAGTTCCTGGGTTGGGCCGAGTACGCCCAAAACTCCCTGCGACAGCCTACCACCGGTCTCACCCCGTTTCAATGCGTACTCAGCTACCAACCCCCACTGTTCCCCTGGTCTGGAGAGCCCTCGGACATCCCTGCGGTCGACTACTGGTTCCGAGAGAGCGAGAGGGTCTGGGACTCCGCACACCACCAGCTCCAACGAGCTCTACGCAGGCGCAGGATGACAGCCAACCTTCGGCGATCCAACGCTCCCAATTACCAGCCGGGACAGAAGGTTTGGTTGTCCACAAGAGACATCAGAATGCGTCTGCCCTGTACGAAACTGAGTCCCAGATTCATTGGCCCGTTCACCATCCTGCGGCAGATCAACCCGGTCACCTATCAACTCCAGCTCCCACCTGAATACAAAATTCACCCCACATTCCACGTTTCCTTATTAAAGCCTCACTACCCCTCTGTTTCTGTTCCCACAGAGCCTGGCGCAGGCGAGGAACCCCCCCGTCCTATCATCGTGGACGATGGAGCTGCTTACCTGGTGAAAGAGATCTTGGACTCCCGGTGTCGTGGTGGTCTTCTCGAATATCTGGTGGATTGGGAAGGTTATGGCCCCGAGGAGCGCTCATGGGTCCCCAGGAATGACATACTCAACCCCAGCCTACTTGACACCTTCCATGCCACTCATCCAGAGAGACCAGCACCCCGTGGCAGAGGCCGACCACCATGACGTCGGGGTCCACGGCCCTCAGGAGCGGGCCGTGGAGGGGGGGGTAATGTCACAGACACGCCAGGCTCTACACTCTCACAGACACAGCGCACGTCATCACCAGAGTTTTAATCAGACACACCTGCAGCTCATCAGCACCCTCATCACCAGCAGCACAAAAGGTTCACGCTCTCACTCAGTCACTGTCTGGTCTCGTATGCACTTGGTTCCTTACCACTCTGCTTACCTCAAGGACTCCACCGACGATACGTACCTGTCTCCTGTGCTCCCTCGATTCCTCGTTGTCTCCCAGTCTTCCGTGAGTTCTCCTGTGTCTGCTCCCGTTCCAAGTCTGTCATCTGTTCGATCATCCTGCAAAACCAAGACAAGTATCAGTTCATCTGCATTTCCAAGTCAATTATTCATCCTGTTGTTACTCACCTGCACTCTGCTTCATTCTGGTTATTCAATAAATCATATACCCGCATTCCTGTGTCGCTGTCCCCTTCTGTGTGTGTAACAGTTTCCTCACAAAAGTGGTTTATTCAGTGTAGTGAAGCCTCTTCTCCATTGACATCCATTCAAAAAAACAGCCTCTGGTCTCCTTTCATGTGTACTGGCAGCTGCAGCATTAGCCATTATGCTGTTTTGGCTAATGGTTGCAGGCTTGCCATCTAGTGGCTTTGGTACTGATGAGTGTGATAGCTGACAGGTGTGTTGATTGGGAAGTGTGTGCAGGTGGCAAACAGAGAGGATCATGGGATATGTAGTGCCAGGCATGGTGAACTGAGACTGTGATCATGACAGGAGCGTTGTAGGCTGTACTTCAGACTGATAAAATGAAAATTAAAATATACAAATAACATTTTAAATGACTTCTGTTTTGGAATAAATAAAGCAGAATTTTATTTCATTCTAACCAATAACTGGTAACTCTGAAACTGGAACAAAAAAACATAGCCCAGCGTTTTTGCCACCAATCTGTTTTTAATTCCTGGTTTGAGAATAATAGTCTACATTATTGCATGATGATAGGTTTAAAAAAACAGCACTAGAAATGTTTTAATTAATGAAATTAATCAGGAAATCATGAAATGTCTACTCAGGCAATAACAGCAAAAAGAAAACATGAAAGAGAAACAGGACTTTATGATTGTTTTTTTATTATTATTCAAGTTATGTTTAACATTTCATATATAAAACCACCAGTGTTGTCGGTAGGCTTCAAAGACTATCAAAGAAAATCTGCTCCAGTTGATGGAAACAGTCTTTAAGTGTGTTGAGTTCAGTCTTGGGGCTGTTTACACGACACCGTTTCCAACTAAAAATGGAAAACTTTTTATGCGGAAAACTATGTTTTGGCCGTTCATTTATATGACAACGGAGTTTTGGTGGCCTGAAAATGAAAACGGGTTTCAAAGTGAAAGTTTTTGAAAATGATACCGTTATCATCTCCATGTAAACTGCAAAAACGCAAATCTGTGAAAAGGGTGATGGCATACTCATGCGTATTACGTGTTCAGTCTATCCACCTTATTTTTCAATGCGGAAATCAGGTGTTTTCTGTGAATGTACAAGACTTCCGATTTATTAGCCACTATAGGGAAATAACAAGAATATCAAAGTGCAGCAAAGTGCAGTAAAAATAAGGTGGATAGGCATGCGTCAGGCAAATGCTCTGTAAAAGAATGCGTATATGCGCAGGCATGTAGTTTTTCTTTACAAAGTGGCACCGCCAACTACTTGTCTGGCATGCGTAATACAGCGTTTTTAGTCGTTTAGTCGCGCGGATCCGTAAGGAAACCGAGACTAAACACAGGTAAAGACTTAAACTCAAAGAACCAAAAATACACAGATGATACATGACAAGGACAAATTAACACTTCAACCACTACTTTAACATCTAACCACTTACATAATAATCAATAGGTAATAGAAGACGTATGATTTGGGTAAGCTGTTAATAAATAGTACTGTACATTTTATCAGTCCTCTTACAGAAATATTTACTAACTATGAATAATTTTAAAGAAATGGATTTTTAAATGCAGTTCTTTGGACCTTACTCCTGTGGCCAATTTTCTTGTATCCCTCTAAATTTCACTTTGATTTGCATTCAATTTTTTCACATTTGTATTATTACTACTAAAACAAAGAGAAGGCAGCTTAGGGCTACACTTCTCACCGAATCACTAGAGTCATGGGGATTACTTGGATATTTCGAGTCATCAGTCATACCTCAAAAAGCCCAAAAAAAATGCAGTATACACACTTGTTGACTAGTGTCTGTACAACAATCTTGTTAGCCCTTCACGTTGCAGTTTTAGCTGGTCCTGACATGATGCGTTGTGGCCTAAGCTGGCCAGTGGAGGTTTGCATTGAGGGCTTGTCTGGTGATAGAGGTCTGTGAAGGTCTTAGCTGACCATAGAGGATTATGTTTCTGCTGGTCCACATGTCTGATATCTGGCTGGTTCCTCTGCAGGATAGTGGATCTTAAGGGGCCCCAGCCCTAGAGTAGGTCTTTGCTTGTGCCGTGGTCACTTCTACAGACGCTGATTAATTATCCTGTGCGAACTAACCATAGACCTCGACATCCAGACATACAGTAACTTTTTAGTCGCTTATGGGGAAAAAATGCTGGAAATTGAGGATGCTTTCAAAAGTTTTTTACTTTCAAAAGTACTTTTAATTGCTTGTATTTATCAGTTAACCCTCTGGAATCTGAGATGTTTTTTGTGCCCTGGAGATGTTTTGACATATTAATGGCCAAAGTCTGATTGGTTTATGCATGGTTAGTTAAAAATATTTTTAGTCACTAATATAAGGCCATAAAACATATGAAACATTTTTGACAAGACTGTGAGTGCTGGATTTTATACTCTAGAGCAGTGGTTCCCAAACCTGTCCTGGAGGACCCCCAGCACTGCACATTTTGTATGTCGCCCTTATCTGACACACCTACTTCAGGTCTTGCAGTCTCTACTAATAAGCTGATGAGTTGAATCAGGTGTGTTAGATGAGAGAGACATCCAAAATGTGCAGTGCTGGGTGTCCTCCAGGACAGGTTTGGGAACCACTGCTCTAGAGTTTTTGCTACAACATGATGTGAAAACCATCCTGACCACATTTACATTAAACACAAATATTGATTTAACTTTTGTAAGAAACTTTTGCCATGTAGTAAATTATGTGATTACTAGCAGATGGCATGTAAAGGACCTATCAGCCTGTGCCATCTAGAGTTTCATGACTGCACTAGATTGAAGTATATATATATATATATATAATAGCATTTTCCAAATCCGCATTAAATCTGACCTGAACTTTCTCAATAATGGTTCTTGTGCTAGTGTTACATCCTCCAGCTGGAGTGCTCATAATCTCTACCAGAGGGCACTCTTCCCAATTCTTTTGTTCTCCCATTATGAACTTGCACTGCGTCCCAATTCACCTACTTATACTATGCCCTAAAAGTATGTACTGTTTTTGTGAAGAAAAAGTACATACTTTTGACTGTGTAGCAGAATAGTAGGCAAGCTTTGGGACATACACTACTTCATCACTACTTCATTCTTCTCAGGTGTCCCCAGAATGTGTCTGTGAAGTTTCAGCTCAAAATACCCCATGGATTTTTTATTATACCAAGTTTTAACTGCCTATTTTTGGGTGGGAGGAAAAAATGCACTGTTTTGGTGTGTGTACCTTTAAATGCAAATGAGCTTGTGCTCCCCGCCTCCAAGCTCGCCAAGTAGGGCTTGCTCGTCATTCCAATACACTGAGACATATATAATACAGAAGCTCACACAGCAAATATAACTCGCAAAATGGATCATTACAAACTGTTCTTGATGCAGCATATAACATAGTAGGTTTGGCATGTATTTTGTGGATGTTTGCTAAAATTCGATTCTGAATGATTTTGATAGCGTGATGCACGGCTAACGTGGCTAAAGCTACACACTGTTGGAGAGACTCAATAAAAATAAAGATGCGTTTATGAATTATACAGACTACACACGTTTTCGGGTTAAAAATGAAAATAACGAAATGGCTCTGGTCTCCGTGAATACAGTAAGAAATAATGGTAACTTTAGTCACATTTAACAGTAACGTTACATTAGCAACGTGCTAACTAAACACATTCAGGAAGACAATTTGCAAACATCACAAAATATATATGAAATTGGATCATGAACAGTTGGTATTGATCCATCTTTGAGAATCAGCTTCTGTGCAAATCCTGTGTTTTACAGACCCTTGTGTGCAAAGCAGTCTGGTGTTAATGACTTACACATACTGGTATATGAATTTATCTGGAAACATTCTCTTCATAAATAAAATGACACCACTGCGTCCTTAGTGGCTCAGATGCCAGGAGTTTATGGAGACTCGTATGTTTACTATTATAGCCATTAACAGATCAGTGATAATGTTTACATAGCTGAGACATATCATGAGCTCAGGGATGGTCATTCTTGAGTGATGCTGTCCTGCAGAGTTTTGCTCCGACACAACTCACCTTCCTTCACGTAGCTTTAGTAATCCTGAAGACATTCAAGTGTGTTTGATCAGGGTTGTAGCTAAACTGTGCAGGACAGCTGCTGCTGCACTTCAGGACCAGTGTTACTCGTTGTTGCTTGCGAAAACAATGGTGGTGCCATGGGTGGAAACATACAGATTCAGGGGGCGGTAATATTATAATAAGATCCCATTCCTACGTCACAAGGGGAGCGAAATCTGAACGGCTCGATTTATCACATGCTTGCAGAGAAAGGCTTGCCAAAACAAAGTTACTGGGTTGTCCTTTTTCACATTTTCTGTTGGTAGATGCACCGGAGACCCGATTATAGCACTTAAACATGGGAAAAGTCAGATTTTCATGATATGTCCCCTTTAACGGACCACTCTGTCGCGTAGTTACGTGCATCTTGTCACTGTTTAAACTATCCTATCAATCATCTTGTCATTTAAAATCCTCCACATTCAGTTTAAATTAATTTCCTACCATTTTGGAGAGAAATGAAGTAGCACGTAGTTCTAATTGAATCCTCATCCACCGCGCAATGGGTTGTGGGCAATATTAGCCGTTAGAGTGTGCATGGATCTGCCAACAGGAAAAAGTAGACCATCCGGGTGTCTTTGGAATACTCATTTACACATCAGTTATGGTGAAAGAAAGCTCAAGCATGTTTGCTTGACCTGCGAGAACCAATGAGGTTCATTCTTGTGTGTTATGCAGCGCATTTGAGCATCCAGAAGAGGTTTGTTCTCATGCATCAAGCAGGTTCGGTTGAGCCTCTGTTTAAGTTCGCTGATCAATGTTTATATGTGAATAAAAGCCTAAATTAAATCTGTTTATCATATAAAGCGATCATGTCTCTTTAGAAAATTTGGACAATCTCTTTATGAACAATCTCTTTATATAGTTTCTTTATGAACTTTTTGAAGCACAGACACAGCAGGTAGGGAGATAAGTTGGGCCCTCGATTATTTGAATATTTACAGTTTTACACCATTCCTTAGAATTTTTTTTTTTTTTTTTCAATTATTTGATTTAGAAACACTATACTTAATAGTAAAGATTATATAGACCTAATTGTTGATTAAACAAGAGAGCATTTACATTCTCACCAAACATTTAGGAACTAGCTTATTAGGAACGAAAAAAATATTGTTCAACCATCACTGAATATTGAACATCACTGATTGAACATTTTATGATTGGGACAGTAAATCATCTTGACACAAGGTGCCCTATAATATTCTCAGCTCATTTGAACATTTTGTCAATCTGAGTCTAGGGGATTTTTGGGAGCTTTGATTGCCTAGTTTAGAAAAACCATTTTAGGAAAGGTCCAATCAGTTAGAAAATCAAGCCAACAATAACATCCTATAGGATGTAACACTGCAACCATTTCACACTTTTCCCCATTGTGAGACCCAAAAATATGCCACCGGTCACTTTTCTTTTGATAATTCTCTCTAAATAAATGAGAAGTGAACAATGAGATATACTATTTTTCCGGGGGGTGGGGGGGGTGGGGGGGGGTGTATGTTGTTGTTGTTGTTGTTGAAGAGGAGGCACTGGCATTCTCTTACATAATTCTGTCTTTCTGTCAGGCGATGCAGTACATGGAGCTTCTCCCTGAAGAAAGGCGACCCGTGGCTGGCACAGAAGGATCGTTATATCGCCACAGGCAATTGATAAGACAGCTACCTTCCTATGATCATGACCCTGCATACTGCCACAGCCTGTCTGAGGTGGAGTTGAAAGCTATGGCTCAGTTTGTGAAATCCTATAAGGGTGAATCCTTAGGAGTAGGAGAAGTTGCCCTGCCTGGAGAAAAAGGTACAGCCGAGAAGAATGACAAGGCCCCCCAGGAAGAGCCAGATGACGAGACCACCACTAATGGAACAGCACAGTCTCCTCTCAGCAAAAAGAGTGAATATGTGAGTTAGTGAAGGATTTGCAGATGGGTAACAGGGTAAACACAAGCTAATTATAATGATTAAAACAAACCCTCCCAAAACTCACTTTATATATGAATCATTTTACCTTTATGGACATGCTCAAATGGAGATTCTGAAGGTAATTTATAGCTTTAAAGCATAGCTTAAAAAAAAAACAAACACACCCTACAACATTATTTGCAAATTCATGTCATAACTCCCAAACTCATGAAAATATGTACCAAAACATGTTTATATCATAGATATCAATGAGTCGAATTTTCGAATATGTTGACCTAGGAAATTTTCCTTTTTTCTTTCATGTAATATTATTCAATGCTCTACCATCTGTATTTGCTCAGTAGTTTTTAGTAGCGACAGGTTTGTTTATGGTCCGACAAAATACGTGAATCATCCACATATGTTTTTCTAGCTGGGGATACCTTGTGTTATGTCATTGCCCCCTTTCATTACTTCAGACGCTCATCTATTTTTAGCAGGTCAGGTCTGCCTCAAAAACGTGTCCAATTGTCTATGAAATGTTAAGTTACTTGGGAAACCCCGGTTCTCTGGTTCTCACATGAACATTTTCTGCTAGTGCAGACATTCTCTCCTGCCCTCATCATTAACCCCGTGGGTGGAGGTATGGGAATAAACGCAGGGGGCACCATGGAAACTTGTGCCATATTGGTGAGTGAACCTGCTGCACTGGTCCGTAAAACGTTTGAACTGGGACCATCCACAATTAACAACTTTCTTCGTTTCCCCAGGGGAGGAAAAAAAGATGTGGAACTCCAAGGGGAGTGGAGCAGAAAGCCCTAGGAGCTGCTCTCTGTCCCTCTGTTGTAAACAAGGCTCTTTCCTAGGTAGATCACCTCTTCTTGCTCCCCTGTGGGTTAGAAGGACGGTGCTTCGCTGCAGCCACGGCTTACGACTGTTTTCTTTTATTCTGAGCCGGCTGGGACTGTGACATCACAGTGGCTGGATGCTGAGGTGGTGGGGGGCGATGACCACGATAGTCTGAGTACCCCCATTTTGACTGAGGTGTGAAATTCACGCGGGCAGGCTGGTATGGTCTAGCTGTAGGTTTCGTAGGTAGACAGGTCTCAAACGCCTCTCCCTCCTTCTTCCTCAAGTCACACTGTTGACGCATGACCATGACAGTAGAGCCAAACAGTGCCTTGGGATTCATGGGGGCATCAAGGAACTCCACTTTTTCTTTTTCAGAAAGGCCAGAGAGACCGAGCCATCACGTTCTTTCCCCCACCACAGCCAGGTGGTTGGCTACTGAAAGCTCTACTGGGGGTGGGTCAGCTAACCCCAGCTCCCCCATATCCTGTATATCCAGCCGTGCAAATCCCTTAACGGGCACACAGTGAGAAAACGGCTTGTTCCAGTGTCTTTTCATCTCCACTATGCATGCCAGGACTGCTGGGATGAACTGTTTGACCGGCGCGAGGCGCGATGGCAACCTCTTACCATCGTAGAGATCCCTTTCTGCCCCTTGGCCCACCTGCTGAGAGGGCCAATCTATGGAAAGCTTGGCCACAGCCCTGCGACAGACTTCCATAAGGTCTAATTCCACCACTGGGGAGGAGGGGGGTCTCCACTCTGGTTGCCAGGTGGACGAGATGAATTAGGTAGGAGGATGGCATCCTCCTCCTCCTCATCATCATTTTCTAGAAGACGAGGGGATAATTCCTCATCTTCATCATCCTCTTTCCACGCTATACCCACGAGGGCATCACTAAAGAGAGGGAGGAGGTCAGGGGACTCCACATCCATGATATTACCACAGCTACCAGGCTCTAGCGGCTGCTTAGCTGTCTCCTCTCTGGGCTGAGTCTGAGAAGAGAAGCATGGGTCCTTGTTTCCTGCTACTGCAACCCTGAGTCTCCTTTCCCGGGTCTTAGTAGGAAAACCAGAATAATTAGAGCAGCCATCTGGGTTAGATATAGCAGCTTGGGCATGCTTAACACCCAAGCATGATATGCAGAGAGGATGTGGATTCTTTGCCGAAATCCATAAGCCACACAAGCACATGCGAGGTGGAGCATCTTTTCCTCGCGTGCTTTCTGCTGTTTTAGCAGTGGCCATAACTCTTTTCACCCTCTTCTTTCGGATAAACTCTCACCGTGACGTGTAGGTTTACCACCCCGGAGCAGTGTTGGACAGAGTTATTTCTGAAAATAAATTCTTATTTTCCCGTATCCAATACGAAGTGAATCGTATTCGATGGGAAGATAAGGCTGTTTATTATCTTTGAATGGAATCCTTAACGCGGACATTTTCCCACTCTAGCAAAAAAGCACTCTTTAATAGCAATATATAAGATTTACAGTGTTTGCACCGTCAACGGCCGGCTTCGTCTGTAAACTGTTCAGCGGTAAATCCAATAATGCGTCAGTGAGTACAGCTTCCACAATCTTCATGGGGAAGAAAGCGAGAATGACGCAGCAGCGAGCTGCAGCGAGTTATATACCAAAGAAGGAGGACTCCCTGATCACTGTTGCGATTGGTCTGTCAGTCTGACAGACGTGGTGTAATTGGTGCTTCCGCAGTCGGTCACGCCTGAGGCGTTCCCTCATTGAGATACCGAACAGATGTGAGAAAGAGAACCTATGTTTTCTATATTCTGCGGACACCACTTAGACAGCCAGCCATCGAGTGACTACAGTCTGCTATGTATCTCGTCACCACAGTTAGCAGGAAGGGGGCCAGAGCATATTACAGTGTCTGACATTGTACTTGCAATTTCACACACCTCTTTAATGTTATTTTAAGTGATCTCCAACTAACAAAGTCAGACAACATTAGCACCGACGTGAATAACAATCTTACAGTATTTACGTTTAGCATTAGCCAGCAGTTTTAAAATTGGTTTAACTGTTTAACGTCAACTGAGGCAAAGGCACACTTACAAAAAAATTAGTATAATTCAAGTTCATTGTTCACATTAAACCATATAGATTTTTGGGTGAATTTCAGGTGATCTCAGCATGTGGAGAGAAGAGATGGGGGAAGAGAGAGTGAAGGGAAGGAAATGCAGATAAGACAATACTGAGGTGTGATCTAATCACTGTGATCGCATCTCAAATGGCGACGCTAATATTTCAAGAGTAAATTCAAATTAAACGTTTCCAGAAATGTCCTTTGTTTTCTCAGAGAGTAGCCCTTCCAGACAGCTTGGCTCCAGCCTTACAGATACAGTTAATAGTTACAACTATCACAAGAATAGAAAAGGTTGGTTATTCATTACAGTTTTTTTTTTTTAATTGCTTACACACAATTTCTGAAATCATTGCTCCATTTTCGAAACTACATACAAAACCACAAAACATGCACACAACATGCAAAATGTCACACATCTCTTGCAAAAGCAAACACTTAATTCAAAACTATTTTAACTCTTCTAAAAATGGTGTTTTTGCATAGTAACTCAAACTCAACACAAACTATCAAATGATTAGCCATATACACGTCAAACTACACACGGATGTGAAAAAAATGTAAAACACTACTATATTGTGTCTTTTGCTTGTTCAGTGTGCAGTGGAGTGTACAGGAATTTGTCATGAATGAATGAATGATGCATTTATACAGCGCTTACTACTACTACTACTACTACTATGTATTACTGTACACCCAAAGCGTTTTACGTTCATATCGGGGGTCTCTCCTCTTCACCCACCACCAGTGTGCAGCATCCACTTGGATGATGCGACTGCAGCCACAGTACAATGGCACCAGTGCGCTCACCACACACCAGCTGTAGGTGGAGAGGAGTGAGAGTGATAGAGCCAATTCAAAGGATAGGGATTATTAGGAGGCCATGATTGATAAAGGCCAATGGAGGAAATTTGGCCAGGACACTGGGGTTACACCCCTACTCTTCACATGAAGTGCCATGGGATTTTTAATGACCGCAGACCGCAGGACCTCAGTTTAAAGTCTCATCCGAAGGACAGTGCTTGTTGCAGTATAGTGTCCCTGTTTACTACATTGGGGCATTAGGACCCACACAGACCACAGGGTGAGCACCCCCTGCTGGCCTCACTAACACCTCTTCCAACAGCAACCTGGTTTTCCCAGGAGGTCTCCCATCCAGGTACTGACCATGCTCAACCCTGCTTAGCTTCAGTGGGCAACCAGTCTTGAGCTGCGTTCCATTCGACAGGGTCCCTGCGCAGTGTTCACTGATCCCTACTCCCTGAGCACGGTATATCAGTTAAAGTTGACTTCGCTGACAATAATCGCTCATTTGGAACGCCCTGCAAACGTCATCAAAGAAAGTCAACGACGGGGTCACGCAGATTATGATATAACAAATAGATATTGTAATTTACTTTACTTTCGAATTTAAAATATATACAGTGGCAAGAAAAAGTATGTGAACCACTTGCAGAATCTGTGAAAATGTGCAAAATTTTAACAAAATAAGAGAGATCATACAAAATGCATGTTATTTTTTATTTAGTACTGTCCTGAGTAAGATATTTTACATAAAAGATGTTTACATATAATCCATAAGACAAAAAAATAGCTGAATTTATTAAAATGACCCAGTTCAAAAGTTTGTGAACCATTGATTCTTAATACTGTGTGTCATTACCTGGATGATCTACGACTGTTTTTTTGTTGTGTGATGGTTGTTCATGAGTCCCTTGTTTATTCTGAGCAGTTCAACTGAGCTCTGTTCTTCAGAAAAAATCTCCAGGTCCCAAAAATTCTTCAGTTTTCCACCATCTTTTGCATATTTGAACCCTTTACAACAGTGACTGAATGATTTTGAGATCCATCTTTTCACATGGAAGACACCTGAGGGACTCAAACACAACTATTAAAAAAGGTTCAAACATTCACTGATGCTTCAGAAGGAAACACGATGCATTAAGAGTCGGGGGGTGAAAACTTTTGAACAGGATGAAGAGGTCCAAATTTTTCTTATTTCGCTTGAATATCATTTTTTTTCATTTAGTACTGCCCTTTGGAAGCAACAGAAAATACTTGCATGTTTCCCGGTAGACAAATTAAATACAATTTACCTTGATCTTCCAAATGTTTTCACCCCCCATCTATTAATGCATCATGTTTTTTTCTGGAGCATCAGTGAATGTTTGAACCGTTTTTAAAAGTTGTGTTTGAATCCCTCAGTTGTCCTCAGTGTGAAAAGACGGATCTCAAAATCATTCAGTCACTGCTGTAAAGGGTTCAAATATGCAAAAAATGCTGGAAAACTGAAGAATCTGCAGGACCTGGAGATTTTTTCTGAAGAACAGAGCTCAGTTTAACTGCTCAGGACAAACAAGGGACTCATGAACAACCATCACAAAACAAAAAAACAGTCGTAGATCATCCAGGTAACCACACACAGTATTAAGAATCAATGGTTCACATACTTATGATTGGGGTTATTTTAATAAATTCAGCTATTTTTTTTGTCTTGTGGATTATATGTAAACGTCTTTTATGTAAAATATCTTACTCAGGACAGTACTAAATAAGAAATAACATGCATTTTGTATTATCTCCCTTATTTTGTTAAAATTATTAACATTTTCACAGATTCTGCAAGTGGTTTACATACTTTTTCTTGCCACTTTAGGTGTGATTTGGTGATGGAGGTGAGTATTGATTTTTTTTAAGTGATCAAATTGGGTAGGCTATATTTACACTATAAACAGAAATGCAAGGGGGTAAAAATATATTATTTCTTTCTCAAAACAAAGTTTTGATTTCTAAGTGAATGAATTATGTGTAAGTGTTTTCACACATGATTGTTGGGTGTAGGTAATCAGGAAATGAGTGTGCCATTTAAATGCTAGTGTTTCCCAAATGAAACATAAGAGCTGTTAGTTTTGAGTGATGTGTCTAATGTAGGTAACTGTGTTTAGCATTTTGTAAAAAGTTTGTTTTACAATTGCAAACTGAGTGTAAAGCAGATAATGTGCTTGTAGTTTTGAACACTTGGTCTCAAGATTCGCTACATGAGTGAATGGTTACACTGAGTAGGCCTCAAGTAGCACTTTTAGTGTGTAAGCAATTTAAAAAAAAAAAAAAAAAAACTGTAATCCAGTAGCAGTTTGAATACTGTACACAAATTTGTCATACATGAAAAGTGATGCTTTGGTTACAAACAATGATGACCATTGTGCTATAATGAGTGAATACTTTTTGCATCTGAGACAATTGCTGTATAAATATTCTGTGTTGTAAGTGAAAGCTAATAAAAGCAACAGTAAAAGAAATAATTGCATACAGTATATACACTGTATTGCCGAAAGTTTTGGGACGGCTGCCTTTATGTTATAACTGGTCCTGGTTATAACTGGTTATAACTAGTTATAAGGTCCTCCTCTATTTAAAAAGGCACAGCTAATGATAATTTTACATACCCCCCTGCTCAGTGGAAGACTTGTCGGACATGGTACATGGGCACATTGGACATGGTAAGTATCAACAATGGTTGGATCAGATAAAAAAGAGAGAGTAATTAACAGAGCCTAAGCGTTTAACAACCTTTGCGGGGCCTTTCCATTTTGCGGAAAGTTTGGCCATAAAGCTCTGCTCTGGATAAGGGGTGAGTCCGTACCCAAACGATATCTCCGACCTGGAATTGAGTCTGTTTGCGACATTGGTCATAGTACCGTTTTTGCTTGGCTTGGGCTTGTTCTACATTTTCATTTACCAAGCTGATGAGGTCTTTTTGTCGGTCGAGAATGGGATAAGCAGGGCTGTTGGGGTCAGGTGGTTGTTGAAGAGCTCTCTCCATAGGTCCTTTGAGCTTATGCCCAAGAGCTATTTTGGCTGGTGTAAATCCTGTGCTCTCAGGCCAAGCAGTATTAATGGCGAATCTGAATTCAGCTAACCATTTGTCCCACTGCTGGTGTTGCTCTTCAACATAGGATGCGATCATGGTTTTCAGGTTACGATTAACCCGCTCTGTCATGTTTGTCTGAGGATGGTAGGCCGTTGTCAACTTTTGGACCACTCTCCACTGTTTGCATATCAAGTTAATAAGGTGAGAAGTGAATTGCGCCCCTCGATCTGAAACTAGATAGGCCAGGGTTCCCCATCTGGTGAAGATCTCTTCTACAAGAATCTTGGCTATCTGAGGTGCTTTGGCTTTTCTCAAAGGAAACAATTCCACCCATTTGGAACAGTAATCGACAGTAACCAGAAGATGTTCATTTTGCTTGGCACTTTTGGGGAAAGGACCCATGAGGTCAACACCAATCAAGTCAAGTCAAGTCACCTTTATTTATATAGCGCTTTTTACAATGTAGATTGTGTCAAAGCAGCTTTACATTGATAACTGGTACATTATTTGGCTGCACAGCAGCTCTTAAAGAATAGTGTCAATGCAGGTAGATCAAAGCACTGTTGAATATCAAATGTCAAGTCAAATGTCAAGTGTCCCCAACTAAGCAAGCCAAAAGGCGACAGCGGCAAGGAACCCAAACTCCATCAGGTGACATCAGGTGGCAGACAAGTGGCAAATAGGTGTTTAAATGGAGAAAAAAACCTTGGGAGAAACCAGGCTTAGTCGGGGGGCCAGTTCTCCTCTGGCCAACAGTGCTTTGTTACGATTCAGGTTGCCATCGTAAGTCCAATAGGATCGCAGCATTCAAAGTATTTATTCCAGTTCCATCCAATTGAGGATCGTATTCATCACGCCGGTATGGACGGTTGTTGAGGAACTGTGTCGTGGCTGTCGTGTCGATGAGGCCCTCACAGTGGATGATCTAGTTGACTCAATCTCTGCTGATACTTCAGGGCTGCGTTGTGGTCGTGTCAAGGCGCAGGTCCTCGGTCTCACCTGGATACGGCCCGGATCCGGTTGACTACGGTGAACCTCGGGATAACCAGAAAGACTAATGTTAGCGTAGATGCCATTCTTCTTCTGATGTAACGAGTACATCATGTGTTATAGGAAGTGTTCCCGGTTCCGGCTGACCTAATTTATGCAGCCTAATAATCCTTTAACGGATTTGAAAATATAAATTGGTAATGTGTTATGTGTATGCCAGGTTAAAGAAATGCGTTTTTAGTCTAGATTTAAACTGACAGAGTGTGTCTGCTTCCCGAACAATGCTAGGAAGATTGTTCCAGAGTTTAGGTGCCAAATAGGAGAAGGATCTACCGCCTGCGGTTGATTTTGATATTCTAGGTATTATCAGCTGGCCTGAATTCTGAGATCGCAATAGACGTGAAGGACTATAATGAATTAAGAGCTCGCTCAGGTACTGGGGAGCTAAACCATTTAGTGCTTTGTAAGTAATTAGCAAGATTTTAAAATCTATACGATGTTTAACAGGAAGCCAATGCAGTGTTGACAGAACCGGGCTAATATGATCATACTTCCTAGTTCTAGTAAGAACTCTAGCTGCTGCATTTTGTACGAGCTGTAGTTTATTTATCAGGCGAGCAGAACAACCACCCAGTAAAGCGTTACAGTAATCTAGCCTTGAGGTCATGAACGCATGAACTAACTGTTCTGCATTTTTCATTGAGAGCATATGTCGTAGTTTAGATATATTTTTAAGATGGAAGAATGCGGTTTTACAGATGCTAGTAACATGGCCTTCAAATGAAAGATTGGTATCAAAGAGCACACCCAGGTTCCTAACTGACGACGAAGACTTAACAGAGCAGCCATCAAGTGTTAGACAGTATTCTAGGTTATTACATGAAGTTTTTGGCCCAAAAATTAGAATCTCTGTTTTTTCTGAATTTAGTAGTAGGAAATTACTGGTCATCCAATTTTTTATATCAGCTATGCATTCCGTTAATTTTGTGAATTGGTAAGTTTCGTCAGGGCGCGAAGAAATATAGAGCTGAGTATCATCAGCGTAACAGTGAAAACTAACGCCATGCTTCCTAATGATATCTCCCAAGGGTAGCATGTACAGAGTGAAAAGCAACGGTCCTAGTACTGAGCCTTGCGGTACTCCATATTGAACTTGTGATCGATATGACATCTCTTCGTTTACTACTACAAACTGATAACGGTCAGATAAGTATGATTTGAACCATGACAATGCAATTCCACTAATGCCAACATAATTTTCGAGTCTATTTAAAAGAATATTGTGATCAATAGTGTCAAATGCAGCACTAAGATCCAGTAACACTAATAGAGAGATACAACCACGATCTGATGATAAGAGCAAGAGCAAATCATTAGTAACTCTAATGAGGGCAGTCTCAGTACTATGGTACGGTCTAAATCCTGACTGGAAATCCTCACAGATACTATTTCTTTCTAAAAAGGAACATAGTTGTGATGATACTGCCTTTTCTAGTATTTTTGACAGAAAAGTGAGATTTGAGATCGGCCTGTAATTGACTAATTCTCTAGGATCAAGTTGTGGTTTTTTAATAAGAGGTTTAATAATAGCCAGCTTAAAAGGTTTTGGTACGTGTCCTAGTGATAAAGATGAATTGACGATATTAAGAAGAGGATCTATAACCTCTGGAAGCATTTCTTTCAATAGCTTAGTCGGTATAGGGTCTAACATACATGTTGTTGATTTTGATGATTTAACAAGTTTAGACAATTCTTCCTCTCCTAAAGCAGTAAATGAATTGAATTTTTCCTCAGGGACACTACAATGCACTATCTGACGCGATACTGTAGTAGACGGTTGCATGGTTATAATTTTTTCTCTAATATTATCAATCTTGCAAGTAAAGAAGTTCATAAAGTCATTACTGCTGTGCTCTTTGGAAACATCAGAAGTTGAAGCTTTATTTCTTGTTAATTTAGCCACTGTATCAAATAAATACCTAGGGTTGTGTTTATTTTCTTCTAAAAGTTTTGAAAAATAGGCAGATCTAGCAGATTTTAGGGCCTTTCTGTACTCAATCATTCTCTCTCTCCACGAAATGCGAAATACTTCTAGTTTTGTTTTCTTCCAGCTGCGCTCCATTTTCCTGGCTGCTAACTTTAGGGCCCGAGTGTGCTCATTGTACCATGGCATTGGATTAATTTCCTTAATCTTTTTAAGCGCAAAGGAGCAACTGAGTCTAATGTGCTGGAAAAGACAGAGGCAATAGTTTCTGTTGCAACATCGAGGTCTTCTAAGCTTTCTGGTATGCTAAGGCGATGAAACTGATCAGGAAGATTATTTATAAAGCGATCTTTAGTGGTAGAAGTGATGGTTCTACCATATTTATGGCATGGAGGCAGTTTAGCCGCCTTGACTAAATGTAGTATGCACGAGACTAGATAATGATCAGAGATGTCATCGCTCTGCTGCAGAATTTCAACAGCATCAATATCAATTCCATGTGACAATATTAGATCTAAAGTATGATTACGACAATGAGTGGGTCCTGACACGTGTTGTCTAACACCAATAGAGTTTAGAATATCTGCAAATGCCAATCCTAATGTGTCTTTTTTATTATCTACATGGATATTAAAATCACCAACAACAAGGACTTTATCTGCAGCTAGTACTAACTCCGATAGAAAGTCAGCAAATTCTTTGATAAAGTCTGTATGGTGTCCTGGTGGCCTGTATACAGTAGCCAGCACAAATGTCAACTTACATAATGTTACGTAAAGTACCATCACTTCGAAGGAATTATATTTGAAAGACTTCTGACTAATACTGTAAGTATTACTATAGATTACAGCAACACCACCCCCTTTGCCTTTCTCACGGGCATTGTGTCGATAATCATAACCTTGAGGACTAGACTCATTTAAAGTAATGTAATCATCCGGTTTTAGCCAAGTTTCTGTCAAACACAGCACATCTAGATTATTATCTTTGATAATATCATTAACAATAAGTGATTTTGAAGAAAGGGATCTAATATTTAACAACCCGAGTTTTATCATTTGTTTAGCATTATTATCTCTATTTTTTATTTGTTGAACATCAATTAAATTTTTACCATTAAATGGGTTTGGAAGTTTTTTTGTTTTTACTAATTCGGGGTACAGACACAGTCTCTATTTGAAAATATCTAGGTGTAAGAGTTTCTATGTGTTGGGAGTTATCTGAATTATCTGACTTCTGTAACGTGAGGCAGCTAGCAGACGGTCGGTTTAGCCAGTATGTCTGCTTCCTGACCTGGGCCCCAGTTTGTCATGTTTCAGCTCTAAGACTATGTGCCATATTACTAGAGAGAAGAGCAGCACCATCCCGGGAGGGATGAATACCATCTCTTTTCAACAGGTCAGGTCTGCCCCAAAAACTTTTCCAATTGTCTATGAAACCTATATTATTTTGCGGACACCACTTAGACAGCCAGCCATTGAGTGATGATAATCTGCTAACTATCTCATCACTCCGACGAACAGGAAGGGGGCCAGAGCAAATTACTTCTCCTGACATTGTACTTGCGAGTTCACACACCTCTTTAATGTTAATTTTAGTGATCTCCGACTGGCGAAGTCGAACATCATTAGTGCCGACGTGAATAATAATCTTAGAGTATTTACGATTAGCATTAGCCAGCACTTTTAAATTTGCTTTGATGTCAGGTGCTCTGGCTCCCGGCAAACATGTGACTAAGGTGGCTGGTGTCTCTATTTTCACGTTCCGTGTAATAGAATCGCCAATAACTAGGGCACTTTCAACAGGATTCTCAGTGGGTGCGTCACTGAGTGGGGAGAACCTGTTTGATGTTCTTATTGGAACGGAAGAGTGGTGTTTTCTCCTCTGTGGCAAATGCAACAGGTGACAATGCTGGGAGAGGATGACATGACTCACCGTGTTTGTAGACTGATCCGACTTACCACAGCTGTTTGAAGAACGCGTTGAAAAAGGAGCGCGCGAGAGACTGTTAACAAGTTAACAAGCTAGCGCTGCAAATGCAAACGCGTTGTAACAGCGATTTAGATTCAAAGATTACAAGCTAGCGACGTCAGATTAGTGTGGTAGGCAATATTACATATAAGGTAATAAAAAAATAATAATAAAGTAAAATAAGCAACAATGAATAAAAGTAAGAGATTCAAAACAAAGCTATACGGAGTTACAGACGCAAACCAATCTGAGCAGCGAGGCAGACGAGGCAGCTCCAATCATGTACCCAGGCTCAACAACTGGAGTACTCTGCAAATAGCCGGACAACTTGGTCAGTGAGGGTTTGTACTTTTGACAAATGTGACACTCTTTACAGTATCTTCACACATCAGCTCTTTTGTTAGGCCAGTATACCGTCTCTAGTAGTCGGAGAAGAGTTTTTAGTTTTCCCAGGTGCCCACTGAGTGGGTTGTCATGGGCGTATTGCAGAAATGCTTCTCGATGAATGGATGGAATAACCAGTTGGAATTTCTGTCCTTTCTGGCCATCAGGCACCCTGCGAAACAAGAATCCATTTTTCACAATGTATTGAATTCGTGAAGCATCAGGCGTTGACTGGTTCCGTGCTTTGGAAATCAACTCTTGAATTTCACTATCATTACTTTGTGATATGGTAATTTGAGTGAGGTCTACCACCATGGTCTTGGAAGCATTTACAGTGAAGATCGTATCAGGCAGAGCATTGTGATTTTGGGTTCTGGATAATATATCCTGTACGATGTTGCACTGTCCCTTCCTGTATCTCACAGTGAAATGGAATCCTTGTAAACATATTGTCCATCGAATGAGGCGAGAGGAAGGCTTTGGGTGTTGGAAAGCCCATGTCAGGGCAACATGGTCAGTGACTACTTCGAAGGGTCGACCTTCAAGGTATGGTCCCCACTTTTCTACGGCCAAGCACTCTTCCTCTGATAATGCGTATGCTTTCTCTGCTCCTCTGAGCAGTCAGGAGGCATAGGCAATCACATGCTCTTCTCCTGCTGCTTCCTGTGTGAGAACAGTCCCTAAGCCAATGTCGCTTGCGTCTGTCTGCACTCGGAAAGATTTGCTAAAATCAGGTGTTATTAAGACAGGCGCTTGTACCAGATCCTGCTTGATTGTGTCAAACACGTTGACATTGCTCTGTCCAGATCCAGGTTGAATTTTTCTGCTTTAATGCATGTAGTGGCGCAGCTTTCTCTGAAAAGTGGGAAATAAATCAGTGGTACCAGCCTGCCAATCCTAAGAACCTTTGGACGTCTTTGATGGATTGAGGTATGGGGATTGAGTTGACTGCAGAAACTTTAGAGGGATCTGTTTTTACACCTTCGTCTGAAACTATGTGACCAAGAAATGCAAGTGATCTCTGGATGAAGTTACATTTCTTTTCTTTTTTTTTCTTTCTTTTTTTTTTAAATGTATTTATTAATTTTCAAACATTACAAAATAAAATTTAAAATCGAACAAGAGAACGAGAAAAAAAAGAAGAAAAAAGAAGAAAAAAAAATGATTTATTGAGGTGGTATATCACTATATAATTCTATATCCTGAAAATGTGCCGAATTTGTCAATTGTGTCTAAAAGAGCTGGGGTAGAGGTATCAGGTTTCACCATGAATATCAAAATATCATCGGCATACAAGGCGATCTTATGTTGATTGTTTGCTATCGTTAACCCACAAATTTCATTATTTGTTCTTATAGCCTCTGCCAATGGTTCAATTATCAAAGCAAATAAAAGAGGTGAGAGAGGGCAGCCTTGTCTCATCCCTCTCCCAACTTTAAATGTAGAGGAGCGACATCCATTAGTGAGCACGGCACTAAGAGGTTCATTATACAATAACTTGACCCACTTAATGAAGTGCTTACCAAGACCAAATTTATATAATGTATGAAATAAGTAGGGCCATTTGATGCGATCGAATGCCTTCTCCGCATCTAGAGAAATCACAAGACCATCTACTGACTGCTGCTTAGCAAACTGTATCACATTCAACAGGCGACGCATGTTATTGACAGAGTTACGTCCTACAATAAAGCCTGTTTGGTCATCCTTTATTAGAGCAGGGAGAAGGCATTCTAACCGTGTTGCTAATATTTTAGAAAGAATCTTCTAAACAGTCCTCCGCTTGCTTACCTTTTTTCAAAATCAAGGATATATTTGCCTCTCTCAGGGACTGTGGCCTTTTACAAATGAGTCATTGAGCATATTTAGCAAGGGGTCAACTAATAAATCTCTAAATTCTTTGTAAAATTCACTACTAAGCCCGTCTGGGCCAGGTGCTTTCCCAGATTGCAAACTCTTTATGGCTTCTAGAACTTCCTTTTTAGATATGGGAGCATTAAGGAAGGAGGTCTGATCCTCTGATAAAGTGGGTAGGTTGAGGGTGGAGAAGAAAAGCTCTGTGGACTGTGTTGTATCCCCTTCTAATTCTAACTTATATAAATTTTCAAACCATTCTTTAAATGTATTATTAATAGATAAACTGTCTAGAAAGCGTTTACCGCTACTATCAACAATGGACAGGATAGACTGAGAGTCAGATTTTTTCTTTGTTAGGTATGCTAAATATTTCCCCACTTTATCCCCATGCTCGAATATTTTCTGTTTAGCAAAACGAATGTTCACTTCCGCTTGTTTTGTTAAAAGAGAATCTAAAGCAGATCTAAGTGCGGAAATTTCCTTCATCTTACCAGGGGTTGGTTTTTTAATGTATAAACTCTCAGCATCCTTAAGCTTCGATTCTAAGATCTCTTTTTGTTTGGCTTGTCTGTGCCTTTTACTTAGTGTGTATGCTATAATAAGGCCTCTAGAAAAAGCTTTGGCTGTTTCCCATAATAAAGATGGATCTTCAGTTGAGGCAGAGTTAATGGACATGAAAGAGTTATACTCCTCTGTAAAATATGATATAAAATTATGGTCAGCCAAAATGAATGGGTGAAATCTCCAGCTATTAGACTTAGCATTTTGGTTCCCAAAAGAGTATTCGGCAAAAACTGCTGCATGATCAGATATAGATATATTCCCTATGTGGCAAGACATTATATGCTGTAACATATTTTTTGGAGAAAAGAAATAATCTATCCTAGTATAGCAGCTGTGGACCCTAGAGAAAAAAAGTATACTCCTGATCTGCAGGATGGCAGGCCCTCCAAATATCTACATAGTCAAAGTCTTCACAGAGAGCCTTAACAGTTTTAGCCTGAGTTGATAAATTCCCAACAGGTAAACCATTATTATCTATAATGGGGCATAGATGACAGTTAAAGTCTCCCCCAATAAACAACGTCTTAACTCCCCACTCTGCTAATTTGGCAAATGCTGTAGTCAAAAAAATCGCCCGGATGGCCAGGAGGCCAATAAATGTTCATAAAGGCAATTTCTTCCCCATATAATAACCCCCTCACAATTAAATAGCGCCCTCTTGTGTCCTTGATAACTTCTACTAATTGGAATGGCATACCTCTCTTGATTAAGATAACTACGCCTCTGCTCCTCGAAGTAAAAGATGAGAAAAAGACCTGGCTAAACCCCCCCTGTGATAGCTTAACATGTTCCTGATCATTCAAGTGGGTCTCCTGAAATAAAGCAATATGTACCCCCTCCTTTTTTAAATAAGTTAAAACCTTTCTTCTTTTAATAGGTGTATGAATACCATTAACATTCCACGTACAAATTTTAAGCTTTAACATGCTAAATATATGTCAAACATAATGTAGTCCAAATGTACAATTTGAATGATGTAGATGACAAGTGGTAAGCAAAAAATAAAAATGAGAGAAAAAAAACAAAAAACAAAAAGGAAATAACGGATACAAAGAACTTGAACAGGAATTGTTGAACATCAACAAAATTACACACTTTACCTCCTGTTGCATAACGGGAGCCCCAGTGAAAAAGAGGTCCCCTAACGACAAAAGGAAATGAGGAAATATCCGACCAGAACGTCAAGCGGCAGTGCCGCCATTAATAACCGCACAACTTAAACAATACAATAAACACAATAAGCACACATGTCTCAATGTCTCAATTAAATTTTCAGTATTTAAACTCGCACCAATGTGTAATTATCTGGAAAGCCTATGGTGCATATTGGGCAATCAAGTATTACCAACGGGCTCCGCATCCAGCGAGTTTATGAACGCCTCGACAGCAGCCGGCTCATGAAACACCTTCACCGAGCCACGGAAGTTTACCTTGAGGAGGGCAGGGTAAATTTGCCTGTATTCCGCGCCTATGGATTTTAGACGTTTCTTAACTTCGTCGAACATCCTGCGCTTGCGAAGAACAGACGCAGAAAAGTCCTGAAAAAACATCACCGTGCTGTCTCCAAATTTCAAAGGGGAGCCGTTGATCCCCAGCTCCCGCGTGGCATTCAACACTCACTGCTTGTCTTGGAAGTTGTGAAACCTCACCAAGATGGATCGCGGTCGCTGCGTAGGGGAAGGTTTGGGAGCGAGTGATCGGTGCGCTCTCTCTAGCTTTATACGACCCGCTTTCGAAGCAATGCAAAGAGTCTTGAGAAGCCATGATTCGAAAAAACGCGTCAGGTTGTCACCTTCCACGCCCTCAGGTAACTCAACGATGCGGATATTCTTCCTCCTTCCTCTGTTTTCAAGGTCTTCAGCCCGTTCGCCCATGTCATGAACGAGTTTCTGAAGGGATTGTAGCTTAGCCTCGATCAGGGTTACCACGTCTTCCATAGTAGATATCCTCGTTTCTGCTTCAGTGATCCGCTTATTATGCTCGTTTAGTTCAGAACGATGCAGTTGTAACAACTGCGATATCGGATCCATTTTTTCATCGATGATCTTAGAGATATTGGCTGTAATCTCTGCAACCGCGTCAGACAGCGGAGACGCAGGCAAGCTCGCGTTAGCATTAGCAATGTCGGCTCGCTCATCGGCCTCGTCAGGGCTGTTGGCAATAGCCGTTTTCTTACGTGGCATGCTTTCTGATTGCCTCAAAAAGTAGTTATTTATGCTCATAATGGCAAACACAAAACTTGAGCGTGCTATATTTATAATATGCGGGTTGTAGTAGTAGAATCTCAGCAAAGAGACACTGCCGCTTAACTACACACAGCCTCCCTTCAAGCCGCCATCTTGAAAACCCCGAAGTTACATTTCTTAAGGTTAAGTGTGAGTCCTGGAGGAGGTGTTGGAGATGTTCTGCCATGGTTTTGGAATATACAACGATGTCATCAATATATACCATGCAACACTTGCCCTTCACTTCTCGGAGTACATGTTCCATTAGCCTTTGGAAAGAAGCAGCGGCATTTTTCAGGCCGAAAGGAAGACAAACGAATTCATATAGCCCTGTAGAAGTCACAAAATCTGTCTTCTGAATGCTGTCAGTCTCCATCTCCAACTGCCAGTTGCCACTTTTGAGGTCAAGAGTACTGAAGACGGTGGCTCCATTTAGTGATTCCAGAATATCCTGTATCTGGGGCATAGGGTAGGCATCTAGGTGTGTCTTGGCATTCATTCCACGGTAATCAATACAAAGTCTGGATCCTCCATCCATTTTGAACTACCACCACCGGAGAAGCCCAAGGAGATGTTGATGGTCGAATAATCTCTTTGTTCAGTAGATCCTGTATTTGTGTTTCAATGAATTGCTGTTTTTCAATGGAGACCTTGTATGCACGTCGCCTTACCGGTATTTCATCAGTAGTAATGATGCGGTGTTTAACAAGGTTTGTCCGACCAATGTCTTGGGTACAAACAGTAGGCCAGTTTAACATCAGACTCTCCAGCTCTGTTCTTGTCTGTTGATCTGTGTTTGCTGCCAGTGCAAGTTGATGTATGTTTTGCCGAGTTTCATCACTGCAGGTAGGTGAGGAAATGATGTCATGGTGGAGAAAGGGGAAATAATTTGCTTTCATAGCCCCTTCTGCTATGGGTAGGCTATACTGAGCTTTATGAAAGTCTAGCACCATTCCAGTCTTTAACAGAAAATCCATTCCTAGTATGATCGGTACTGTCAGGTCAGCATCTTGCATAACGAAGAATGTCAGGTCTACTGATTGTCCCTGCACCTCACACTTCCATTTCACCTTACCCATGGCAGTCTGTCTTTGTCCATTGGCCAATAGAAAGGATTGTCCTTCGCTGGGTTGGTACTGCTCTTGGTGACACAACTGTCTCCAATCAGACTCTTGGATCAGTGAGAAAGTATTTCCTGTGTTGACCATGGCGATGACATACCTGCCCTGTAAAATTATAGGAAGGGTGATATTTTTATAGTCATTTTGTACCGAACTTTGGAAGGATTGTACTACTCGATTGCTTGCATGTGGAGGCTTGCGCTGAGGTTCTTGGACTGTGGAGGCTTTCTTCCTCTGCTCTTCCACATTAGCCTGACTCCAATATCTTTTAGATTCATCAAAATCTCTTTCTATCTGTGTTCCAATTCTGACTAGTTCTCCTACGTCCTTGATGGTTCCGCGTAGCAGACTAGTGAGTCGTGGATTACAGTTTCTCAGGATTGCTTGAACCACTTCCTTTTCAGACATTTCCTTTCTCCACATCAGACACAGCGCACGATAGTGGAATGCAAAATATCTGATGCTTTCTTTGGTGCCTTGCCTCCTCTCCAACAATTTCCTTGGTGCAACATCATCATAATCCTCACTTAAAAAGGAGTGCAGAAAACTTTCTTTAAACTGCCTCCAGTTGTGCACATTTCTCCGCTCTGCCATCCACCAGTCCTTGGCAGTACCTTTGAGTACAGCAGAGAGTGAAGCCAAGTCAAGTCACCTTTATTTATATAGCGCTTTTTACAATGCAGATTGTGTCAAAGCAGCTTTACAGTGATAACTGGTATATAATTTTGGCTGCACAGCAGCTCTTAAAGAAAATGGTGTCAATGCAGGCAGATGCAAAGCACTGTTGAATATCAAATGTCAAATGTCAAGTGTCCCCAACTAAGCAAGCCAAAGGTGACAGCGGCAAGGAACCCAAACTCCAACAGGTGACATCAGGTGGCAAACAGGTGGCAAATAGGTGTTAAAATGGAGAAAAAAACCTTGGGAGAAACCAGGCTTAGTCGGGGGGCCAGTTCTCCTCTGGCAAACAGTGCTTTTTTACGATTCAGGTAGCTATCATAAGCCCGATAGGATCGCAACATTCAAAGTATTTATTCCAGTTCAATCCAGTTGAGGATCGTATTCATCACGCCGGTATGGACGGTTTGTTGGGGAACTGTGCCACTGGCTGTCGTGTCGATGAGGCCTTCACAATGGATGATCTAGTTGACTCAGTCTCTGCTGATACTTCAGGGGTGCGTTGTCGTCGTGTCAAGGCGTAGGTCCTCAATCTCACCTGGATACGGCCCGGATCCGGTTGACTACGGTAAACCTCGGGATAAACAGAAAGACTAATATTAGCGTAGATGCCATTCTTCTTCTGATGTAATGAGTACATCTGGTGTTATAGGAAGTGTTCCCGGTTCTGGCTGACCTAATTTATGCAGCCTAATAATCCTTTAATGGATTTGAAAAAATAAATTGATAATGTGTTATGTGTATGCCAGGTTAAAGAGATGCGTTTTTAGTCTAGATTTAAACTGACAGAGTGTGTCTGCTTTCTGAACAATGCTAGGAAGATTGTTCCAGAGTTTAGGTGCCAAATAGGAGAAGGATCTACCGCCTGCGGTTGATTTTGATATTCTAGGTATTATCAGCTGGCCTGAATTCTGAGATCGCAATAGACGTGAAGGACTATAATGTATTAAGAGCTCGCTCAGGTACTGGGGAGCTAAACCATTTAGTGCTTTGTAAGTAATTAGCAAGATTTTAAAATCTATACGATGTTTAATAGGGAGCCAATGCAGTGTTGACAGAACTGGGCTAATATGGTCATACTTCCTAGTTCTAGTAAGAACTCTAGCTGCTGCATTTTGTACAAGCTGTAGTTTATTTATCAAGCAAGCGAAACAACCACCCAGTAGAGCGTTACAGTAATCTAGCCTTGAGGTCATGAACACATGAACTAACTGTTCTGCATTTGTCATTGAGAGCATATGTCATAGTTTAGATATATTTTCAAGATGGAAGAATGCGGTTTTGGAATGTCGTGTACATTGTCCATAATTCTCTCAATTTCCTCATCTGAATCAATATATAGGTCACTGAAGGTGTTGATGAGATCTCTCAGGGGTTCTCTCCGTGTGGTGAAAGGCTCAGTTGAAAAGTCTACACTGGGCATGGCCTCATCCCCATCTAGAGCAGTCTGACTGACCCTTCTGTGCGACATGAATACAGTTTAAGGTAGCAAATACACAGGTTTAATGGTCCCCGTTCGGGCGCCAATCTATAACTGTCCTCCTCTATTTAAAAAGGCACAGCTAATGATAATTTTAAGGGAGGGGCCCACCAACCACATTTAATATATGCACCTTAAATAATATTAAACCAAGATTAAAGGAAATATGCCCTCAGAAGTAAATGTATGCGTTGCGTTTGTCTGAAATAAAGTTTGTACCCAATCCAAATAAAGAGACAGATGAAATATACAAAATTATTATTGAAAAATAAGAATTGCCAAAAAAACAACAGACAATGAAAAATAAAGCAAAAGAAATCAGCAGACTCAGAAATTTGTATAAATAAAATCAGTTGGCATAAAGGCAAACAACATAGCAACGAGAGAGAATTTTGGATGGAAAAACCTTATCTGACCATTGTCCAATTAGAAACACGACTGTCCTTTGGTGAATGTCCGTTGTACTTATCGTAGAGGACGATGATGATGATGATGTTGATTTATAGTTCAGTGAGCATCAAATGTAGTCCACCACGATAACCATCCACCATGTGCTTTCAACCAAACACTTTAGTCCTGGAGTGAAGAATAATCCCAAACAATCCACTATAGGATTCGATGTAGTAGTCTCAATGAGGAAATGCTTCTTGCATTCACATAGTACACATATAAGTAGTATTAAACTACCAATATAAAAGAGTTCTTCTACAATAGAATGTACAAAATGTGTGTTAGCTTGCTAACAAACCCATACGACAGAGCAAACGTGGTAAACAAAATTACAATTCATGTATAAAGTCTTCTAGTGAAAAAATACAAGACTAAACCACACATAGAAAATCACTTACATTGATTGAGCTTGAAACACATATTTCTCAATCTGGACTCCACAGCATGGAAGACTGCATGAGAAGGCCATGCTTCCTCTTAACCAAACAATACTCTTTTCCTCTTCTTCTTCTTCTTCTTGTTTTACGGCGGTTGGCATCCAGCGTTTTGGTGCATTACCGCCCCCTTCTGTTCCGGAGTATGGATCAGAAAATAGGTTTACAGACTAATCATCCACCTTCCCCCATTCTCCCCTGTTCACACATACCAAACACACATCCACGCACTTTTTCCCTGACCTACAATAATACTATTTATACGACTAGCTTCCTTAATACTCCATACCTATTCAAATCCTATCAAAAACCCCTGTTTCTCTTAAAAAATTCAAAAGAATTCTGGTCTGAGCCCTATGTTTTGTGCTCAATAACCCTTTTAATGTGATGTCTTGGACCCCTGTCTCCCTCATCTTGTTCCTCATCACCTCTCTTTGTGTTTCATACCTACTACATCTCAAGACTACATGCTCTACTGACTCCTCTTCTTGACAACCTTCACACTGACCGGTCTCATGTTTCCCTATTATCTTAAGTGTTTTATTTAATAGACAATGTCCCAATCTTAACCTAGTTAACACCATTTCTTCTCTCCGATTTCCACTTCCAACTCTTGTCTCTTTAACATGCCTCTGGATTTGATATAAGTGCCTCCCTTTCTCCTCTCTATCCCACATTTCTTGCCACTTTTGATTTATTTTCTCCCATATCACAGTTTTAACCTCTGCTTTGCTAATACTTGCATTTCTATGTTTCTTTTTAATAATGCCCTTTTTGCTAATTTATCTGCCTGTCTTCCTTGATTTACTATTCTTGTCACTGACTGCAGTACTTCAAACAAAATATCTTGACGACTTTTTGAACAAAATGATCTTATACTTGCTAAAACTGATGACGAATCTGAGCATATCAAAACTTTGTCCTGTCCTGTCTTTTCCACCCATCTTAAGGCAATTAACATTGCCAGCATTTCCACAGTATATACCCCTAACATATTAGATGTTCTTCTATTGATTCCTATTCCTTTATTTGGTACCACCACCCCAAATCCTGTTACCTCTGACTCTGGTTTCTTAGCACCATCCGTATAAATCTGGATATAATCATTATACTTTTCCACAACTCGATTATTAAACACTCTTTCTTATTTCCGTCTCTAATCTTACCACAGAATCTATTGTACTTCTACCTTTCCTAAAGCCACTCTGACAGTTAACCAGTAATCCTCTTTTTTCAAGGTCATGAGTCAGTCTATCTGCTATCATCCTCTCCATAACTTTGCATAAATTAGAAGTAAGAGCTATTGGTCTATAACCAGTGGGTTTAGTTGGATCCTTACCTGGTTTCCTTATCGGAATCACTACCGCTTCTTTCCAGGTATTTGGCAATTTTCCCTCCTTCCATATTTTATTATATACCTCCATCAGCTTCAACAATGATTTCCCCCCCCCCAATTGTTTTAACATTAAATAACAAACTTGATCTTTTCCTGGAGATGTAGGTTTTGCTCTTTTAATTGCTCTAACCATCTCTGTCAAGGTAAATGGTTCATCTAACACATTTCCTGTTTCATCCTTCCTATTTAAATCATGAAGATGCTGATTCAACGTTATCAATCTTCTCCTTCTCCCTTCTTCTGACAGATTTTCTGAACTATGCACCTTTATAAATGATTTAACCATAATCTCTGCTTTATCCTTGTTGGATACTGCTGTTTCCTCTTCAAATGTCATAACTGGATATTCCCACTGCCTCCTATCTCCCCCCATCCTTTTTATCATTCCCCACACTTCTCCCACCGGTGTAGTTCGTCCTATTTCATCACAAAAATTCCTCAAACTGGTCTTCTTAGCTTGCCGTATTCTTCTAACTACTGTCTGAGCCTTCTTGTACTGAATTACAAACCAGATTCCAAAAAAGTTGGGACACTGTACAAATTGTGAATAAAAAAGGAATGCAATGATGTGGAAGTTTCAAATTTCAATATTTTATTCAGAATACAACATAGATGACATATCAAATGTTTAAACTGAGAAAATGTATCATTTTAAGGGAAAAATAAGTTGATTTTAAATTTCATGGCATCAACACATCTCAAAAAAGTTGGGACAAGGCCATGTTTACCACTGTGTGGCATCCTCTCTTCTTTTTATAACAGTCTGCAAACATCTGGGGACTGAGGAGACAAGTTGCTCAAGTTTAGGAATAGGAATGTTGTCCCATTCTTGTCTAATACAGGCTTCTAGTTGCTCAACTGTCTTAGGTCTTCTTTGTCGCATCTTCCTCTTTATGATGCGCCAAATGTTTTCTATGGGTGAAAGATCTGGACTGCAGGCTGGCCATTTCAGTACCTGGATCCTTCTTCTACGCAGCCATGATGTTGTAATTGATGCAGTATGTGGTCTGGCATTGTCATGTTGGAAAATGCAAGGTCTTCCCTGAAAGAGACGACGTCTGAATGGGAGCATATGTTGTTCTAGAACTTGGATATACCTTTCAGCATTGATGGTGCCTTTCCAGATGTGTAAGCTGCCGCCCATGCCACACGCACTCATGCAACCCCATACCATCAGAGATGCAGGCTTCTGAACTGAGCGCTGATAACAACTTGGGTTGTCCTTGTCCTCTTTAGTCCGGATGACATGGCGTCCCAGTTTTCCAAAAAGAACTTCAAATTTTGATTTGACCACAGAACAGTTTTCCACTTTGCCACAGTCCATTTTAAATGAGCCTTGGCCCAGAGAAAACGCCTGCACTTCTGGATCATGTTTAGATATGGCTTCTTTTTTGACCTATAGAGTTTTAGCTGGCAACGGCGAATGGCACGGTGGATTGTGTTCACCGACAATGTTTTCTGGAAGTATTCCAGAGCCCATGTTGTGATTTCCATTACAGTAGCATTCCTGTATGTGATGCAGTGCCGTCTAAGGGCCCGAAGATCACGGGCATCCAGTATGGTTTTCCGGCCTTGACCCTTACACACAGATATTGTTCCAGATTCTCTGAATCTTTGGATGATATTATGCACTGTAGATGATGATAACTTCAAACTCTTTGAAATTTTTCTCTGAGAAACTCCTTTCTGATATTGCTCCACTATTTTTCGCCGCAGCATTGGGGGAATTGGTGATCCTCTGCCCATCTTGACTTCTGAGAGACACTGCCACTCTGAGAGGCTCTTTTTATACCCAATCATGTTGCCAATTGACCTAATAAGTTGCAAATTTGTCCTCCAGCTGTTCCTTATATGTACATTGAACTTTTCCGGCCTCTTATTGCTACCTGTCCCAACTTTTTTGGAATGTGTAGCTCTCATGAAATCCATAATGAGCCAAAATTTGGCATGACATTTCCAAATGTCTCACTTTCAACATTTGATATGTTATCTATATTCTATTGTGAAAAAAATATAAGTTTATGAGATTTGTAAATTATTGCATTCCTTTTTTATTCACAATTTGTACAGTGTCCCAACTTTTTTGGAATCGGGTTTGTAGATGTTGCAGATTATGTGTTCTTTTAAGCATTCTGAACACTTTATTTCTGTCTCTTACAGCCTGATAACACTCTTCATTCCACCACGGCACCAATTTTCAATTTACCCCATTTATCCCCTTAGGGATAGCTTCCTCTGCTGCCATAATAATTGCTGAAGTTATCTAATTATTAACATCATCTATGTTGCCAGCCTCAATACTAGTCATTGCATCATCACTCAGTTTCCTAAATTTTTCCCAGTCAGCTTTACCAAACTTCCATTTGGGAATTCTATCTTCTGATCTTATTTCCAATCTTCCACCCACTGAGCATAAAACAGGATAGTGATCACTCCCCACTGTGTTTGCTGTCCAAACTTCCCATTTACTATTTCCTGCGAGTGAATTAGACACTAATGTAATGTCTAACGCTGACTCATTCCCTGTTAATACATTTATTCTAGTTCCTCTACCATCATTCAAGCATACCAATTCTCTTTCATCCATCAATTTTTCAATTTTCAATTACTCTACCATTAGCGTCTGTATGATTACTTCCCCATACTGAGCTATGAGCATTAAAATCTGCACACCAGATTACTTTTTGTCTGTCTTGTCCTGATATCCTTAATAGCTTTTCTAATTCCAGACTTTTACAGGGGTTGTAATAGTTAATAATACTAATTGCCCCTCCCCTCTCCCACACCTCCACCACTATGCACTCTTGATCCTCACCTTTCCCCATTAATCTATATGGAATTCCCATCTTAATAAAAACAGCACATCCTCCTCCACCCTCACCAGAATTTCTATCTCTCCTTATTATTGAATACCCATGCATCACATAGTCTAAATTTGGCTTTAACCATGTTTCTTGAATACACACAACATCAGGTTTCTCATCTAACTCATTCATGAACTGTTTAAACTCCTGTCCACTAGCCAATAGGCTCCTGGCATTCCACTGTAAAATAAAAACCATTATTATTATTAACTAACCCATAATGACTCTTGACTTGACTGATTAGTAAGGGTCTCCCTCACCTCTTCCCATGTCAGTCCCACTAATCCCAAATGATTGACTGCAGCTTTAACCACTAACTGGATTTTGTCATTTTTGGATTTTACTTCAGCTGTACTATTTATCACACCTGCTATAAATGTTACTAAATCAGTTTTCTTTACGTGCAGTCCTTCAATATTGTTTTGCTGTTGCTCCAGTGTATCCATCTCTACTTCCTTGTGTGTTTTACTTTCCTTTCCCATAGATACCTTAACAGCTTCTGCATAGGTAATTCTTTTTTCCACCCTTTGCAGCTATTACAGCTTCAACTCTTCTGGGAAGGCTTTCCACAAGGTTTAGGAGTGTGTTTATGGGAATTTTTGACATCAGGCACTGATGTTGGACGAGAAGGCCTGGCTCGCAGTCTCCGCTCTAATTCATCCCAAAGGTGTTCTATCGGGTTGAGGTCAGGACACTGTGCAGGCCAGTCAAGTTCCTCCACACCAAACTCGCTCATCCATGTCTTTATGGACCTTGCTGTGTGCACTGGTGCGCAGTCATGTTGGAACAGGAAGGGGCCATTCCCAAACTGTTCCCACAAAGTTGGGAGCATGAAATTGTCCAAAATGTCTTGGTATGCTGAAGCATTAAGAGTTCCTTTCACTGGAACTAAGGGGCCAAGCCCATCCCCTGAAAAACAACCCCACACCATAATCCCCCCTCCACCAAACTTTACACTTGGCACTATGCAGTCAGGCAAGTACCGTTCTCCTGGCAACCGCCAAACCCAGACTCGTCCATCGGATTGACCGACAGAGAAGCGCGATTCGTCACTCCAGAAAACACGTCTCCACTGCTCTAGAGTCCAGTGGTGGTGTGCTTTACACCACTGCATCCGACGCTTTGCATTGCATTGGTGATGTAAGGCTTGGATGCAGCTGCTCGGCCATGGAAACCCATTCCATGAAGCTCTCTACGCACTGTTCTTGAGCTAATCTGAAGGCCACACGAAGTTTGGAGCTCTGTAGCTATTGACTCTGCAGAAAGTTGGTGACTTCTGCGCACTGTCCGCCTCAGCATACGCTGACCCCGCTCTGTGATTTTACGTGGCCTACCACTTCGTGGCTGAGTTGCTGTTGTTCTCAATTGCTTCCACTTTGTTATGATACCACTAACAGTTGACCATGGAATATTTAGTAGTGAGGAAATTTCATGAATGGACTTATTGCACAGGTGGCAACCTATCACGGTACCACGCTTGAATTTACTGAGCTCCTGAGAGCGACCCATTCTTTCACAAATGTTTGTAGAAGCAGTCTACATTCCTAGGTGCTTGATTTTATACACCTGTGGCCATGGAAGTGATTGGAACACCTGAATTCAATGATTTGGAGGGGTGTCCCAATACTTTTGGCAATATAGTGTATTTATCTAATATGGGTGTCATAATTATAATCACAAGATATCTTTGAAGTAAATGACCATTGTCACTGGTCATCTGTGTGTTTATAAACAAAGTAAATAATTAGTATTCATTTCACCATTTTCACTTTCTTTGTTAATCTGTCTTTGCTATTTTCCCCCACTCCTTCATACCTGATGTTTACATTGTCTGTCTTTCTGTCTGTCTCGCAGCATTGCAGTGGCTGTGGACAACTGGCCGTTCTGGACAGTCCTGTGGTGTATGCTGACAGGGCCGGGTACACGAGACTGTGGCATCCCACCTGCTTCGTGTGCTGTGAGTGTGGTGAGGCTCTGGTGGACCTGATTTACTTTTGGAAGGAAGGAGCCTTGATGTGTGGACGCCATTACTGCCAGAGCATCAGACCTCGCTGCCTGGGCTGTGATGAGGTAAATCAAAACACTTTTCATCCAGAGAAGAGAGGCTTAAAGAAATTAAAATAAAAGAAAATAAGGAAAACTGAATCAGACCAAAGATATACTTTAGCTTGAGATGTGTATGTGAAATAAACACCAATGAATTCTCTGTCTGTCTCTTACTTTCTTTTGTAGCTGATCTTCTCAGAAATGTTTCTTCAGGAGGCCAATGGTCACGTCTGGCATAAGGAACACTTTTGCTGTTGGCTGTGTGGGCAGAGTATCAGAGTTCAGTGTGGCTGTGACAAACGGCAATCAAAATAGTTCACAAAACAGTCAAATACTCCAGAATATAATGTTAAAATGGCACCCTGGTAAATAGGCAAAGAACACTTACATCCAACATTTAAAAACCCTGCAACTGTCGTCAGTATCATCAAAATCATAAATCATCAAAATCAAATATTTATTTAATATTATTATAATATTTAATATTTTTAAAATATTAAAAGTCTAGAATCTATTAAAGGGGTCATGAATTGAGAAATCAAATCTTTTTACATATAATTGTGCTATAAAAACATACTGTATGTTTCAGAACAACAGCTTTTTTGGAAAAAAAAACTGCCACTTCCAGGTTTTATTACATAATAGAGATGCACAAGACTGCCTGAACACAAAGATGAGCCCCTACTTCTTCATCATCTCATCACCTCATCACCTCTTTGACCAACCCACTGGCACGTTACATAGACAGAAATAAGAACTACTACAACAAAAATAACATTACCTTCCAAAGGATTTTAATGTTTGGAAAGTGGCTGTTTATTTTCAACTTTGTGAATGTCTCAGCAAAGCGTTGGCATCAGTTAGAGCAGTGGTTTTCAAACCTGTCCTGGAGTACCCCCAGCCCTGCACATTTTGTATGTCTCTCTCATTTATCACACCTGATTCAACTCATGAGCTCATTAGTAGAGACTGCAAGACCTGAAGTGGGTGTGTCAGATATAGGGAGACATACAAAATGTGCAGGGCTGGGGGTAATCCAGGACAGGTTTGAGAACCACTGAGTTAGAGCATTGTTTGTTCAGTTAATTTCACTGTGGATTCTTTGGTAAATGAGTTTGACACAGGCTTTGCAGACAGACTTTACGGAAAGATTTGAACAGTAATGCGGCGACATTTAAGTTAATTCTAATGTCTAATCTGCGATCAGTGATTTTTGATCTTAGACTCATGTTTAGTCAGACGTTTGTAGCAGAATTGTTTATTCCTGTTAATATATCGGTAAATCAAGCCAGAAACGCCAAAACTCCAGTTATAATCAATGACGCTTGTCTACACTGCATAATAAATCTCATTTACATTGTTTGCACCTGTGTAATTATGATGAAAGCATTTCATGAAAATGCAGAAATCGCATTGCATTTGGCGAGATTGTTGCATTTGTGCCCTCAACAGACTTGACTGATTGGCTACAATGCTCAGTACCGCAAACCTTTTATGCAATGGGAGTAGATCTAAATATAACGCTAATCAACACTTTTCATGATTAGTTATTTCTGCAGCTGTAATAGTAAAAACATAGTTAAAGTTTTCAAAAGAGTTCCACATGTATAATACTTATTATATATGCAAAGATGTTATCCAATCATAGCAGTGGGCATTTACATTAAAGGCTTAAAGTCCCCCTGTAGTCAATAATTTTATCCCTTAAAACTCATCTTTGATCACCAAAATTACATATTTAAACATTTTTTTCCTGTGATTTTTTTAATGCCTTGAAATAGCTTGAATGTAACTCTACACCCTTGCCTCATTTAATATACACAGATCTATGAATATGATAATTAGCCCCGCCTCCACTCACTCGCACGAGCTCAGATGAGATCCACTCGGTCAACTTACTGAGGTAACCTGCACAATGGTATCGCTTTTTACAACGTCGGACACATAACGGTAATTAATATGATTGGCGTTTTGCTTGACTGCGTTATCAAACAGCTTATAATGTGTTGCTAATGTTACACAAACCATGTTCACATTCACAAGTCAGACAGCTGCCTTCTAACAATCAGTATCCTTAGAAACGCTTTGAACAACTCAGAACGTCAGTGAAGAAAGGCATATACAGTGGCAAGAAAAAGTATGTGAACCACTTGCAGAATCTGTGAAAATGTGCAAAATTTTAACAAAATAAGAGATCATACAAAATGCATGTTATTTTTTATTTAGTACTATCATGAGTAAGATATTTTACATAAAAGATGTTTACATATAATCCATAAGACAAAAAAATAGCTGAATTTATTAAAATGACCCAGTTCAAAAGTTTGTGAACCATTGATTCTTAATACTGTGTGTCATTACCTGGATGATCTACGACTGTTTTTTTGTTGTGTGATGGTTGTTCATGAGTCCCTTGTTTATTCTGAGCAGTTCAACTGAGCTCTGTTCTTCAGAAAAAATCTCCAGGTCCCAAAAATTCTTCAGTTTTCCACCATCTTTTGCATATTTGAACCCTTTACAACAGTGACTGAATGATTTTGAGATCCATCTTTTCACATGGAGGACAACTAAGGGACTCAAACACAACTATTAAAAAAGGTTCAAACATTCACTGATGCTCCAGAAGGAAACACGATGCATTAAGTGAAAACTTTTGGGGGGGGGGGTGAAAACTTTTGAACAGGATGAAGAGGTCCAAATTTATCTTATTTCGCTTGAATATCATTTTTTTTCATTTAGTACTGCCCTTTGGAAGCAACAGAAAATACTTGCATGTTTCCCGGAAGACAAATTAAATACAATTTCCCTTGATCTTCAAATTCCAAATGTTTTCACCCCCCGTCTATTAATGCATCATGTTTTTTTTCTGGAGCATCAGTGAATGTTTGAACCTTTTTTAAAAGTTGTGTTTGAGTCCCTCAGTTGTCCTCAGTGTGAAAAGACGGATCTCAAAACCATTCAGTCACTGCTGTAAAGGGTTCAAATATGCAAAAAATGCTGGAAAACTGAAGAATCTGCAGGACCTGGAGATTTTTTCTGAAGAACAGAGCTCAGTTTAACTGCTCAGGACAAACAAGGGACTCATGAACAACCATCACAAAACAAAAAAACAGTCGTAGATCATCCAGGTAACCACACACAGTATTAAGAATCAATGGTTCACATACTTATGAATGGGGTTATTTTAATAAATTCAGCTATTTTTTTTTTGTCTTGTGGATTATATGTAAACATCTTTTATGTAAAATATCTTACTCAGGACAGTACTAAATAAAAAATAATATACATTTTGTATTATCTCCCTTATTTTGTTAAAATTATTAACATTTTCACAGATTCTGCAAGTGGTTCACATACTTTTTCTTGCCACTGTAGTTCATCATAACATCCTAATATACATCATACACCTGCCATATTGCTAAATCTACCCGATTTTCCATATCAACAGAAAAATATACCGGGATAACCTTCTTTTGAGACTCCCTTGCACGGTCAGTTAATGATATGCTAAAGCCTGCCGGAACGTTGACGTGATTGGTTACAAGGTAGTTTGTGACGTCAGAAACACCAGCGATTTCAAACCGCGGGTTTAAGACTGTCTTTGGTTTACTGCAGTTTTAAAGAGAAAATACTCAGCAATGGTGTTGACATATGAATTTGCACATGTTTGTCTTAAAGCATGTTAAAAACACCAGATAGACATATAAACAACATTAAAAACTTGATTTTCACCACAGGGGGACTTTAAGAGACACCCATTTAAATAAGAGGGCTAAAATGAGGGTAGAAAATTGCCCTTTATTTTTAAATGATGACTTAAGTATAACTTATTCGATGTAAAAATCCTACTAACATTATAAGTGCACCTCAGGAAACAAAATAATAATTTAAAAAAATACTGGTCATGACCCCTTTAACAGTACTAATCTACAAACATTAATAGCTAGAGATACATTAATAACTGACAAAGACAATGTGAATATTTTTATTGTCTCAAGCACTCAGAGATCTCTGATCACTCTTTTTCAATTGGTTATGTGGAGGATTAATCTGTTTATGAAGAGATTGCGATATAGTAAATCTTTTTTAAAAACTGACAAAAATATTTATGATATCAACTTGCACTTAGGAGTGTGTCCAATCAAATTCTCACTAGAATGACAACCCGTTCTCACTCCCAAGGCATCTGATACTGCCACATGTCTGAGAGCTCTGCTCATCACTATACAGCTGAAAGCACTGAAGTTGGCAACCCACTGCTTTCAATGAGAAACCTTTTGTGTCAGTGTACTGACACAAAGGGCAGCAATAATTTTGATTATAAAGTTAGTTTTTCAAAATATCTTGATAATTTCAATGTCCATGGCTAGCATCAGGCTGCCTTCCATGGCTAGCATTTGGCTATTTTTCTACAAAGATATTATGCATCAGAATACCATAGAGTTTAATGGGGATGCGTACTCACTGATGTCAACTACAAATCTCCATATATAAGCTAATACATCTGCTTATTTTGATATCCAAACTATGCATATTTATATGGTTACTTGCATTTTATTATTTGCATTTAGTATTATTATGATTAGAATAATGGCATTTCAGTGATACATTAAAAAAAAATCTAAGATTTTGAGAATACAGTCGTAATGTTTGGTGCTCGCGCTACTTCGGACAAGAAGAACAAATGGATTTGCCACGGTCGCTTTGTCATGTCTAGTGTAGACAGTTTCCAGCTGTTGTGGCATGATGTGACATAACAACGGTCGCGTCCGGTGTAGACACGGTGTATACCAAACATGACATAATTTTATTATATAATTTTCTCACAACAAGTTTTCAAAACACTGATGATGGTTTTAAGGACCATGTCACCTCAATTCACAAATCATGAAAGATATTATTTGCATGTCTATGACAGCATACTGCAGATTTATAGCTCAAAGAAATCTGGATTTAAAATGGCAAATCTCTACTGTAGTACTGTATGACTTCTGGTCACACCCTTAATTTTAATATTGTGATTTTTTTCCCCCCTCAAAATACGTCTGTTTTATTCATGTTATATTAGGCCTTTAATATTTTCTGACCGTATTTCCAAACATTACACATTTATTCTCATAACTTTTACGTTCCAACTAGGGCTGGGCGATAAACAATATCATATCGAGATTGCAATAAAATGTATGTCGATAATGACGATAATGACAGAAATAAACGTGATGGATCTGGCGAGGGAAATGAAAGCGAAACCGAACTTGCATTAAACTCCAAAGCTTAAAGTGATAGTGAAAGTGACATGTGAAGGCCAAATATGGTAACCAGTACGTGGAGTTTGTCCTCTGCATTTAACCCACCCAAGTTAGTTCACACACATTAGGAGTAGTGAGTAGTGAACACACACACACACACTGCAAACTGTGGACACACACCTGGAGTAGTGGGCAGCCAGGAAGCGAGTGGGGGTTAGGTGCCTTGCTCAAGGGCACCTCAGTCATTTTCCTGCCAGTACTGAGAATCAAACCTTCAGGTTACCAATCTGACTCTCTAACCATTAGGCCATGACTGTCAAAAAGCTGAGGAAATTGTTGGGAAAAGAGGTAACATGACATCAATTATATGGAAGTGGTTTGGGTTTCTTAAATGTGACGAAGCGTAGATTAAGGGCCGGTCGACATGAGATGAAGGTCAGTAGGTCAGTAGAACAAAAAAAAAAAAAACAATACAGAGCTAGTGCAAACATATCCACACTGCTGTTTTCGCACCGCTGTCATTTTTGTGTGTTTATTCTGTTATTGAGAGGAAAGTGCACAGTACATACTTACATATTCATCTAAACGTTGCTCTCAGCAGTGTGGGTGGTGATCCCGTTGATACAGGGTCTGTCCAAATACAAATACTTGTGGTTTTTCCATTGACCACTTGCTAACTTACATGACGTGTTTCCGAGTTTTCTGAGTGTGGCCAAAGTGTTCAAGTGGGCGTGAAGGCCGCAAGTGTTTTAAGGTTTTACATCACTGCATGATTGTGGTGCTTCATTTTCAAACATTTTACAAATATCTATAATCTCTGCAGTGTCTGCATGAATAAAATGTGCAAAGTTTTATAAAACAAATTATATCTAAATTATATCTATCTAATTTAACTTGCACTGGAAAGTTTTACTAGACATGACGTGAGTTTGGGGCATGCACGTAAGTTCCTGAACATGATGAATGACGGGACAGTCTTGCACACTTACTGTAAGTGTGAATTATGTTATGATATTCTATTGTTAATAAATTATATTCTAAAATGTAATTAATGAACCTTCTGGTTTCTCCAGGCTTGAGTTTTTGCATACTCTTCAAGCTGGCAGCATTATCGAATTAAATATCATGATAAATAGTCTATCGATACTGTCAATATGGAAAAAAATATTGTGATCATATTTTTGCCATATCGCTCAGCCCTAGTTCCAACACACCAGCCTGTTATTTCAAGTAACCTTGATTAGCTGGTTTAGTTGTGTTTGATTGGGTTTGGTAGCTCTCGGCTGGAGACCCCTGATGTAGCTATTGTGTATGCTTACATACTGTAGTCATTGACTCATTAAAGAGCAATTAGAGTGAAGGCCAGTGGCTAACCTGGAAGAGAGATTTTTTTGGAAAATACTTCTTTTCAGGTGTCTAATTTGGAAATTACAGTTACCATACAAACTGGAATATAAACATTTGTATCTCAGTTTAACAAATACAGTTCTGCTCATAAGTTTACATACCCTGTGCAGAATATGTAAGATGTTATTGCATGTTATTTTTTTTATTTAGAATGTCCTGAATAAGCTGTTCACATAACAGATGTTTACATATAGTCCACAAGACAAAATAATAGCTGAATTTATAAAAAATGACCCGGTTCAGAATTTTACACACCCTTGAATCTTAAGACTTTGTGTGGTTACTTAGATGATCAACAACTGTTTTTATGTTTTGTGATAGATGTTCATGAGTCCCTTGTTTGTCCTGAGCAGTTAAACTGAGCAGTGTTGTACAGAAAAATCCTCCAGGTCCTGCACGTTCTTTGCTTTTCTGCATCTTCTGCATATTTGAACCCTTTCCATCAGTGACTGTTTGATTTTGAGCTCCATCTTTTCATGCTGAGGATAATTGAGGCAACTCATACACAACTATTACAAAAGGTGAAAGCATTCACTGATGCTCAAGACAGCAACATTAGAGCTGGGTGTATGTATATATATATATATATATATATATACCGCCCTTCAGAAGTTACACAAGATATTTACACGTTTCCCCGAAGACAAAATAAGTACAATTTACCCCGATCATCCAATTCTGGCTCTTAATGCATATTCTTCAAGGGGTATGTAAACTTATGAGCAGAACTGTAGATCTTTTAAAGGGTTCGCATTGCACAATTTAAACTTCTCACAGTTTTCAATGTCTTTTGTCTGAAAGTGTAATCAGCAGTGGCTACATTTGTGTAGGTATTTAGTCAGATTGCTTGATAAATCTATGGGGAATAAAAACTGGTTTTAAAAAATATTGGGATTTTTTTCAGTTCATTTGAATGTGTGGTAAAACAACTTGAGGAGTAATTAGGATTGACTGGATTGCCAAATTTTAAGAACTTTATGATGTTATTGTAACAAATGTTCTATGCAGGGAAGAAGAATTCAGCACAGTGAGCCATTTCAATTTATTCTCTCTCTTTAACACACAACAATACAACTCAAAACAAACATGGCGTTTCAGCTCATAAATCAAACAAAAATATAAACTTGTCCACAGCTCTTCACGATCAGGTCTGTGCTTATTTCCCATCTCTCCTTGATCAGGATCTTATTTCTCTCCCCACCTACTGAGAGTGGAAACAGCTCTTGGTTTTTATCAATGGATTCTCTGCTCCTCCTGGCGTCTTTCTCTCCTATTGCCGACCTCGCTCAACCACCCTGTATGTCTCTCTCATCAATCATCAATCACACCCAATTCAAGTCTAGCCCTGATAACAATAAGTGTGTCCTAAAGCATAGTATGTTGAAAAGAGTATGCCAGAAGTCCCCGGATGGTCTACTATTTCCTGTAGATTTTCGAAGTGTCAATCCGTGCACACTATAAAGGCTAATATTGCCCACAACCCATTGCACGTTGGATGAGGATTCGGTTCAGAACTACAAACACGAGTAAAAAGTGTTAAAAAACTACAAAACATGGCAGATATGTGTGACCGACGGTGAGAGGTATAGATAAAGGTTTGAGTAACTATAATCAAAGTTTTACTTGATAAAAATATTTAATGTTATCAGTGTTATATTTTATTTTCAATAACAATGTGGACTTTTATAAAGATCCGTTTGGCCATTAACTTTTAAATACATTAATATGATGAGAGTTCTCCGCATGAAAGACCTGTGACTGCAGATCAACGTGCTACTGCATTTCTCTCTGATACGGTAGGAAATTAAATTAAATTAAATGTGGAGGATGTTAACTGTGACGATGATTGACAGGCCAGTTTACGGTGACAAGATGCGACAGAGAGCAACCGTTAAATGATGTGATTGTATGTCCCAAAGCTTGTCTACTCTTTTGCTACACACAAAAAAAAAAATGTACTTTTTCTTCACAAAAAGAATACATACTTTAGGGTATAGTATAAGTAGGCGAATTGGGACGCAGCATAGCAGTTTCTACTAATGAGTTGATGAGTTGAATTAGGTGTGTTTGCTGAGGGAGACGTACAAAATGTGCAGTGCTGGGGGGTCCCAGGACAGGTTTGAGAAGCACTGTTGTAGAATATCAATACTGTACTTCTGTGTGGAACTGATGATTATATTTTATCTCTTAACAGGGCTCCAGCCTAAAATGGTCACATTTGTGACAAAAAATATTAATTTGCGAGAGACATTTTTGCTGAGATCTCCACTGCCGACAATATAAATGTATTATAATTTAAAGATTTGCATGTAATGCCTTTTTACCTGCGTGTTCTGTGTTAAGTATTGGAAATAATGTCCTTGTAACCATTTTCAAATTTGTTGAATCCTTTGATTCCCTAAAGTAAATGCAAAAGTGGTGTATTTGTAAATTTTTAGGTTTTCTTGCTACCGGCTGTCTGTCCTTCATAATATAATATAAAAGAAAAAATGTAACAAATAAACAGTGGTATGCACATGCTGCAAAATTTGTCTTTACAAATGGGCTTTTACAATTCAATGTTGATTTTGACACAAGGGCTTGGTGTTCTTCTGTTGTTCTTTTAGTGTTGTTAGATTGACATCATGTCATGCTATTGTAGCCTAAAGTTGTGTAAATGAGTAGTATCTGTCACAAAATGTGACAGATACTCGGCTCTTGGTAATTGTTTTTTTAGGTCTTGGCCTACTACAGTGGTGCTCAGAATTATTGGCACCCTTAGTAAATATGAACGAAGAAGCTTGTAAAAAATGTTAATCCTTTTGATCTTTTATTTAAAAAAATCACAAAAATCTAACCTTTCATTGAAGTAAAAGAATTGAAAATGTAGGGAAAATCTCTTTATGAAATAAATGTTTTTCTCCAAAACACGTTGGCCACAGTTATTGGCACCCTTTTATTTAATACTTTTTGCAACCTCCTTTTGCCAAGATAACAGCTCTGAGTCTTCTCCTATAATGCCTGATGAGTTTGGAGAACACCTGACAAGAGATCAGAGACCCTCCATACAGAATCCCTCCAGATCCTTCAGATTCCCAGCTCCATGTTGGTGCTTCTTCTCTTCAGTTCACTCCACTCATTTTCTATAGGGTTCAGGTCAGGGGACAGGGACGACCATGGCAGAAGCTTCATTTTGTGCTCAGTGACACATTTTTGTGTTGGTTTTGATGTTTGTTTTAGATCGTTGTCATGATGGACGATCCAACCACGGCCCATTATAGGATTTCTAGGAGAAGCGGTCAGATTTTGATTTTTTATCTGTTGGTATTTGATAGAATCCATGATACCATGTATCTGAACAAGATGTCCAGGACCTCAAGCAGAAAAAAAGGCACACAACATTAAAGATCCAGCTGTATATTTAACAGTGGGCATGGGGTACTTTTTATCCCTGTGTGCACCAAACCCATCTGGTGGGTTTGCTGCCAAAAAGCTCTTTTTTTTTGTTTCATCTGACCATAGAACCAGGTCCCTTTTGAAGTTCCAGTCTTGTCTGAAAACTGAATATGCTGGAGATTGTTTCTGGATGAGAGCAGAGGATTTTTCTTGAAACCCTCCCGAACAACTTGTGGGGATGTAGGTGCTGTTTGATTATTTTTTTAGGCTTTCTGAGACTCAAGACTCAACTAATCTCTGCAATTCTCTAGCTGTGATCCTTGGAGTGTCTTTGGCTACTCAAACTCTCCTCCTCACTGTGCATTAGGACGCTATAGACACACGTCCTCTTCCAGGCAGATTTGTAACATCTTTAGTTGATTGGAACTTCTTAATTATGGCGCTGATAGTGGAAATGGGGATTTTCAATGTGTTAGCTTTTTTCTTATAGCCATTTTCTATTTTGTGAAGCTCAACAATTTTTTGCTGCACATCAGTACTATATTCTTTGGTTTTACCCATTGTGATGAATGATTACGGGAATTTGGCCTTAGTGTTTCCTCATGTTTATACTCCTGTGGAACAGGAAGTCATGGCTGGACAATTTCATGTTAATGATCACCCTGGTGGCTTCCGGTTATGACGTGCAGCTGGTAAGTCGCACAAATTAGGCACGCTGCTAAATATCCATGAAAAACTTTTTCAGAAAGACCAGAAATCGTATATAAGTGTTTAAAACTCACTTAAAAGACTCGTGGGACGAAATGCCACCAAAAACCATCAAATCTGGACAGCATTCGAAGCCGTCTGTGCATATGGCGGAGGAAAACCTGGCGTTAGCTAGCTGAAGCACAGAGCGAATTTAATGCGGCTACAAACGACGACATCCTCAGCGCAATTCATTCTTTAAAAGCTGACTTGATTAAACAGTCCACCAATATGCTAGATGCTATGAATGGCATAAAATCAGACTTACTGTCCCAATCGCAAAGAATAGGAGAGGCAGAAGAGAGAATCTCACAAACTGAAGAGGACGTCTCTGCCCTCCAACACAAAGTTAAAAAACTTGAAGAAACAACAGAATTTTTACGGAACAAAGTGCAAGACCTGGAGGACCGCGGAAGGCGTTCTAACCTGAGACTAGTTGGCCTGCCCGAGAAAACAGAGGGATCCAATATGTGCGCTTTCATTGAAGACCTGCTCCCCAAGGTTCTGAATGACATGTTCAGTTCCACACCTGTCATCGAACGAGCGCATCGGGTAGGACAACTTAAACCAAATCGCCAGACGACGTCAAGAGCGATCGTGATGAAGTTCTTGAACTATCAGGATAAGGAAAAGGCTTTGAGGGCAGCTAGAAAAATGAAGGAGTTGCGCTATGAAGGACAACGGATCAGCCTGTTCCCAGACCTATCAGCCAAGACTCGCCAGCGTCAACGGCAGGAGTTGGAGTCGATGGAGTTAAGGCCCAACTTAGAGGCATGGAAATCCGCTACGGTATGCTCTATCCAGCACACCTGATAGTTACACATTCTGGCCAGCGCCACATCTTTAAATCCGTCTCGGAGGCAGAGGACTTCATTCGGTCTGTGCGTACCACCACTGCTTGAATTTCGCAAGCAAGTAGGGATTCATTATCAGGACTTAAATCCTATGTTTATTAAGCAAAGGTGAAGTTGTTGTTGTTTTTTCTGTGAGTTAAAATGTACTGATTTACGTGAAAACAGGATCCTATTCTATCAGAAATGGGATTTCTCTGCAAATCACCTTTAGTTTAAATGTAGTTTTATACACTGTCCTTTTCTTATGTGTATATGTAGGTAAATAAGTTCAAGAATAACTGGACGTGTTAAATTTAAATTATATGTTCTATGAGGGTGGTAGTGTAATTCAGTAATGTTCGTGGTCCACTTTTGTTCAGTATTTAGTAGCGAGCCTAGAAGAAAGAATAATGATAGTAGGCTTGCAAAATGTTGCTCCATGTTATATGGTTCAAACATGCTCCATAACCAAAGTTTGTCATTGGGGGTATGTTCATGCTTTCCGTTTGGGGGAATGCATGGGGGGTGGTAGTTTTTTGGGGTTTTTTTTTCTTTTTTTTTTTATGCTATGCTCAGACACAGTTATATCTACATGGCAATACAAGATGGTAAATGATCAGTAATATGGAGATAAATATCTGTAGCTGGAATATAAGAGGATTAAATTATTTGGTGAAGCTTAAACAAGTATTAGGCCGACTGAAACAAATGAGATCAAGCATTATCTTTCTGCAGGAAACTCATTTACTAAAAGAAGACACTAGTAGAGTCACCAAGAGATGGCCAGGACAGGTTTTCAATGTCTCTTTCACCTCTCGAGTTAGAGGAGTCATGATCCTGATTCACAAGTCTATTCCATTTCAGTTAAAAAAGCAACATATAGACCTGCTAGGTAGGTACATAGTTCTTAATGGTACAATCTTGATGACACACGTTAATTTAATTAGTATATACGCTCCAAATATAGACGACCCTTCCTTTTACCAGAACTTTTTCCTCACAGTATCATCATATCCTGGACATTATGTAAATGGAGGAGATTTTAATTGTGTACTAAACCCAGTGTATGATCGCTCTTCAGGAATAGATAATACCCATCAACAATCTAAAAAAATATCATAAAGTGGATAACTGATCTGAATTTAGTTGAGTTATGGAGGTATCTTAACCCGAGCAAAAAAGAATACTCATGCTTCTCAAACACATACAAAACTTACTCAAGAATAGATTATTTTTTAATCTCTAACAGTCTAGTGTCAAAGGTAAATGTTGGTACAGCAGTATCTTACTGTCTGATCACGCCCCTATCATGTTTACAATTCAATTGGACAATCTCGTACTTTCCCCTCCCAGATTTCGATTTCAAGCAAGATGGCTTTTGGACCCTGACTTTGTTAAATTTCTGGATAATAAAATAGACCTATATTTTCTAATTAATACAAATCAGACGAGTGCTTCAGTCAAATGGGAGGCCTTCAAAGCCTATATTAGAGGGGAAATATTAAGCTACACAAGATATAGATCCAAAACATATCAGGCACAATTAGAAAATCTGGAAAAACAAATTAAAGTATTAGAACAACACCTCTTCAGTAACAACGACCCTGTAAAGCAAAAAGAACTTCTTGTGTTAAAAGACCAATATAACGAATTAACTAGTAGTAAAATAGCTAAGAATTTAATGTGGCTAAAACAATCCTGTTACGATCAGGGAGAAAAATCATGTTGCTTGCATGGAGAATTAAAAAGATACAAACAGACAGAGCCATCAATTTATTAACTTTAGAAAATGGGGAGAAGATTGTCGATCCATTGGAAATAAATAATATTTTTAAATTGTATTATGAAAATTTGTACAAATCTGAATTCACCAACAATTTAGAAGGACAAAACAACTTTCTTGATAAACTTCAATTTCCAAAATTATTAGAGGGGACAAGAAGTAATTTAGAGAGAAATCTAAGCATAGAAGAGCTCTCAGAGGCACTACAGGGCATGAGTAGTGGAAAAGCCCCCGGGCCTGACGGCCTTCCAATGGAAGTTTATAAAACGTTTGCAGGAAAACTTTTACCACACTTACTTGAAATGTTTAATGAATCATTTGAAAAGGGAATACTGCCTCCTTCATTGAGATCAGCACTGATTACTCTTATTTTAAAGCCAGGCAAACCCCCCAATGAAAAGTCATCTTACAGGCCCATATCTTTAATGTCTTGCAATACTAAAATTCTTTGTAAGGCCATAGCTAAAAGAATTAAAACGCATATACCGAATGTTATTATGAATGATCAAAATGGGTTTGTTCTTGAAAGACAAGCCCTCCATAACATACGTAGAGTTTTAAATATACTATACAAAAAACAAAATGCCAAAGACCACGCAATCCTGTCGTTGGACGCAGAAAAAGCCTTCGACAGGATTGAATGGGGATACCTTTTTGAGGTGCTTAAAAAATATGGGTTGGGTGAGGGGTATATTAAATGGATTAGGTTACTTTATAGTGATCCACAAGCAGAAATAATAACAAATAGCCAAATTTCAAAACCCTTCAATTTAAGTAGAGGTACACGTCAAGGGTGTCCATTGTCCCCTCTTTTATTTTTATTTGAACCCCTCGCAATGGCAATTCGGAGTAGTCCTGAATAAAAGGCATCATGATAGGTGAGAGGGAACATCGCTTATCATTGTTTACAGATGATATTGTGGTATTTCTTACAAATCTAGAAACTTCTATTCAAGCACTTAATAATATACTAACAACATTTGGAGAATTTTCAGGCTACAAAGTTAATAATAATAAGAGTGCCTTGCTGTTATTGAATGGGGATGAAAGGAGAAACTCTTTGACCTGTAGGCAATTCATCTGCTCTCCTGAAGGTTTTACATATTTAGGAATTAAGATAACCCCAAATATAAAAGAAATTATTCCAACTAATTTTGACCCACTAGTAAAGAAAGTCATTGACTCACTCGAGAGATGGAATGCATTGCCAATTACGGACTCGTAACCACCAAATTTATTGGACGTATAAATATTATAAAGATGTCAATTTTACCAAAATTTTTATACCTCTTCCAGTCAATTCCACTTCCACTTCCGGCCACCTTTTTTGCTATACTCAAGAAAACATTCACAAGATTTATATGGAATAACAAACGTCCTTGGTTACGTCTGTCCTTGCTCTATTTGCCATACGAACGGGGAGGGCTTAAGGTACCAAACATAAAACTTTACTATTGGGCAGCTCAATTATGTTCTGCTATGTACTACTTCATGGATATGGACCCTCCAGCGTGGATAGATATAGAAAAAAATGGAATAACAATTCCATTACAGATGTATCTTTACTCTTCTTTAATTAAAATGCTCAAAAAAACTACGCATAATCCTTTTCTTAGGAATATCATCTCTGTATGGTATGAAGCTCACAATTTTTTAGATGAAGCTACATTGTCAGGTTTGTCACCAATCTGGGGTAATACAAATTTTGTGCCTGGGAGAAGTGATAAGGGATTTAAAAATAGGATGTATAAGGGAATAAGCCAAGTAAAAGATTTATACGAGGAAGGTATAATGTTGTCATTCCAAGAACTGATGAGAAAATATGATATTCCTCAGAAACATTTTTTTAAATTTTTACAAATAAGAAGTTTTATTCATTCTGAAATTAAAACATATTCAGAACCCCCTTTGTCAATTATAGAAAAACACACTTTAAAACATTTAAGGGATAAAGGCAATCTGTCATTCTTTTATAATATACCCTTAGAGGGATCAAAAGAGAGTTCATTATCTTATTTAACAGCTTGGAAGAATGATCTTCAGGAAGATATTTCTAAAGAAGAATGGATGGAATCTTGTTTATTTGCACAAAACAACAGTGTCAATACTAGGTGTAAATTGCTGCAATATAAATGGCTTCTCCGTACCTACATTATCCCAGTCAAATTACATAAATTTAATCCCAGTACTCCAGACAGTTGTTTAAAATGCAAACAAGAAATTGGTACCCTTTATCAATGTATATGGGAGTGCAATGAGATTCAAGGATTCTGGAAGGAGATTGTGCTTATGATTGGTAAATTGACTGAAGAAAATGTCCCTCTTGCTCCCAAATTTTGTCTATTTGTGGCCAATGTGTTTTGGAGAAACACATTTATTTCATAATGTGATTTTCCCCCCACTTTCAATTCTTTTCCTTCAATAAAAGGTTAGATTTTTGCTCATTTTATGAATTAAAGATCAAAAGGATAAACAATGCAGATTTATTTTTAGTCATCTTTGATCATATTTACAAAGGGTGCCAATAATTCTGAGCACAACTGTATGTATTTTTCATCTGCTCAGTAAACCCAGTTTCTTTAGGTTTAAATACTTCATTCATTCATTCATGCTGCAAAAATGCTTTTCTTACTGAGTATTTTTGTCTTAGTTCAAGTACAAATTTCTAAAAATTCTTAAATTAAGATGCATTTTCTACATAAGAAAAATTATATAAGATATTTAGTCTTGTTTCCTGGAGATCTAAATTTAATTGCATTTTACTTAAGTAAAATTATCTGCCAGTGGGGTAATAAAAATAATCTTAATCCAAATGGAAAACGATACTCGGTTACTAACGTAACCTTGGTTCCCTGAGATAACGGGAACAAGTATAGTGTTGAAGACGCTATGGGGAAAACTCCTTTTCACCAAATTTTTAAGCTTATGTAAAATTTAACAACGCAGTGAAACTGCACAAGCCAGAAGCTGAGCAGGGCTCTGCGTGAGCTGGTTGGCTGGTGAGTTGTAACTGCACAAACCTATGGCGATGCAGCGTAAGTGCACGAACCAATGGGTGCACTTCCCGCCGTGGTGGGCACGGTGCCTGCCAGAATGGGCGGGGCATCTGCCTATATAAGTGGCTCACTTTGCCATAGAAATCATGTTTAATCAACTGAAGCGACAATCACCCAGTCTTCGAGCCTGCTATCACGGCTGTCTACGCAATACTCATTTCCATTATCTCAGGGGACTGAGGTTACGGTAGTAACCGAGTATCCTTCCCTTTCGATATGGTTCACTCGTATTGCGTCGAAAACGCTATGGGGAACTAGTCCAACAATGCCGTGCTAAAGAGGACCAGCCTGCCGCCGGACAAATATCGTCGATAGACACACCGCTGGACCATGCCCAGGCAGAGGCCATGCCTCTGGTAGAAGTGGGCTCTTACTCCGATGGGGCAATGAAGGCCCACCGAAGCATAGCTACAGCAATAGCATCCACTATCCAATGGGACGATCTCTGCTTCGTGACCGGAAGCAGAAGCATACAAAGAGCTCCTCTGACTGTCTGAATTGGGCAGAGCGCTCGACATATACCCTTAAGGCACTAACAGGACAGAGTAAATGGAGGTCCCGCTTGTCTTCCGAAGTGGGAAGAGCCGAGAGCGATATGACCTGTGCTCTGAAAGGAAAAGAGAGCACCTTAGGCATATAGCCGAGTCTTGGTTTTAGGACGATCTTGCAGTCGTTAGGCCCAAACTCAAGGCAGGATGCACTTACAGAAAGTGCTTGCAAGTCACCAACTCGCTTCACCGATGCTAGGGCTGGAGGGCCGTTTTAAGCGAGAGAGGGAGCAGCCCGGCCAACTGCAGAAGGGAGGTCCTCTGAGGGCCCTAAGAACCGTAAACAGATCCTACGTGGGGACAGTATGGGGGAGAGGTGGATTAAGCCTCCTAGCTCCCCTTAGGAAGCGAACAACCAAAGTGTTTCTGCCCAGGGATTGTGAAGCCACAGGAGCATGATATGTTTCTCTGGCTGCCCCATAAACTTTGAGCGTGGACAGAGAGCGGCCCACGTCCAACAGCGCTTGTAGAAAAGACAGCACCAGCGGTATGTCGCATGAAATCGGGTCTTTTCCCCTGGTAGCACACCAGCTGGAGAAGACCGACCACTTGAGGGTGTAGAGGCATCTGGTGGACAGGGCTCTAGCCTCAGAAATGGTGTTCAGGACTCTAGATGGGAGGTCCACAGGCTCCCGTCGAGGGGCCATACATGGAGGGCCCACCACTGGGGGTGGGGGTGCCAAATCGTCCCCTTCGTCTTTCCTCAGGGGAATCAGCCATGGGGCTGCTGGAAGTATTTGCGTCACCTCGGGGAACCAGGTTTGGTTTCGCCAGAGGGGAGCCACCAAAAGGACCGTGCACCTGTCTTCCCTGATTCGCTTGATGACCTGAGGGAGTAGCGCGAATGGGAGAAAAGCTTAAAGGGGGAGGCTCGACCTGAGAACACTGTAGGATTTGAGGGCGAAACCAACAAATGAATAACACCAGAGGTTGTTTGATCCCCGATACAAAACAGACCTTCTTCTTCTGAGTGACACAGAATTGAAATCCACAGAAAAACCCACACAGACTGTTTTTATATATAAACTGCATCAAATCATTCCAAAACAATGCTAGATGGACTTGACAAACATTGTTCAACTGCATAATTCTATATCATGTCTACAACCTATACATGTGACCAGATCACTCACAATTCATGTAATTGTTATAACTTTTAAATGGTTGATTGGAAGAGTGTGTTGTTTACTATGTGTGTGATTGATTTCTAATAACTCAAAGGATGGCATGAGTGAAATCTGTGTAAAATGTATCATATTATTTTTTAGAGAAATCATGTCTAAACTGTACTCTCTGTACTCTCTGCCAAGAGCGGGAAAGTTAAGAGACCAGGTGGTAACGTAATTTATGGTAAGAGGTGGAGAGAAGCCACCTCTGAAAAAAGACGATACCTAATTGGTCAGAACTCCTCAAAGAGGTTGGACAAACACCTCAGTTTAAAAATTCAGGACATGAATAAAGAATCAGACCGAGTGGATCAAGACAAAGACAGATTTGGGAGATGAAAATGGGTTAAGAACAAACAGCTTCATTCAAGCCATCCAACTACTCTCGTTTCACTTACTTTTCTTTCTTTTATATAGTTTCCTTTCTTTTCCATGAGAGTCTCAGGTTCTAAGTTAAGTTTTGCCACAAAGTTTAATCAACGACTCTACATTCTTTGCCCGCCTCAAAACTTCAAACTTCAGTCACGAGAGAGAATCCATTCATCCGCCAAAGCACCCACGTGATTGGCTTCCCAAGAAAACGTCAATCCAGACACAAAAAGACCTTCAACGAATCCGGGAAAGACCTTTCTCCAAACCAAAGATGCAGACAAAGGAATCCCCATTTAAAGACACAAACGACAGATGCAAGTAAATACCTCCAGATTCTAGCTGAACTGGTGCATTGATATAAACTATAAACCCCGCCTAAGAAGCGATAGAAGGGTTAAATTAATGATTGGTGGTTCGTTCAGATCAGGTCTTATGAAGTGCATATATTGCTAGAAACTTGGGATTTCATAATTTCTCTTAAAACTCAATTCTTTCTTCACTACCTTTCTTTCTGCAACTCGTGTGAATGTGTGTGTGCATGTGTTTGTGTTAGATTTTAGTTTATGTGTTAGAATAATCAATAAAGTCCCATTTATATTTTTAAAGAGAAGTGTCTTGTGTTATTTACTTACGAATTTAATGTCTTAAACTGCTGATCTATGTTACCTTGCTAATAAATAGTGTTTTCACTATAGTTTGGATATTCATATATCAGCACCACTACAGAGCTGATAGTTACGGCCCGTTCAAATGAACGCCGGACGATTCATTTGCTAGGTCGTAAAATAAGCTACTCTTTTAAAATTCCCTATAAATTAATCAATAGTTCCCTTTGAGCTAAATTGACCTGTGTCCCTTACACCACCCTGGTGGTTCAAGGAGGACACCACCGCCATGTTGTCCAAATTGGACTAAGACATGGTGCCCGGTCAGGTCTGGTAGGAAGGTTTTGAGGGCCTGAAAAACTGCCATCATCTCCAGGTAGTTGATGTGAAGCCGTTGCTCCGCGCTTGACCAAGCGCCAGAGGCCAGCCTGCCCTCGCACTGAGCTCCCCAACCCCAGTTGGAGGCATCTGTCGTAACCACCTTCCTTCTTGAGACCAACCCCATGTCCAGTCCGGTCTGGTACCAGTCGGGGTCCTTCCAAAGGGCCAGGGCTCTGATGCAGCCGTGGTCCACCTTGACTCGAAGGAGACCTGAGCGCCAAGCTTGTGCTGGAACTCGAGGTTTCAGCCAGTACTACAGGGGGCGCATGTGCAGCGGGCTCTGCTGAAGTACTGCCGATGCGGAGGCCATCAGGCCCAGCATCCTCTGAAACGTTCAGAGAGGAACATCTGTGTATTCATCCTCTGACACACAGACAGGGCGCACTCTGGTGAGCCAGGCCCTCATCTGGGCTGAGTCAAACACTGCTCCCAGGAAGGCGATTCGCCCGCTGGGGGACAATGAGCTCTTGGCAGGGTCCCAGGCATTGCAAAAGACTGAGGAGCACAGCTCTTTGAGCATTCTACTCGGTTTCCGACTGGGCCAAAATGAGCAAGTTGTCGAGGTAGTTCAGGATGCGCACTCCCGCTTGTCTCAGAGGGGAGAGGGCCGCATCAATGCACTTCGTGAAAGTGCATGGTGCCAGAGATAGACCGAATGGAAGAACAATATATTGGTAGGCCACCCCCTTGAACGTGAATCTCAAGAACGGTCTGTGATTGGGGGCTATTTGGATATGAAAGTTAGCATCTTTCAGATCCACAGATAAAAAACAATCCCCTGGGCGTATTTGCGAGAGGATTTGTTTCAGAGTCTTGAATGGCCATCTCATAAGGGCGCGGTTCAGATGTCTGAGGTCTAAGATGGGCCTGAGACCACCATCCTTCTTGGGAATGAGGAAGTAGCGGCTGTAGAAGCCTGACTTTGCCAGTAAGCTCATGACTTTGGCGCTGAGGATGTGAGCCACATTGCTCCTTACCGAAGTACTGACCACGCCCTTGAAGCAAGGGGGTCTGCGAGCGAATTGGAGCGAGTAACCTCGTTTTATCATTTTCAAAACCCATTCTGACACGCCGGGGATGGCTTCCCAAGTGTCGGCCCGGGTGGCTAGGGGTTGAATAAGTTCGGGAGACAGCCTGTCCTGCCGCGGCGAGACCTAACCCCCCCCCCCCCCCCCTTCCTTTTCCGTGGATCAGGGCTGCTTCTGAGGTGCAGGGTCCAGTGCAATCTTGGGCCAGGGTCCCTGGTGTCTAGGCACAATGCGCTTAGCAGAATGGGGGCACTGTCAAGACTGAGGCGCAGACCTGGGCTGAGTACTTGCAGGCGTCTATCTGGTTGGCTGCTGAGTCGGTGTTGTCTTCTCAGCTGAACTAGAGCGCTTTGGGAGGAAGTGACGCATGGCTCGCGACGACATCTGGGCTGCAGTGAAACGCTCGGGGAAACCGTCCACTGCTGGGCCAAAGAGACCAGTGGGGGAAACCGGCGAGTCAAGGAAGGCGGTTCTGTCCACGTCCTTGATCTCTGTGAGGTTCAGCCACAAGTGGCGTTCCAGCGCCATCAGGCTGGCCATTGATCTCCCGATGGCCTGGGCAGTGGCCTTCATAGCACTTTTCTCTGAAAAGAAAGCGATCCGCGACCTCAGAGAACACCTTTATCACCTTTATTTATATAGCGCTTTTTACAATGTAGATTGTGTCAAAGCAGCTTTACATTGATAACTGGTACATTATTTGGCTACACAGCAGCTCTTAAAGAATAGTGTCAATGCAGGCAGATCAAAGCACTGTTGAATATCAAATGTCAAGTCAAATGTCAAGTGTCCCCAACTAAGCAAGCCAAAGGCGACAGCGGCAAGGAACCCAAACTCCATCAGGTGACATCAGGTGGCAGACAAGTGGCAAATAGGTGTTTAAATGGAGAAAAAAACCTTGGGAGAAACCAGGCTTAGTCGGGGGGCCAGTTCTCCTCTGGCAAACAGTGCTTTGTTACGATTCAGGTTGCCATCGTAAGTCCAATAGGATCGCAACATTCAAAGTATTTATTCCAGTTCCATCCAATTGAGGATCGTATTCATCACGCCGGTATGGACGGTTGTTGAGGAACTGTGTCGTGGCTGTCGTGTCGATGAGGCCCTCACAGTGGATGATCTAGTTGACTCAGTCTCTGCTGATACTTCAGGGCTGCGTTGTGGTCGTGTCAAGGCGCAGGTCCTTGGTCTCACCTGGATACGGCCCGGATCCGGTTGACTACGGTGAACCTCGGGATAACCAGAAAGACTAATATTAGCGTAGATGCCATTCTTCTTCTGATGTAACGAGTACATCAGGTGTTATAGGAAGTGTTCCCGGTTCCGGCTGAACTAATTTATGCAGCCTAATAATCCTTTAACGGATTTGAAAATATAAATTTATAAATTTAAGAACAGAGAGACATACTCTCGCAGGGTTCATTCAACAGTGAAAGCTTCTTTAGAGGAAGTGTGAAGCGAAGTCCGAAGATCGTTGCTGAAGAAGGTAAAATATGATATCTATGGCGAAGCGAGCCACTTATATAGGCAGATGCCCCGTCCATTCTGGCGGGCACTGTACTTGCCAAGGCGGGAAGTGCACTCATTGGTTCGTGCACTTACGCTGCATCGCCATAGGTTCGTGCAGTTACAACTCACCAGCCAACCAGCTCACGCAGAGCCCTGCTTAGCTTCTGGCTTGTGCAGTTGCACTGCGTTGTTAAATTTTACATAAGCTTCAAAATTTGGTGTAAAGGAGTTTTCCCCATAGCATCTTCGATGCAATACGAGTGAACCATATTGAAAGGGCATAGGCAGTAGCTTCAGTGGTGTAGGCAGTAGCGCGTATGTAGAACTAGCTTGAGACGCGATTTACCCGGGTTTGAGTCCGCCTTTTACACTATTTACACTTATTGCAAAGAACTGCTACTTTTACATGGAAAATAGAATGTATCGCAATTTGCACTTAGTGTAAACAGCATCTATGGCTCAGAAAATATGCTATTTCCACTTAGTGTAAATAGCTGCAGCCTTATTTTTCTTACCTCATTTAAGTGCATTTTTAAAGAATTTAAGTGCATTTAATTTAAGTGCATTAATTTAAGTGCATTAAATAATTTTTTTATTTTGCATTTGCATTACAATTATGTAATTTGCAAAATAAGAAAAATGCACTTAAATTATTTATTTATTTATTTATTTATTTTTTACTGTGTGATACCATGAAATTGAATATTAGTTCAATGACTTACCGTTCTGCCAGTTTTTACCTCTGATATTATAACAGTGATAAGAATTAAACTTGTATTGACTCAGATGTCTTTGTATGCGGACATCTTTTTGTTCGGTGCTGTTGCCATGGTGAATCGTAATATCGGAGCTCCATTGATCAAGGCTTTTCATAGTCGTGGTGCGCACGCTTAACTCAAAGTCAACCTACTCAGAGTTGACTGAACTAACTCAATTCACCTGTTCTGAAACCGAAAACTCAGTGTTTCCCATCTCAGGGTAAGTCAAAAAAAAATTCAAGAAAATAATTTTCTTAATATCGTTTTCGTTATATTATCTTGATGTTATTTTTCTTTAATATTTTGTAATTTCATGACGTCATGGTACTAATCAATATGTACCTCAAAATTATGCACCAATTTATAATATTTTCACAGTAACTGCCTTTTATAATGCTATTACTATCAAACTTTTAATTTGCATCTCTTTTCATTCAGTTTAATACATTTGTCTGTTATTTAATACAAATGATCTTAATGGTTAATCAATAAATCATGAATGAATGCAGATTCTATAGATATAGTTTCCAAAAGTAATGAATTCTTTTTACATTATAAGCGATTTATCTTAGATTATAACCACTATGTTCAAAGTGTGTGTGTGTCTGTGTGTGGTCATGGTATTCCCTACGTTATGGGAATGTCCCCACAAGTATAGTAATACCAGTAAATTCTGACCTTGTGGGGACATTATCTCTGATTGATTAGAGATACATCAGAAGAAGAGAAACAGATGGCATCAAATACAGCATTTTACATTACAGTATGTATGTATGCCATGTGATTGTAATGTCTTGTTTTGGTGTTATGTTTTATGTTCATGTTTCGTGTTTTATTTTCAAGTTCATGCTTTGTTTCATTGCTTTGTTTGTTATGTTTGCCATGTGCTCCCTGATGTCATGTGATTCCCTGCTCCTCATGTGATCTTGTCATGTGCTCCCCTTGTGTATTGTGTCATATTCTCATTGATTCATTTAGTCATGTGGTTTCTCAGTTGTGGGCTGTCATTGGTTCTTTGTCTCATTGTTCTCAGGTGTGTCTTGTAAGCTCATTAGTCTCTTTGTATATATAGCCCTCGTTTCATTGTTGTCTTGTCTAGCTTTGTTCACTGTATGCTACTGTTGGTGAGTTGTCATGGTCATGTTTGTTTTAAGCCAATTAATGTCAAGCCATGTCTTTGTTTTTGTATTTAATTCACATTTATGTTAAATAAAGCTGCACATGGGTTCTCAACACTCCCCTTCAGTGGAATCCATTACAGTGATACTGTAAACAGATTACCATGGTAGACACTGCTACATTACTATAACTCACTATGGTATAGTGATAACATTTACTGTATTGGCAGCAAACTCTTCTGGCACAAAACCTCATGGCCATTTCATAACTTCATCACACCTTTTGATAACACACTGAATAGGCTAGATACCATTACAAAAAATATGCATTTTATGCCAATTATGTAATTTAGGTAATGTACGCGTATTGTTTAATGTGGCATTTGTAGCCTGTGTTACTGTAATTATTTCAGCAACAAGGGTGATTTGAAACATGTATCTTGCATTGTTTGCTATTGAATGAACTGATTGTTAAAAGTACTAAATTGAAAGAAGATCATACGGTTGTGGTTCAGTGATTAAACCAAACCTCATTACATATCACAATGATCTTGTTTTGAAACAGTGATTATGTAGAATGAAAATATGTACTACTAGAATGAAAGCACGAGATCAGGTTTTGAAAGAATGACTAGCTGTGTTAGAAGTGTGAGCAGTTTGGATTTTTGAACTAAGTTTTGAAAATGTATGCCTTACATGTGAAAATGGTACCAAAGTGAATTAAAAAAAACTGTAAACAAAGAATTTTGTTGCCCATAATTGTAACATACAAGTACAATCACAATGTATAAAAAAATGAAGAGAAGAGCTTGATCCATCTGTCTCTGATGTGATCTCAAACCTCTTGGTGGAGATTTGTACCATTCCGATTAAGTCATTAATGTTAAAAACAAAAACATTACATTTTTATGTCACTACTGACTGATCAGCACCTCATGGGTTAAACCTTGAGTCATTTGTCAATTTCCGGCAATCTAACACATCAAAAATATTAAAAGAGATAGCACTGAAAAATGTCAAAAATATGATTCATATTTTTTCACAATAATCATTATAACAAAGTCAAAGAGATTTATTGTCTTGCTCTAGGAGACTCTCCTGTGGAGCAGATGATAGAGTCCAGAACCTTTCTATAACTAGATGAATCCTATTGGCCCCACATATTCAACATAGTTTCATACAAAACAAGCACAGTAACAACTAACTTGTTCAGGAGATTTGTGTTCATGTTCCTCTTCAACACTTTCAATGTACGAGGTCTGCAGAGGAGATGGCAACAGTTCTGGCTGGTGCTTTAAAAGAGAGACAAGCAACATTTAGTATTACAGGTTAGGAGCCCAAACATGAAATGTGTGTGAATGCTCACAGTAATGTAAGAAATTATAGTTTGCCCCAACCAATATTCCACTTCAAGTTAGGTGTATGAACATGCTCATTCCCCAGTATGGCTTTATTATTATAGAGAAGAACAAAGTCAACTTTTTTTCCTGCACTATTTGAGTGGATTACATCCTAAGCAAATGGTCATCATTTGTAGAATGGCAACGGGTGTGGGAAACAATGGGGTGTCTGAACTTCATTAAAATACAGACCAAAGCTGTTACAACAGGAGCAACTTAATTTACATTAGGGGTGGTAAATTGTAATAGGATAAAAGGTTTCAGGGTTTATTTCCACCAAGGGGCTACATGTACTTTGTCACTGCTATGCTGCAATAAACTTCATTGAGAATTTGTCCTCATAATGTCCTCATAATTTTTTCTTACAATAATTAACAGCTAACTTGTTTAGGAGATTTGAGTCCATGTTCCTCTTCAACACTTTAATGTCCAAGGTCTGTAGAGGAGATGGGAACAATTCTGGTTGGTGCTTTGGCATAAACTTTAGTCATAACTACTCTTAACTGAGGTGTAAAGTTGTTGTCGAAAAATAACATTTTGAAACATACAAAAATTATCTCAGAATGGTTTAAAAAATGGGATTTATAAGTTATATTGTGACGCATGTCTGTATTTTCTATATATATATATATATATATATATATATATATATATTAACATGACAACATAGCTGCATTTTTTGTAGAAAAAAATAGTCAAACTGGGTGTGTTATATGACACCCAACCTTCAATGGTTTATATGTCTTTAAAAAGAAGTTGGACATATTTGGACACTTTCTGCTAAAAGGGACAAAAATATACAGTACATTTATAAGGTTTAATCTATTATAGTCATAAATCCAACTTTGCAGGTCAGGTAATAAAACCAAAATGCTTACCTTGTGAAATGCACTTTGCAGTCTATAACAATTGTTTTTATTATTAGGAAGCACACTTGAGCCTAGAAGCCTTCTTTAAATTTGATACATTGTCATCAAATTTGAGGCCTTTCTTTTCCAGGACTTGAACCATGTCCACAATTTAATCGACTACTATGTTTTTGGTCTTGTTCTATTTGGAAACAAAAAACATTATTAGACATCGAGAACATAGTTGGACACAATTAGTTTTTTTTACAATTGTTAGTAAGCGTTTAGTAAGTACTTTTACTACACTCTTAACAGCCACACACCTACATCAGACAATTGACCAAATAGTTAATTTTCTGGCCAAAACCACATTTTGTCAAATACCATCTCTAACATTTCAAAATGCTAAAAACGTTTTTCCACATATACTAACTCTATCAAAACACAGCAAACCCGATTTAAATTTGAATCATTCATTCAAAACACTAGCACTAGTTTTCTATCCAACATGAACATATAGTCAATCATAGCACAATGACTGTCAAAATACTAACAATTTATGGCATTATGAAAACTGCATTACTTGTCATGTTTCAGTTCTACCTGCAGACAATATGAAATCCATTGCTTTTTATAGTTCAGTTTTCTTTTACTGTAAGCTATTCTCCTTTTTGGTTGAGTGTTGAATGTGTGCATTTTTGGCAACATACTATCTAAAAGTGAATGAGTCATTACTTTATAGAATGTACAGTAGAAAAAAAGAAGAAGAAAGTAACAGAATTGCTCAGGGTTGCCACTGGTCAAATGGGTCTCCTATGTAAAACTTCAGTTACCACCTTTGTTGAAATTGCTTTCTGGGGGTGGGGTGGGGTGTTGATGGTGCCCCCATAGAAGGTAGGATGGTGTCCCCTTGGTAGTTGGTGCCCTGCACAGATTGCTTATTCTGCAAATATGGAACAGTGGTACTGGAATTATAGTAAATGCTTTACATGAAGCTTTTACTGAAATGAAAACATGAAATTGCTGCCATTGATCAACAACAATTCCAACATTCATGGCCTTTGGTTACTATGGAAGCTTTTAAAATGTATAAAATGTAATTTTTTATGTCACAATTCTTACTTTTTTTCTCAGAATTGTGATATAAACTAGGAATTGTGAGAAAAAAAGTCAGAATTGTACGATAAAAAGTCACAATTACCTTTTTTATTTTCTATTCATGGCAGAAATAAGCTTTCATAGGTTCCACATGTATAAGGAGGAAAAGCATAAAGATGCACAATCCAGCACACATTCTTCCTCCTCTCCCCAAACTCTTCTTCTCCCTTGTCCTGATCCAACTACTCCTCTCCTCCAACATCTATTCCTCTCCCTCGCCCAGACATTATTTTCTCTCTCTTTGCTCCTCTGTTTTGTTCTGCATCCACACTGAGCAAAAAACAATTCAAAGAGTCCCATTTTACTGTGTATGTCCAAGAAATGGAAAGAACTTTAACACCTGACTATGCCTCCAACTGAGATTGGAATCAGCTATTTCTCAATATTTCAGTTATCTGCTACTTAAAAATGCTTTTCAATTGTTTCAGTATTTGTTTTATATATTTTTTCAATACTTTTGAGCTGCTGCTGTTGTTGCAGAAGTAGAGGTTTTATATTATATTTAATTTTTTTTATTATTATTATTTTATTATTATTTTTAAGCATTTGTAAATAATATCAGAAAGATCCATGATTTTGGTATGGGGTAATGAAAATAAATATTTTTTTCATATTTGCATGAAAAGAAAATGTAAGAATTTTAGAAACGTGTTAATTGTTTGAAAACAACATGAATTGTGTTAATGGTATGGTCACAACAGACGGATGTTGTGCAAATTGTGTTTAGAGTTTTGAAAATGTGACTATAGATTGGGCAAAAGAATGTTATGGATGATTAAGGATTGAATTACCCTGAATGAGTGTAGGCTAGTCTGTATAAATCCAAAATGGCATAAATATTCCAGCTATAGGTCACGTATATAATGATCAAACAGATTCCATAACCATTACAGTTTTTTGTCATCGTGTGAGCCACACTAGTCAAAATGTTTAGATGTTTTTTCACCATAAAATATTTGTTATATACACATTGACACTGACATTCTTGTATAGTATAGAAAGCAGTCAGTTTTGTCTAGCTGAATGCTCTTTTTTATTACACTGAGCCTTTTTGAGACAGATTCAGACAGTTGGTAAAAGTTTCCTGGAAAAGTCAATAATGTAGTACACAAAAAGAAAATGAACATTTGTATTTATACAGTGCATTTATTTTTGTAGAAATGTGTTACAGTAATACATGTGAAGTGAAACATTCACAGTTGCTTGTTCAATTTTACACCATTATTATGTTTTCCCCTAATATCACCACCACCACCACATATTATGTCATTCTTACATTCTTATACCACACATTCTATCTTCCTATTGCTCTTCCACAACAAACAACTGCATGTGAATTTTCAGTTTACATGTAACACATTTCTACAAAAATGTATGTACTGTATAAATACAACTGTAATTATACAGTACTGCTGTAGCTGCTGCTGTTTAGGGTTGTGATATTCCTCCATGTTCAAAAATGGTAGTGATTGTGCTGGGCAAACTCTATATTTATGCTTCCAAACTTGATTGGCTGATTGTGATTCCTATTTCATTACAATGGCAGGTCATTTGCCAATTTAGCAGACATTACAAACATTCCATGTCTGATATTTATGTAATATACATATGCATGTCTGACAGATTTTGATAAGTGAATGGCTCATTTTGCATGTAAAGGCTCATTCTGCTCACACTGTACTCTTTTGCACACGTGCCAAAACACATGCAATTTGCTTAAATCAATAAGAAATTCAAATCTGATGTGAACAAGAAACTAATTGTTCAGAGATCTGAATTTATTGTTTTGAGAAAAAAGTCTCATTCGAGAATTGAGCCAAAGCGATTGAGAAAAACTGTAAATCAGTATCGCAAATAAAGTTTGCTTTCAAAGGGGAACTCGTGCTGTATCCCCTAGGGGTTGCTATGGGGAATGCCTCCGGTAAGCCAGGTGTCTGAAGCGTGAGTCTAAACACGACAATGAACTTGACATTGGCAGGCGGCAACCTATGACGTCACCACAGGTGCAACAGTATGTATAAAAGGGCACCTGGAAATAAGTATGTTTATTCAAGACAAATCTGGGATTATGGTGAGCACTAGCGCCAAGTCTTTCAGACAGTGTGTTCCTCCGTGTCAGCTTCACCTGACACCAGATGCCACAGACGATATGTACATTATGTGCATGAGTGAGGAGCATGCATGCTCAGCCCTTGAGGGGGCTGTTTGTGTGCGTCTTGAGCACCTTCCTTGAGGAATTTCGCTCTTGTCTGGCCCTTTTTTCGAGGGAATCGGGCCAGCCATCTGTGTCTCGTGGTTCAGGACCTGCTGCGGCTGAGGCGAGTAGGAGACTGAAGTTGTGGGGCTCGCAGGTGGAGCTCGCGGATGAATTCAGATAGATTATTTCTCATTCATTTGCAGTTGACGAGCTGCAAGCTGATGTGTTATCTCTCTCATCATCCGATCTGGCAGCGAACGCACTCCTTCCTTTGGGCCATAATGAGCAAGACGAGGCTGATGAGATCGATGATGTTTAAAAACTGTGCGGTCTCAGCCCGCTTGCCCCGCATATGACGAGTTTTTGGATGTTATGTCCCGCGCCACGGCGAGATTAGATATGCCGTGGAAACGCAAGAAGCTCCAGCCCCTTCACGGTCGCCTTGATGAACGTTTCCTGTCGGGACATAACTGTCCATCTCGTACGTGCCTTCCTTTTCTCCCAGATCTTCACATTGAGGTGCGGAGATATTAGCGAAAACCATATTCTGCCCGCATCCATCACACTCAGGCGATTTATGCTGTTGTTGAGGGGATGCAGGAGCATGAGAATGCGTCGATGCCTCCGATCAAAGAAACGCTGGCCAGCTATTTTGCTATGGACGTGGCATCCACATTGAAGGCTCCGTCTCTGCCTACTAAACCTTTGCGCATCATCTCGCGTCTTAATAGCAGAGCATATGCAGCAGCAGGCCAGGCTGGCATGACGATTCACATTTTGGCTGTGTTGGAAGCCTACCAGGCTGATCTGCTGAATGATCTGGCTATGCCAGGAGGGGCTCTCACACGTTTTTACATCTGGCCCTGAAGCTGGACTTATGTTGTTTTTGGCAGTTTGTTTTTACTTTTACATCTGCCTTACTGATGGTTCGGCATTAGTGGCTAGCTGTGAATGCGCTGTCTGACGCCAGGTAGTTTACTGAGTAGTAGGCTCTCTGTGAGCCTCCTTGGTGACTACTTTGTTTTAACAGGGTGTGTTTTATTAAGCTTTCTGTGTTTTGGATGTTGCTAGGCCAATATTGGAGGCCCCCATCTGTAGAGCTCCACCTACTGGCAATGCTGAGTTGTTAGGCTCTTTAGCCTCCTTAGCCGTTATTATAGGAAGCGTATTATGCCCGTGAGGCTCCTGCTTTTTCTAGCAGTGTTGTCAAGTCATTAGGCTCTCTTGAGCCTCCTTGGCTACTGCATAGAATCTGCAACAGCAGCATCATGCTGTATTGATAGCAGTTTTTTTATTTTTTAGCATTGCTAGGCCTTCTCTCACTAGGGTGATATTTTTCTGAGGTCTACGCTCCTCCAGAGCTCCGTTTGGATATCTAGTGCAAGTTTTAGGCTCTCTGTGAGCCTCCTTGCAGGATATCCTGAGTTTTTGGCCGTTGTTAGGTCTCCTCTCGATTTAGAGAGCTCCTAGAGCTCGGCTACGTTTTGCTAAGTTGTTAGGCTCTCTCTGAGCCTCCTTGGCTACTGCAGGTCCCAGGTGAAAAAAAAGTACATTTCTATAATGTACTTAAAGTGTTCTATTTTCGCACACTAATTTTGTACTTAATATACTAAAAATTCTTCTTTAGTAGTACTTAAGATAATATTAAGAACATCTAAGTGTACTCAACTGTGCTATTTTGAGACACCATGAAATATGAACTAAAATGTGCTTTTACAGTTTTTTCTTGATTGCTTAAACACATTTCTTGAAACTATGCCTCGTATTCTCAAAACAGTAAACACAAATCCATAACGTCTCACCCAATTCCCCAAACATCCTATTTTCAGGTCAAAATTAAGCTCTACACTCAAAACCATTCAATCTTGCTGAAAAACCAAACTTTGCCCTCAGACATCACACACAAGCCCTCAAAAACACACACACTACAACATAGTCTTACATACTAGTGCAATAAATTCAAAGCAACATTTCCAAAACTGGTAAGTTATGTTGCTTGTGGTTCCCCCCCACAACCAGTGTATACATTGCACATTTTTATTCATTCATAACAGAGTAAAAAAAAAAAAAAAAAAATTATAATAAAATAATAAAAATAAAAATTATTCCGCCTCAGCAGCTCTTTGGTCTGGGTCAGGCCAGAGAATCTCATCCACATCACAATTGGCCCTAGCCAGGAAGGGGGGGTAAAATCCTCTACATGACTGCCTGATCCACCCCTGGCACGCATATGTCTAGGCAGGCTTCTTCCATGGCCTGGAGGAGGTGAACACGGATATAAGGTTCTCGGTCCACCGCCATGCCGAAATAAACTCCTCTATCGGGTTTAGAACTGAAACTCTATCTCTATGCAAGGCAATTTGATGCATTTCTTTATTACATTAGCATAGTGCAAAAGTGTATGTGTTGTCACAGCGCAGAGTACAGCACTCAAAAGTTACTGTACAGAGCAGTCTTACTGTAAGTACACCTACCTGTTGTCCTCCCTGAAGGTTCTGATGATGAATGCGACGGTGAAGTGACTCAAATTTGGCTGTACTCGTTGCCCAGCCTCCCTCATAGTCATACCATGGACAAGGACAAGGACAAGGACAAGGTCAACTAAAGTGGCTCGAATTTCATCCAGGACTGCTTGTCTCCTTGCCCTTGCCCTTCCCCTTCCCCTTCCCCTTCCCCTTCCCCTTCCTCCTCCTCCTCCTTCTCCTTCCTCCCTCCTCCTCCCTCCTCCTCCTCCTCCTCCCTCCTCCTCCTCCTCCTCCTCCTCCTCCTCCTCCTCCTCCTCCTCCTCCTCCTCCTCCTCCTCCTCCTCCTCCTCCTCCTCCTCCTCCTCCTCCTCCTCCTCCTCCTCCTCCTCCTCCTCCTCCTCCTCCTCCTCCTCCTCCTCCTCCTCCTCCTCCTCCTCCTCCTCCTCCTCCCTCCTCCTCCTCCTTCTCCTTCCTCCCTCCTCCTCCCTCCTCCTCCTCCTCCTCCTCCTCCCTCCTCCTCCTCCCTCCTCCTCCTCCCCCCTCCTCCTCCTCCTCCTCCTCCTCCCTCCTCCTCCTCCTCCTCCTCCTCCTCCTCCTCCTCCTCCTCCTCCTCCTCCCTCCTCCTCCTCCTCCTCCTCCTCCTCCTCAACCTATTCCTTCATTTCTCTGTGGATCCATTGTTCTAAAACTCAATGAACTGATATGGGCCCTTTTATCTAACTATTTCTTAGTGTTTTCACCTGGGGAATTGTGTGCTAATTGAGCTCAAGCTGTGCTGACTTGAGTGAACAGTATTGAATGATAGAGCTTTCAAAATGACCACATGGTGTACGCAATAAGAAATTAAGGGATTTGTGTGTAGAGTTCTGCAGTGACAGCTCAACAAATCTGACTCATGTGTCAAAACAGGGGAGTAGTGTTTAGAGTTTAGGGAAATGGGTGCGTTTTTTGATAAATGGCGTTATGGTTTTGAAATTTTAGTTCAAAAGCCTGGTTGTGTTTTAGCAATCAAGAAAAACTGTAATATACTGTCTCTGTATTTAAAAATGTATTTAGTTACCACTTATAGTACACTTGAACCCATAGTGTACTACAAGTTGTAACTAAGAACATTTTTTTAATACAGAGATAGTACATTAAAAGCACATTTTAGTTCATATTTCATGGTGTCTCAAAATAGTACACTTAGATGTTTTTAAGATTATCTTAAGAAGTACTAAAGAAGAATTTTTAGTATATTAAGTACAAAATTAGTGCGTGAAAATAGAGCACTTTAAGTACATTATAGAAGTGTATTTTTTTTTTCACCTGGGGTGTCGTCTTGCCTCCTCTCACTAGCGAGTAATTATGTCTCCGCTCTTCAGGGTTCTATCAGGGTAACAGTTTGAGTTGAAGGCTCTCTATGAGCCTCCTTGCTAGTCATCCTAAGTGTGGAGCGTTGTTTGGCCTCGTCTCGATTAGAGAGTCATTATGCTGAGGCCTTCTCTCCTAGCGCTCGGCTATTATTTGCTAAGTCGTCAGGCTCACTGTGAGCCTCCTTGGCTAACTTGAGCTTTGTCAGGTCTCCTCTCGTTAGTGGGAGTTGTCTTATTGAGGCCTCCGCTCTCTAGAGCTCCGCTAGGGTAACAGTTATGAGTTGAAGGCTCTCTGTGAGCCTCCTCGTAAGTTATCCTAAGTGTGGAACGTTGTTTAGGCCTCCTCTCAATAGGAGAGTCGTTATGCTAAGGCTCTCCGTTCCTAGAGCTCGGTTATTATTAGCTAAGTCGTCAGGCTCTCTGTGAGCCTCCTTGGCTAACATGGGCATCGTCAGGCTTCCTCTCGTTAGTAGGAGTTTTCTTATTGAGGCCTCCGCTCTCTAGAGCTCTGCCAGGAAGTTATCGTAAGTTATCGTGTGTGTGGAACGTTGTTAGGCCTCCTCTCAATAGGAGAGTCGTTATGCTGAGGCCTCTGCCCCTAGAGCTCGGCTATTATTAGCTAAGTCGTCAGGCTCTCTGTGAGCATCCTTGGCTAATATGAGTGTCGTCAGGCCTCCTCTCATTTAAGAGAGTTGTTTTATTGAGGCCTCCACTCTCTGAGCTCTGCCAGGTTAACAATTACGAGTTGTAGGCTCTCTGTGAACCTCCTCGTTGGATATCTTGTGTGTGGAACGTTGTTAAGGCCTCCTCTCGATAGGGGAGTCGTTATGACGATTATGACGAGTTTAAGGCTCTCTATGAGCCTCCTTGGCTAATATGAGCGTCGTCAGGCTTCCTCTCATTTAGAGAGTTACCTTTTTTTTTTTTTTTTGAGGCCTTCGCTCTCTAGAGCTCCACCTGGATATCAGTTGCGGGTTGCAGGCTCTCTGTGAGTCTCCTCGCAGGTTTTCCTGAGTGTGGATTATTGTTAGGCCTCCTCTTGATAGGAGAGTCGTCATGCTTAGGCCTCCGCTCCTAGAGCTCAGCTATTATTAGCTAAGTCGTCAGGCTCTCTTTGAGCCTCCTTGGCTAACTTGAGCGTTGTCAGGTCTCCTCTCGTTAGTGGGAGTTTATCTTATTGAGGCCTCTGCTCACTAGGGTAACAGTTTTGAGTTTAAGGCTCTCTGTGAGCCTCCTCGTAAGTTATCCTAAGTGTGGAACGTTGTTTAGGCCTGCTCTCGATAGTAGAGTCGTTATGCTGAGGCATCCATTCTTAGAGCTCGGCTATTATTAGCTCTCTATCAGGCTCTATGTGAGCCTCCTTGGCTAACTTGAACGTCATCAGGTCTCCTCTCGTTAGTGGGAGTTTTCTTAGTGAGACCTCCACTCTCTAGAGCTCTGCTGGATATTAGTTATGGGTTGCAGGCTCTCTTTGAGCCTCCTCGTGAATTGTCCTGAGTGTGGAACGTTGTTAGGCCTCCTCTCGATAAGAGAGTCATCATGCTGAGGCCTCCACTCCTAGAGCCCGGCTAGGTGGTAGAGTAGTGTGCTAGGTAGCTAGGCTCTCTTTGAGCCTCCTTCGATGCTTACTTCAATACGAGTGTGTGAGGCCCCCTCTCTATCTGGGAGGTATTATTTAGGCCTCCACTCTGCGGAGCTTCATGGGTCAGCTGGACTCAACCCAGCACTGCCCTTGGGTTAGAGTGTTGTCAGGCCTCTTGTTGAGGCCTCCTCTCTCCAGGGCTGCTTTTGGAAGTTTTGAGTATTCTAGGCTCTCTGTGAGCCTTTTTGGAAGCTGGCCTGAGTATGAATGTAGCTAGGCTTCCTCTCTTAGAGTCTTCCTTGAGGCCTCCGTTCTTGAGAAGTTCTCTGTTCTCTGTGGTGACATCATAGGCTGCCGCCTGCCAATGTCAAGTTCATTGTCGTGTTTAGACTCATGCTTCAGACACCTGACATGCTGGAGGCATTCCCCATAGTAACCCCTAGGGGACGCAGCATCTCGTTCCCTATTCTCAGGGAACCATGGTTACATGCTTAACCTGAGACGTTATCACTATTACAGTTTTTCTCGATTGCTAACACAATTCATGAAACAATTCACCATCTTATCACAACTATAAACACCATCTCAAAACTACAGACCAGCTTGTACAAACCTCAAACTTACATGTCGAATCCAAATATTTTAGTCAAAAACATATTCTCTTTTGTCAGAATCAAACTTTGGCCTCATATGACACACAAAACCCAACAAAAACACAAACTACGCCACTGCCCAGAGAACACTAGTGAGATCAATTCAAAACTCTATTACAAAAACCTCCTTTTGGCAAACAGGAATCATTTTACAGCTCAGCATCTATTACACTATACAGCATAAATAGAGGGGTGCAAGATACAGTGAAATTCAACAATAAGCTTTAAGAAAAGTTTATTTTCATTACACTACTGTAAAGAGATCTTGAACTTAGTATGCAATACAATACAGTATACGGTCAATTACAGTACAGTAAAAAAAAACAACATGTGCTACAGTATTTGCTATACATAGAATAGTGAAACTTCTCTCATCTAAAGTACTTCTAACTGTGTACTGTAATTATACTGTGTGTAAAAACCCTGTAGATGAGCCTTGTTACAACCACCTGGCTCTGGGTGAAGCAACATTACCAAAAAGGGGAGGTCACACAGAAGACTAAGTTTAACAAATAAATATTTAATCAAGAATAAATCAAATAATTCAAAAATTAACCATAAGTATACAGAAAGGAAAAAACAAAAAGAAAACAATCCAGGACTGGAGAGGGAAGATGAACGGCGGCCCAGTCCAGACAACCCACACTGCTCTCTAAATCTCCGTCTTTTAAACCCAAACGCCAATCACAGGTAACACTCCACACCTGTACCTGACACTCGCTCTGGAAGAGAGGCAAAACCATGGAACAACACCACCTAGTGGACAACCATAGAAACTCTGGGCCGTAACAGCCTGTACACCAACTTCCCTCATGGTCTTTCCATGCACAAGAACATGGTCAACTGTAGTGCTTTGTATTTCATCAAGAACTAATGTCTTTTTACCCCGTCCCCTTCATTTTTCTTTTCTTCTCCTCTTCCTCTTTCTCTTTGTCTCCCGCCACTAGGATTCATTTTCCAATGCACATAATCACCCACGGCCCTATTTATATTATCCTGAGATTGGTGTGTCATCAGTTTTGCAAAAACATACACGGAAGCTATAAAGGAACACCAGCACACAACAGAGTTAACTTTTGCGATGAAGCAAGTCACTCCCAGGCATGGGGCGGTGTGGCAAAGGGACTCAGTGTCTCGTTCCCATCTCAGGGAACAAGGGTTACAGTCGTAACCCAAGACGTTCCCTTTTGAGGGAACTCGCACTGCGTCGGTAACGACACTTTGGAGAACGAATACCCACGATGCCACACTGAACATGCCTGTCCTAGTGTGAAGCTAAAAACCAGGCACAACTTAGAACCTGTGCGCCCGGTGTAGAAGGAAGGTGCAGACTGTAGAATCTGATGGGGGGTAGCCCAGCCAGCCACATCACATATCTCCTGGAGGGAAACCCCTGAGAGGAGGGCTCTAGAGGACACCATGCCTCTAGTAGAATGAGCCCTCAAGGCAAATCGCGCACCTGATAGGTCAAAGTAATAGCCTGAACAATTACTGATTGTTTGTTTAGAAACAGGGAACCCCTTCCTGGGTGACCCAAAACACACCAACAACTGGTCTGACTTCCTCCACTAAGAAGACTTCTGCATGTAGATGCTCAATGCTCTGACAGCACAGAGCAGATGAAGCCTCTCTGCTTCTGCCAACACATGTGGTGGAGGATGGAAAGCTTGCAGAACCGTGGACTGTGTCATGTTGGAAGGCACCTTAGGCACGTAGCCTTGTCTAGGATGTAAGATGGCCTTAACCCCACAAGGGTCAAACTCCAGGCACGATGGAGAGATGGAAAGGGCCTGTAGATCCCCCACTCTCTTGAGGGATGTAATAGCCTTAGCTGATGCCGACTCTAGCAGTTTGAAGGGGGCTAGTGACAACCCTTCGATGACCACAGCCAAATCCCAGGTAGGGACTCTGGTACGAGTCACGGCCTCATCCTCCATGCACCACAAAGGAACCACACGACCAGCTGGGCTCATCACTTAACCCTCTGGGGTCTGAGGCTGATTTGGGGCCCTGGAGAAGTTTTGACATGCCCTGACATTTGTGCTTTTTTCTGTTGTTCATAAACATATTAATGGAAAAGGTGTCATTACACTGTATTCAGCACGAACTTGGTTACCATAATATGTGAGGAACATGTATGTACATGTTTGTATTTTTGAAGGAATAACGTTTATGCGTGGTTATTGAAAAAACAAAAAACTTAAGTCACTGAAATAAGGCCAAAAAACAAATATTATATATGTGTTCACAAGACTTCTGGGTATTGGAGGTTGTAGACTAGAATTTTTGCTTCAAAATGATGTAAAAATTATCCTGCCTACTCGTTCATATAAAACAATATAGAGATTTAAATTTTGTAAGACACTTTTTGTCAAGAAACACAGTATGCATGGAGGCGTGAATCTTCATGAATAATGCTGTGATTCACACCTGAGAAGACAAAGACCCGCATAATGACCTGCATAATGACCCGCATAATGAGCCCTTTCAGTCAGGTAGGCTATGTAATAAAAAAGCGTCTCAGGTTACGCATGTAACCATGGTTCCCTGAGAGGGGAACGAGACGCTGCGTCGCCATGGCAACGCTTTGGGGATCCCCTTCAGCGTAAGCGCTCCTGAAGACGTGTACCACTAGTCCAATCGTGATTGGTGCAACGTCATCCCGTGACGTATGCCGGCGGAACGCGGAAGCTATAAAAGAGCTGTCAAACACGGTTGTTTCAGCTACTGATCTGAAGCAAGCGGTTGACAGGCATGCAGGAAGTATGGCAAGGGGACGCAGCGTCTCGTTCCCCTCTCAGGGAACCATGGTTACATGCGTAACCTGAGACGTTCCCTTTCGAGGGAACTCGCGCTGCGTCGCCATGGCAACGCTTTGGGGAACGAATACCCGCGTCGTCATACTGACAAAATGCCTGTCCTGATGTGAAGCAAAAATGGCACAAACTAGGACATGAGCAGTTGGGAACCGGGCGTGACCGGTAGATCTAAACTATAGAATCTAATAAAGGTGTGAGGGGAAGACCAACCCGCCGCATCACAAATATCTTGGAGGGAGGCCCCCGACCATAATGCATAGGACGATGCCATACTTCGAGTAGAATGGGCCTTAAGAGGCAGAGGTGAAGGCAACCCGTGCACCTCATATGCCTTGGATATGGCCTCTACAATCCACCTGCTGATGGTGGGTTTAGTAGCCGGGCAACCCTTCTTTGGGGGCCTGAAGCATACTAATAACTGATCCGATTTTCTCCAGTTAGAAGTCTTCCTGACATAGCACTGGAGGGCTCTGACTGGACAGAGCAAATGCAGCCTCTCGCGTTCAGCCGACGTCGAAGGAGGATGAAAGGCCTGGAGGACTGTGGACCTCGCCACATTGGTGGGTACCTTTGGTACATACCCCGGTCTAGGGTGCAGAAAGGCTTTGACTCCGCCAGGGGCAAACTCCAAACAAGATGGAGCCACAGAGAGAGCTTGTAAGTCCCCAACTCTTTTGAGGGACGTAATAGCCAACAAAAACACCAACTTAAGTGTGACAAATTTGTCAGATGCTGCGTCCAAAGGCTCAAAAGGTGCCAAAGATAACCCTTCTAAAACAACAGTCAGGTCCCAGGAGGGAATTCTGACTTGAGCCGTAGGCCTCATCCTCAAAGCTCCACGGAGGAAACGAGTTATTAGATGGTGTCTCCCTAGGGATGCACTATCTAAAGGTGTGTGGAAGGCAGATATAGCCACCACATACACCTTCAGAGTAGATGGTGTAAGACCAGCCGAAAAGCGGTCCTGGAGGAATTCCAGCACTGAAGCCACCGGGCAGTTGACTGGGTCAAGTTGACTCCTCCTACACCATATGGAAAATACTCTCCACTTAAGAGTATACAGTTTCCTCGTGGAGGGAGCTCTAGAGTTAAGTATGGTCTCTACCACCTCAGCAGAGAGACCCTCATTTATGAGCTGGGCCCCCTCAGGGGCCAGACCCAGAGTTTCCACATCTCCGGCCGGGGGTGAAATATTGAGCCCTTGGCCTGAGTCAGGAGATCTCTCCTGAGCGGAATCTCCCACGGGAGACCGTCGAGGAGAGCCATTATGTCCGAGAACCATACTCGGGCCGGCCAGTATGCGGCTACCAGCAGCAATCTGACCCCATCTTGCCGAACTCTCTCTAGAACTCCCGGGAGCAGAGTGATCGGGGGAAATGCGTACAGCCGCAGCCTCGGCCACGGCTGTACCATAGCGTCCAGCCCCAGAGGGGCTGGATGAGCAAGGGAGAACCACAGAGGACAGTGCGAGTTCTCTTGGTTTGCGAAGAGATCCACTTGCGCCCGTCCAAACTTTCTCCAAATGAGCTGCACCGTGTCGGGGTGCAGTCTCCACTCCCCGGGCCTCAGCCCCTGCCTCGACAGGACGTCTGCCCTCACATTCAGATGTCCCGGGATATACATTGCCCTCAGAGAGAGCAATTTTCCCTGAGACCAAAGGAGGATCTGATGCGCCAGCTTGCACAAGGGGCGTGACCTCAGACCCCCCTGGTGATTTATATAGGCAACCACTGCCGTATTGTCTGTTCTGACTAGGACATGGTTGCCTCTGAGGTCTGGGAGAAAATGCCGCAAGGCTAGCCAAACAGCTAACATCTCCTGGCAATTTATGTGCCATGAGAGATGCTTTTCGCTCCACAGACCTTGGGTAGAGCGGCCTTCCATGACCGCCCCCCACCCCGTGTTGGATGCGTCTGTCGAAATTGTCTTGCGATGACAGGATGCCCCCAAAACAGGGCCCTGGGACAGGAACCAGTGTTTCTTCCATATGACCAAGGAACGAAGGCATCTGCGTACCTTGATCGTACGGAATGGGTTGCCCCTCGGGGAAAACCCTCTGGTCCTGAGCCACCACTGTAGGGGTCTCATGTACAGCAGGCCAAAAGGTATCACGTTGGACGCTGCTGCCATGAGCCCTAACAGTCTCTGAAACTGTTTTACAGTGATGAGTTGGCCTAGCTTGATTCTGGACACCATTGCCAGAACCGACTCGATACGTGCGGGAGACAACTGTGCCCGCATCGTAACCGAGTCCCATATTACTCCTAGATACTCCGTCCTCTGGACGGGAGTTAGCATGCTCTTCTTCGCATTCAGTCTCAACCCCAGGCGTTTCATATGGTCGAGCACAACATCTCGATGTTGTGCCGCCAATTCTTTAGACTGAGCTAACACAAGCCAGTCGTCTATATAGTTGAGTACTCGAATTCCCTGAAGTCTGAGGGGTGCTAGAGCAGCATCCATGCACTTCGTGAACGTGCGAGGAGAAAGAGCTAGGCCAAACGGAAGGACTCGATATTGGTACGCTACGCCCCCGAAAGTGAACCTCAGGAACTTTCTGTGTTCCGGAAGGATAGAAATATGGAAATACGCATCCTTTAAGTCTATCGTGACAAACCAGTCCTCGGACCTGATTTGACTCACGATGAGAGGCAACGTCAGCATCTTGAACCAAAATCTCCTCAGAGAGCGGTTGAGCTGACGCAGATCTATAATAGGACGTAAACCTCCATCTTTCTTCGGAACTATAAAATACCGGCTGTAGAACCCGGTGTTTCTCTCTGGGGGGGGAACGATATCTATGGCCCCCTTTGCCAGTAGAGACTGAACCTCCTCTTCCATCACTTGTGTCAGCACGGGGCTCACTACCGTGTTCAAAACTCCGTTGAACCTGGGTGGGCGAGACCTAAACTGAAGTCTGTAGCCCTTGCGAATGGTGCAAGTGACCCAGCTCAACACATTGGCTAAATTTTCCCATGCTGGAAGGAAATTCATTAAGGGTACCAGCCTCTCGGGGCTGTCCCCAGCCATACTCGATGGAGCAGGTTGGGTGCCCTGAAGCGCATCTGCGGCAGGGTTCAAATTTTCTACAAGCCTCTCTATTGAGAGCGAACCCCTCAACGTCACAAGATTGTGCAAACACTGAGTTATGGGTTCGTTGGAAATCGTTGTGCCCAGAAGCACCGAGGGCGGCGGGGTTAACAAATCGATTTCCTGAGGGCTCCACGGGGGAGCAGTTGTAATAAGCTCCCGCCCTGGAGGGGGCGCCCTCAGAGGCCTGACAAAATCGTCAGGACCTCTTTCCCGAAGCCCGTCTAGAGAAAATGACGTTCCTCAGATCCGTCTTCTCTCTTTGGGGCTTCGGTTGAGAGTGTTGCCTCTGCGCCTTAGGTTTTGCAGGGGGTGATCGAGAGGCAACACTCTCCTTCTGTGCCTGCCGGTATGAGGAGCTCGGCGTATATGGGCGGGGCTGCTCCTTGGCTGCAGCCCCCTGGGATTTGGATTTTAGCGGGATGAACCTCTGAAATGCTGCCGCCTGTTTTTTTGACTCCTGAAATCTCTCGACGACCGTAGAAACGGCGTCGCCGAAGAGACCAGATGGCGACAGCGGGGCATCAAGGAGGAAAGTTCTATCCCTCTCCTTAATGCCCAAGAGGTTCAGCCAGAGGTGCCTCTCTGTTGCCACTGAAGCTGCCATGGAGCGGCCGATGGCACGAGCCGTCTCCTTTGTGGCACGGAGAGATAAATCAGTGGCCCGACGGAGTTCTTTAATATTGTCGGGCCGCACCTCCTCCGCCTCATCCATTTCCCTCAGCAGGTCAGCCTGATAAGCTTGTAAAAGTGCCATTGTGTGTAAACAGGCACCCTGGGCATCGTCCCATAACCGTTCTGTTTGAGCCCCACCAGAGATGAATAATGATGGACGGTGGGGCTCGAAAGCCTCGATGAATATGGCTTATTCCAGGATCTTGCCACCTCGGTGTGGAGATCCTGGAAGAACGGCAAACCCCGACGTGGAGGTTGTTGTGCTGACTGGAGGAAACGTTCATCGAGCTTGCTTTTACTACGCTCCTCCTGTCTCTCGGCCGGCCAGTCGATGTTTAATTTCGCCACGGCCCGAGAAACAACCTCCACAAGCTCCTCATACTGTGGTGATTGGGCTGGCGAGTCACCCAAATCACTCATGTCACAATCAATACTGAGAACATCCACTTCCTCAGAAGCAGATGGACTCAGCATTAAAGGCTCGCACGGGGCGGGCTTCCGGATCCCGGTGTTGAGCACTGGGCCCAGCGGTTGAGGGTTGAGAAAGGGCCGCAGCCGTCTCAACCCCCGCCGCCAGGTCCATCTGCGAACCCCACGACTGCAGACGCCGAGCTGCCTCAGCAGCCGCGGGACCTGAGCCGCAAGGAACGCCAAACTGGCCACTGTCACAAAATAAGGCCAGTCGGGAGCGGTGCGTTTTAACAGGGAATGCTTCACACGCTGGGCAGTCAGCCTTCTCAAAGGCTGATCGTGCATGCTCCGCTCCCATGCAGTAAACACAAAACTCATGTGCATCTCCCTGCGTTATAAAACGCTGGCAGGGAGGAATGCACGGTCTAAAGTTTTGATTACTGCTTTCACTCGCCATTTCTAACTTATATATATATGTACTATGGGACAAACAACACCAAATATGACGGACAGAGACACAGAACGCTTGCTGAAGATCAGAAAGCTGAAACAGCCGTGTTTGACAGCTCTTTTATAGCTTCCGCGTTCCGCCGGCATACGTCACGGGATGACGTTGCACCAATCACGATTGCCATGGCGACGCAGCGCGAGTTCCCTCGAAAGGGAACCCTCTGATAACAGGATCACATCAGCTATTGTATTAAAGTTAATATAATGTCCACTCTTGACAAAAAAACATGATTTTTGTGATCTCATGCATGCACATATTATTGCACATCATGTGAAGAAAAATTTGTATAGGCTTATTATAGTTTAAATTACAGCACCAGTCAAAAGATTGGATGCATTACTATTATAATGTTTTTAAAAGAAGTCTCATGTTCATCATGCTGTATATCAAACATACAGAAAAAACAGCAATACCGTGAAATATTATTACAATTTAAAATAATGGTTTTCTATTTTAATATACTTTAAAATATAATTTATTTCTGTGATGCAAAGCGTCTGAACATTCATGTTACCTCTATGGCATTTCATATAGGCTTTTAGCTTAAAAGCATGCACATTTGGAGAAATATTGATGGATTCTCATATGTTTATGTCAATTTTCTATACAGAGGAGTAATATTTATTCAATATTTATTATCATCACTATGAGCGCCGGATACTGTGTTTTCAATTCATAGTTGCAGCCGGAGGGCGCTCTGTGCACATTTAGTCCACAAATGTCTCGTTAGAAGAACAGGCATACCATGTGACATTCCAGGAACTAACAGAGACAGGGCCATTTCTAGCCTTTTTGGCACCCTAGGCGAGATCCCTATTGATACCCCCACCCTACGTTTCCCATGGGCCCTCACTCCTGGGACTGATTGCACACACACCTGCACTGCATCACACTCACACTATTTAAGACACACACACACACACACATATCGCGAAGTCTTGATTTGCCTTGGTGATCATTTCTGAGCGTTATCGATTGGACTGTTTATTCCCTGAGGCCCTTTGCCGCCTGCCCTGATCTTTGCCTGTTTCCTGGACTCTGATTGTGTTGCCGCCTGCCCTGATCCTTGCCTGAACCCTGATTCTGTTTGTCTGCCGCCTGCCTCGACCATTGCCTGTCCCTGTTTTTGCCTCTGCCTTTGCCCTGTCTGCATTGTAAGTCCTTTTAATAAAAGCTGCAAATGGATCCACATTTTGTCGACCCATCATTACAGAAGACTTCGTCGCAAAGCGATCCAGCAGCCCTCATGCAGATTTCATCTGAATTAACTGCCCGGTTATCCGCCTCAGCCAGTCCCGCTCTGGAACCCATGCAACTCGGCTATACCCCACTACTCCCCGAAGAGAGAGAAAGGAGACGACAACTACACCTGTGTCTCTATTGCGGTCAGGCTGGCCATGTCAAGATCAATTGCCCCGTACGACCTCAGTCCCCCAATCCCAAAGCGGTGAGTTCTCCACATCACTCTAACTATTCTTCCAACTGCTTCAAAATTCCAATTCAAATTACCGTTAATGGCCAAAGTCTATCCACTCACGCTCTGCTGGATTCTGGAGCTGCTGGGAATTTCATGTCAGACTCATTCATTAAAGATCATAACATCTCTCTATCAGACTGTAATTCGCTGTTGACAGTGGAGGCGCTAGATGGGAAACCCATCGGCGGAGGCAGAGTGGTCCATATCACCGCTGAGCTCGCCTTGCAAGTAGGAGCCCTTCACCATGAACAAATCCGCTTCTATGTTATTCATTCACCCAACAACCCTGTGATCCTTGGTCTACCGTGGCTCAGAACTCATAACCCTCACGTTTCCTGGAAAGATGGCCAGATTGTGCAATGGGACGCTAACTGCCATAAAAGTAGCTTGAAACAAATCACTCCCCTGCCAGTTCAAGCTGCTTCACTCCACGATTCTGACACTGGAAAACTTAACATACCCGATGTATATGCCGATCTGGCTCTGGCATTCAGTAAAAACAAATCCACCGAGCTACCTCCTCATTGTCCCGGTGACTGTGCCATCGACCTGCTGCCTGGTACCACGCCTCCCAAGAGCAGGATCTTTCCCCTGTCACAACCCGAGTCAGCAGCAATGAAAACCTACATCGAGGAGGAACTAGCTAAAGGATTTATCACCAGTGTCCACATCACCAGCAGCATCAGGGTTCTTCTTTGTCAAGAAAAAAGACGGCGGCTTAAGACCCTGTATCGATTACCGTGGATTAAATGATATCACCGTCAAGTTCCGGTACCCCTTGCCTTTGGTTCCTCCAGCCCTTGAACAACTCAGACAAGCCGCATACTTCACCAAGCTGGACCTCCGCTGTACGTACAATCTAATCCGCATCAGAGAAGGGGACGAATGGAAGACAGCCTTTTCCACAGCCACTGGTCACTACGAGACCCTCGTCATGCCGTTCGGGCTGTCCAACAGTCCCTCTGTCTTCCAGTCTTTCATTAACGACGTCTTCCGTGACATGCTCAATCGCTGGGTCATAGTCTACATAGATGACATCCTCATCTATTCCAACTCTTTCGAGGAACATGTTCAGCACGTACGGGCGGTACTTCAGAGACTGATACAACATAAACTATATGCAAAAGCCGAGAAATGCGAATTTCACCAAACCTCCACAACCTTTCTGGGTTACGTTATCAGCTGTGAGGGCGTGGCCATGGATGACAGTAAGGTGAGGGCGGTACTGGAATGGCCACAACCTCGCACATTGAAGGAGTTACAACGGTTCTTGGGGTTTGCCAACTTCTACAGGCGGTTTATACAGAACTTCAGCGGCGTTGCAGCCCCATTAACGTCCATGACCTAGCGACAGTCCTCACGTCTCATCTGGTCCTCTGAGGCAGTACAGGCTTTCCAAGAGCTAAAGGAGCGTTTCACCACAGCACCCATTCTCCGTCACCCAGACCCCGAACTCCCTTTCATTGTAGAAGTGGACGCCTCCAGCACGGGCATAGGGGCCGTCCTTTCTCAGCGCCAAGGTAACCCAGAGAAAATGTACCCTTGTGCCTTTTACTCAAGGAAAATGTCGGTGGCAGAACGTAATTACGATGTGGGCAATCGGGAATTACTGGCTATGAAGGCAGCTCTGGAGGAGTGGCGTCACTGGCTGGAGGGAGCAAAACATCCGTTCACCATTCTCACGGACCATAAGAACCTGGAATACCTGCGTTCCGCCAAACGTCTAAATCCACGGCAAGCTAGATGGGCCCTGTTCTTCACACGCTTCCAGTTCTCGGTAACTTACAGACCAGGCTCTAAAAACACCAAGGCGGACGCGCTGTCACGGCAGCATGAGGAGGTGGAACGGACAGAGAACGCAGAGAACATAATCCCTGACACCTTACTGCTCGCCCCAGTTCAATGGGACATTATCACAGAGATCACACATGCTAACGAACAGTCCGCTCCTCCCCCAACATGCCCACCGGACCGCACCTACGTCCCAGCACAGCTTCGGGACAGACTACTTCATCACGTGCACGACTTCCCAAGCTCTGGTCACCCGGGTGTTACAGCCACTCTCCATCTGCTACAAAACTGGTTCTGGTGGGACTCTATGCTATCCGACACCACCCGCTTCATCACCAATTGTTCACTCTGTCAAACCACCAAAGCATCACATCAAGCGCCAGCCGGATTGTTACAACCATTACCCATTCCACAACGTCCCTGGTCTCATATAGCCATTGATTTCGTCACTGATCTCCCAGAATCCCAGGGCCACACCACCATTCTCACAATCATTGACCGCTTCTCAAAAGCGTGCAGACTTATACCACTGGCCAAGCTACCCACAGCATTCGAGACAGCCGAGCTTCTATGCAATTATGTGTTCCGTTTCTATGGATTACCCGAGGACATTGAGTCAGACAGGGGCCCACAGTTCACATCTCGAGTCTGGTCATCCTTCTTCAAGAACCTCAATATCAACGTCAGCCTCACTTCAGGGTACCATCCAGAATCCAATGGCCAAACAGAGCGCATGAACCAAGAATTAACCAGATTTCAACTCACCTATTGCCAACGCAACCAGACTGACTGGAGTCGTTATCTGCTCTGGGCGGAATACACCCAAAACTCCCTACAAAAACCTGCCACTGGTGTCACACCCTTTCAATGCGTCTTGGGCTTCCAACCTCCGTTATTTCCTTGGTCTGGGGAACCATCCAATCTACTGTCTGTTACTGAATGGATGCAAAGAAGCGAGGAAACCTGGGACCAAGCTCACCATCACTTACAACGCGCTGTAAGAAGGCAGGAGATGCAGGCCAATCGTCACCGACGTCCCAATCCCCAGTACGCCGTGGGACAACGGGTTTGGCTGTCCACTAGAGACCTTTGGCTAAGACTTCCATGCAGAAAACTCAGTCCCAGGTTTGTAGGGCCCTTTCAAATTATCAAACAAATAACTCCAGTATCATTTCGTTTAGATTTGCTTGCTAATTACCGTGTCTCTCCCACTTTTCATGTTTCGCTGTTGAAACCCTCCGGGGGTCCGAGAGGGGAGCCACAGGGAGCCGAGGTCCGCACCCCCCCACCCTTGATGATCGAAGGCGAGGAAGCTTATCAAGTACGAGAGCTGGGGCGGGGGCTCTCACTGGCGCCCCCCAGCTGTTTGCGCCCTAGGCGACCGCCTAGTTTGCCTATGCCTAGAAACGGCACTGAACAGAGGCTTCCAGAGATCGCTATAATCATGGCTATAACATGCAGATAAACACTTTTGAAGATAATAAATACACGATTGCGATGATGTATACATGTATTGCCTCAGAATTTGCGTCTGAATAGCGCTCGCTCCGTGGGTGTGGCCGAATTAGTGGATAATGAGCTGACTCACGGATGTCTGACATCTGTTTTGCTGCAATGTGAAAAAAATCCTGCAAAACGCACTGGCACGTTTCCCAACTCCAGAGTGTTAAAGGAACGTGAAAGGCCGCAATGGCAGCCACGTACACCTTAAGTGTGGACGAAGTAAGATCAGCAGAGAAGCGATCTTGGAGGAACTCCAGCACTGAAGCCACCGGGCAGTTAACTGGGTCCAAACCATGCTCTCTACACCAAGTGGCAAACACATTACACTTTAGGCCGTACAGTTTCCTCGTGGAAAGAGCTCTGGAACTGAGTATGGTCTCAACCACTCCAACCGACAGACCAGCCTCTAGGTACTGGGCCCCCTCAGGGGCCAGACCCAAAGTTTCCACAGTTCTGGCCAAGGGTGGAATATTGTGCCCCCTGCCTGAGAAAGCAGGTTCCTCCTGAGGGGGATCTGCCACGGGGGGCCTGCCAGGTGCAATATGATGTCCGCGAACCATATTCGGGCCGGCCAGAAGGGGGCTACTAGAAACAAACTGACCCCTTCTCGTCGAACCCTCTCCAGAACTCCCGGGAGCAGAGCAACTGGGGGAAATGCGTACAGGCGCCGCCTCGGCCACACCCTCACCATGGCATCCAACCCCAATGGGGTTCAGACCCCCTCAGACCCCCTTGATGATTCAAATAGGAGACCACCGACAGATTGTCCGTATAACCCCATTAACGGCGTCACCGAACAGGCCAGAAGGTGAGAGAGGGGCATCAAGGAGAAAAGCTTTGTAAGGACAAATTGTCTCCTATTTGAATCATCACCAAGTGCATCTCTCCTTGATGCCAGACAGATTTAGCCACAAGTGCCTCTCCATGGCTACCAGCGCTGCCATGGAGCGGCCAATGGCACAGGCCATCTCCTCGGTAACACGGAAAGACAAGTCTGCAGCCCTATGCAACTCTGCAATATTATCATGTATCGGACCCACACCAAGATCTTTTAAGAGGTTGGCCTGGTATGCCTGCATAATAGCCATAGTATGCAGGCAACCACCAACCTGACCAGCCACCATATAAGTCCTTCCCACCAAAGAAGTATTATGGCAGGGAGGGTTTGGTGGGTAGCGCCGGGGCTTTCAGGGATGATGCAGAGTCGGTTGAGAGGTAGCTGGCCAAAGCCTCTTCCACCCACGGCATCATCTCATAGCTGTTCTCTCACCCCCAAGATGTTACTATAATCTAGAACAGAGGGGTTTTACAGCCCAGAGGAATATGGTTTGTTCCATGACTTACACAATGTGAAAAGAACGGCAAGCCCCGGCGTTGAGTTTGTGATCTGTGCTGCAGGAAGCGTTCGTCCAACTTGCTTTTAACATGCGCTTCCTGTCTCTCTTCCTGGGGGTGATCAAAAGGTTTTGGCTTCACTTTTCAAGACGTGTGCTGCACAGCTTAATATCTACACAAGTTTATCAAGCACCATCATTTTGTAAACAAATAACTAGGTCAGTTACTGTTTTTTTCAACTGCTTACACACAAATCCTTACTTGTCACACAATTTCTGAAACCTGACACTCAAACACCAGAACCACACACCAAATCTGCAAAACCATACACTAATTCTCAGGCTTCAACTCAGTTTTCAATTTCATAAAACACTTTTCGCAAAACACAACACACAATTCTCTATGTAACACACAAAAATCTAACAGGAAGTATCTTGATTTCCTTTTTCAAACACAGCCATTGTTTCTGTCCAACTGCACATGGTTGATGTATTTCTTTTCTTTCGTCCTGTGCAATACTGTATTCACAACCACAAATGCTTACAGTAAAAAAAAAAATAGTTTGGTTTCAGTCTTGCTTTCATGGTTACTGTGAATTTTCAACATCTCTCTGCAAATTACTTTCAATCTTGTACAGAAATGTACATAGGAGCTCATGAAAGAAGAGCTTTAGGTTTTGAATAACTGAGTGTATATGATATATCCAAAAATAGAATATTATGGTGTGTTTGCAACGTAAGACAAATGTTTGCTTTTGAGATGTGTTTGTGATATTTTGAATGCAGTGCTTCATTTTGCAAGAGATGTGAGGCATCTTGCATTTTGTGTGTGCAATTCTTGGATTTGTGTGTAAAGTTTAGGAAAAAAAAAGAGGCAAAGTTTTGAAAATGTGTGTAAGCAGTTAAAAAAAACTGTAATTGAATCAAGTAGGCTACCGAAAGTAAAATATGTTAGCCATGAATCATAAAAATGCATGACATCAAACAGAGCCCAGAAAAATAAAAATCTAAATGGTTAAATGGTGTGGCATAATAGGTACTCGGATAATATTCGGCAAACATAATTGCATTGCCTTAATATAATTAATTTGCCACGATAATGTTAATGTTTTAAATAACAACTTCTTAGATATTTCAAATATAGAGACTTACTTTTTACAAAAGATGTGGTCATTTGACATATTTTTCGTCTTCAGTAACCTTGAGGCCTTAGCGTAATGCCGTGCACTTTTCTTTGTACAGTAGTGCGGTAGTCGGGGTATAGAACCAACGTCTCATGTAGACGTTACGGTGATACAGTGGTCGTGTCCTTTATTTAAATAATACGACTCTTTAAATGCCTTTTTTTTGAAGGTATTATATATTATAATAAAAGAGACTAAAATATTGTAGCTTTGTTTACATAACACAGCAATACATTCAGTTTTATACAAATGGGTTTTCAATATTATTATGATTATATTACACTCTCTTAAATATAATGAATATCTAGCCTCTTTTTTTTTTACTACGTCAATCTATTGAACCATTTACACGGTTAATTATCTATGACAGTGGTTCCTAACCACGTTCCTGGAGGCACCCCAACACTGCATATTTTGCATGTCTCCTTTGTATGACACACCCATTTCAGGTCTTGGAGTCTCTACTACAGTTTTTCTCGATTGCTTAAACTCATTTCTTGAAACTATGCCTCATATTCTCAAAACAGTAAACACAAATCCATAACGTCTCACCCAATTCCCCAAACATCCTATTTTCAGGTCAAAATGAAGCTCTACACTCAAAACCATTCACTCTTGCTGAAAAAACAAACTTTGCCCTCAGACATCACACACAAGCCCTCAAAAACACACACACTACAACATAGTCTTACACACTGGTGAGATAAATTCAAAACAATACTACAAAAACCAAAAACAAAAACCAGTAATAAGTTGTGTTGCTTGTGGTTCTCCCCCTCACGGAACTTTTCACATGATGGACACATGTATACATTTGCACATTTTTTATTCCTTAATGTACTGTACAGTACAATACACCAAACAAAAACAAAAAATATTCTGCCCCAGCATCACATCTTTGGTCTGGGACAGGCCAGAGAATCTCGTCAACATCACAGGCTTCACTGGCCCTAGCCAGGCAGCGGGGGGAAAATCCTCTTGCATGCCTGATCCACCCCTGGCACGCATCAAGTGAAATGTCTAGTCAGGTTTCTTCCATTCCATCGTCTCTGTGTCCTACAAAAATAGAAGTACTGATTACTGTAACTGTAACACATCCTTTTTACAAAATGGAAGCAGACAGAAACTCTATTTGTATGTAAGGCAATTTGATGCATGTGTTGTAACAGAGTACAGCACTCAAAAGTTACAGTAGAGTACACTGAGGTACACCTACCTGTTTTCCTCCCTGAAGGTTCTTATGATCGAGGCGATGGTGAAGCAACTTAAGTTTGGCTGAACTCATTGCCCAGCCTCCCTCATAGTCATACCATGGACAAGGACATGGTCAACTAGTGGCACGAATTTCATCTGAGACTACTTGTCTCCTTGCACCTCATCCTCATCCTCGTCCTCCTCCTCTTCCTCTTCCTTCACCTCTTCCTCCACTCCTTACTGCTCTTGCTCATCCTTTTCCTCCTCCTCCACCTCTCTGGTGTCCTCGACCTTTTCAATCACGTCTCTCTGGATCCATTGTTCCAAAACTGAATGAACTGACTCTTTTATCTCTCTATTGAAGGTTCTGATTGGTGTGTGATAAATTTTGATTCTTAGTGTTTCCACGTGGGTAACTGTGTGCTAATTGAGCTCAAGCTAGGCTGACTTGAGTGAACAATATTGAATGCTAGTGCTTTCTAAATTACAACATGGTGTAGGCAATGAGAAATAAGGTATTTGTGTCTAGACTTTTGCAGTGACAGTTCAACAAATCTGATTCATGTGTCAAAACAGGGAAATAGTGTTTATAGTTTAGGGAAATGGGTGTGCTTTTTGATAAATGGCGTTATGGTTTTGAAATTTTAGTTCAAAAGCCTGGTTATAGTGTTTAAGCAATCGAGAAAAACCATAATAAGATGATGACTTGAATCAGGTGTGTTTGATTAGGGAGACATGCAAAATGTGCAGTGTTGGGGGGCCTCCAGGAATGTGGTTGGGAATCCCTGATCTATGAGACCGAAAAGGATTTCTAATTCTGTGGCTCCCTCTGGTGGACAACAGCAACCAGCTGGCCTCCATTACATAAATTTATACAAAGATATAGAAACAGGTCCGGTTTCCACTAATTGAAACATACTTGCTTAAAGGAAATAGCTTTAATATATATTAATGTTTGAACCATGCAGGTAATGTATTGTGGTGTATTCTCTGAAGTACTGTCAGGGACTTGTGTATTTATTTTTAACTTTGTGTATTTTTTAATCTTTTGGTTTTAATTTACCCTTTTTTTCTTTTTATATGTTTATTTATTCATTCATTTACTTTTCATTAATAATATTCTAAGTAAATCTATGTAACAGTGTTCTGTTTATAAAGAAAAGTTCAATAAATACACATTTCAAATGTTTTGTTTTTCATGTTGTTAAGAGGACCAACGGCCATTTGCATGCTGCAAAGTTTCGGAAGTGACAGCTACATATAAATGCTGGATTCACTCTGCAAGGGACAGAAATATGACGTGTTAAAATAGTAACGCATTAAAACAATGTATAGGCAGACTAATAGATTAATAGAAAAATATTCGCAGCACAATATTTTTGAAATTCTATTCCAATTATTGGTAAAAGTGATGACTTAAAAAATCTTAAATGTCTCACTGTACACTGCTATGGTAGAGCCGTTTGCTTAGCCTATACCTGCACTTTACAAGAGCACCCTCAGTAATTTCAGAAGCACCCTCAGTGATTTGATTCTGGAACCGGGCCTGTGTAGAAATTCATTCCTACATATTCATTTCTTATTAGATTTACGCTTAGCTTTATAGTATCGTTTAGAGAACATTATCCAACACTGACAGGCAAGACAGACTGACAGAAACAGGTGAAATTCCAAATCCGTCCGCTTCTTCAGCACCATGGATTTATCATTTAGTGTTTTTGGAATAAAATTGCTAGTGAATTCATGTGTATGTTGCATTTCACTGATGTACATTTTTACGGTTGAGATACTGTTAGGTAGTAACCTAATTCGTTATAAATCTTGAAATACTTTGAAGCACAGACTTAGGTTTGGTCAAAAAGGAAATCAAAGCCAAAAATCTGAACAAGTTGTGTTCCTAAGGTTAGGCTGATATCTCAAAAAAAAGAGAGAGAGAGAGCTTTCAGTATTTTGTTTGGGTGCAGTACCAAACTTTTCCACTAGATGATATCCAGGCTCTATTGGTGACCATATAAGGACTCTTCCATTTCCATGAAATGGTTTGAGTGATCTGAACAATATTTCCATACTTTTCATACTGTTTATGAAGTAGACATCCTATTTAGAAATAGCATGGGCAGTTTGGCAGTATTTGATTTGAATTCTACCTCTAACAAACACAAATAGCTCAACATTATAGCTCACCGCTGCATTACAAATAGAGAATCTATCATTTTTTTCTGTTTTTTTCTCAAAAATAGAATGGATGTTATCTTTTGAACTCTTGGCATGAAAACAAACTGAGGTTTCTACCAATCTTTAATTATTTTTCATGTTAATCACTAATTCAAATTGTGTGAATTATTTATTCCTTGTGTAAATTATTTATTTCCTTGTGTGAGAATTATTTATTTCTTGTTGCAAATTAATATATTACTGCTCCTCTGTAATTTGTTTGTAAATCAGTCACAAAATTTGAAAACTACAGTTTGTAAGCTTTCAAATATAGTTTGTCAATATTACATACGATATTATTGTTTTATGGCAAACGCCCCACCGGTTAGGGGTTAACGTACAGGAATGCATCAAATTTTATAACATACACCTAATTCAGGATCAGTACATTACAGTTTTTCTCAATCGATTTGACACATTTCTCCAAACTCAGATCACTGTTCTCAAAACAGTTAACACAGTGATCTGAACACTTTGTAATTGTCCTAAATGGTTTGTACGTTTTCATTCATTTCACACAAATTGCAAATCATGTGAATCCTTTTCTCAAAACACTATGCACAAAGTTCTCAAATGTTTTCATAATAGTTACAGTTTTTTTCAGTCGCTAACATACTTTTGTCCAATCTGTAGTCACATTTTCAAAACTCTAAACACATTTAGCAGAACATCCGTCTGTTGTGGCCATACCATTAACACAATTCATGTCGTTTTCACACAAAATGCAGTCAATTAACACGTTTCTAAAATGCTTACATTTTCTTTTCATATAAGCTCACCCCATACCAAAATCATGGATCTTTTTCATCTTATTTGCAAATGCTTAAACACAGCATGTCAGAAATGAAGACCTAATGTTCCAATCTTTACAGTTTTTTACAGTCGCCAGGACACATTTCTCAATACTTAGGTCACTTTTTCAAAACTCTTCACACAGTGAGCACAACAGAAATCTATGTGGGCTAAACTGTGGATCATTTATCATTGCTTTGGCACAAAATGCATTCAATGACTACATCTTTCAAATGATATGAATTCTTTTCTCACTTCGACACAACCACCGCCAAAACTCTGTATACCTACATGCCAATTTGCACATGCTTACATACTGTTTTCAAAACTGTTAAACTTAAGTTCAAAACAGTCTGTTTGCTTGGTGAAAACCTTTGCTAGTGTTCTGAAAGTATGAGTTGATTTGAGACATGAATGAAGTGTTTTGGTAGATTTAGTGCATTTTGAATGTGAAGTTAACTGCTGTGCCAAGATGATAGTTGGTTAGGAGAACTGTGTGAAGAGTTTTGAAAAAGTGACCCAAGTATTGAGAAATGTGTCCTAGCGATTGTGAAAAACTGTAAATATAGGATAAAACCTATACTTTTGCAACAACAGCAGTACTGGAAAAGTACTGGAAAAAATATAAAACAAATACTGAAACAATTGATAAGCATTTTTAATTAGCAGATCACTTAAATATTTAGAAATAGCAGATTCCAATCTCATTTGGAGGCACAGTCAGGTGCTGAAGTTCTTTCCATTACATGGACACAAATAAAATAGGACTCTTTGAATCGGATTTGTTCAGTGTGGCTGAAGAACAACACAGAGGAGCAAAAAAAAAAAAAGTCTGGGTAAGGGAGAGGAATAGATGAAGGAGGAGAGGAGAAGTTAGATCAGGACAAGGGAGAAGAAGAGGTATGGGAGAGGAGGAAGAATGTGTGCTGGATTGTGCATCTCTATGGTTTTCCTTCTTACACATGTAGAACCTATGAAAGCTTATTTCTGCCATGAATAGAAAATAAAAAAATGTAATTGTGACTTTTTATCTCACAATTCTGACTTTTTTCTCTCAATTCCTAGTTTATATCTCACAATTCTGAGAAAAAAGAAAAAAGATGTAAACTCACAATTGCAAAATAAAAAATATTTTTGATAAAAAAAGTCACAATTACCTTTTATGCTTTTTTATTCTGTGGTGGAAAAAAAGCTTCCATAATAACCAAAGACCATGTATGTTGGATTTGTTGTTGATCAATGGCAGCAATTTCATGTTTTCATTTCAGTAAAAGCTTTATACTACAACGATTTTACTACAACAATTCCACTACCACTGTTCCATATTTACAAAATATGTGGTCTGCGTAGGGCACTAACTACCAAGGGGACACCATCCCAACCTCTATGGGGGCACCATCAACACCACACACCCAACCCCAGAAAGAGATTTCAACCAAGGGGGCAACTGAAGTTCAGCATAGGGGACACATTTGACCAGTGGCTGCCCTGAGCAATTCTGTTACTTTCTTCTTCTTCTCTTTTTCTACTGTACATTCTATAAAATAATGACTCACTTCTGTTGCCAAGAATGCACACATTCAGCACTCAACCAAAAATGTATAAAATGAATGGCTTACATGCATTATACTTTTACTGCAGTAAAAAGAAACTGAATTTTAAAAACTATGGATTTCATATTTTTTGCAGGTAGAACTGAAACATGACAAGTAATGCAGTTTTCATAATGCCATCAACTGTTAGTATTTTGACAGTCATTGCGCTTTGATTGACTATATGTTCATGTTGGATAGAAAACTAGTGCTATGTTTTGACAGAACGACTCGATTTTGAATCAGGTTTGCTGTGTTTTGATAGAGTTAGTATATGTTAAAAAAGGTTTTTAGCATTTTGAAATGTAGAGTTTGTGTTTATTTAACAAAATATGGTTTTGGGCAGAAAATTAACTATTTGGCTAATTGTGTGATGTGGGCGTGTTGCTGTGAGTTTAGTTTTAGTTTAGTTTAGAGTTTAGAAAAAGTACTTTAAGTATTGGTAAACGCTTGTTAGCAATTGAAAAAAACTGTAATACATCCAACCAAAATTTTAATAAATCAGGAAAAAACAAACAGCTTTTTTTATTGGCTTTACACAATTCCCAAACATTTATGTACCATTTGTCCAAACACAACAAACAAAACTCTGGAATTTGTCATATTATCAAATGCACGTGGTATGTTTTTACAGTTTTTCTCGATTGCTAAAACACTATAACCAGGCTTTTGAACTAAAATTTCAAAACCATAACACCATTTATCAAAAAGCACACCCAATTCCCTAAACTCTAAACATTACTCCCCTGTTTTGACACGAGTCAGATTTGTTGAGCCGTCACTGCAGAACTACACACAATTCCCTTAATTTCTTATTGCGTACACCATGTGGTCATTTTGAAAGCACCAGCATTCAGTACTGTTTATTCAAGTCAGCACAGCTTGAGCTCACTTAGCACACAATTCCCCAGATGAAAACACTAAGAGTCAAAATTGAACACACATCAATCAGATCCTTCAATAGATAGATAAAAGGGCCCGAATCAGTTCATTGAGTTTTGGAACAATGGATCCACAGAGAAATGAAGGAATAGGTCGAGGAGGGAGAGGAGGAGGAGGAGGAGGACAAGGAGGATGAGGAGGAAGAGGAGGATGAGGAGGAGGTGAAGAAGGAGGACGAGAACAAGGAAGGGGAAGGGCAAGGGCAAGGAGACAAGCAGTCTCGGATGAAATTCGAGCCACTTTAGTTGACCTTGTCCTTGTCCATGGTATGACTATGAGGGAGGCTGGGCAATGAGTACAGCCAAATTTGAGACGCTTCACCGTCGCCTCCATTATCAGAACCTTCAGGGAGGAAAACAGGTAGGTGTACTTACAGTAAGACTGCTCTGTACAGTAACTTTTGAGTGCTGTACTCTGTGCTGTGACAACACATACAGTACACTGTTGCACTATGCTACTGTACAAAAAATGCATCAAATTGCCTCGCATACAGATAGAGTTTCAGCTCTAATCTCGACAGAGGAGTTTATTTCGGCATGGTGGTGGAAAGTGTATGACCGAGAACCTTATATCTGTGTTCACCTCCTCCAGGCCATGGAAGAAGCCTGCCTAGACATATGCGTGCCAGGGGTGGATCAGGCAGTCATGTAGAGGATTTTACCCCCGCTCCTGGCTAGGGCCAATTGTGATGTGGATGAGATTCTCTGGCCTGACCCAGACCAAAGAGCTGCTGAGGCGGAATTATTTTTATTTTTATTATTTTATTATAATTTTTATTTTTTTACTGTGTTATGAATTAATAAAAATGTGCAATGTATACATTGGTTGTGTCTTTTGTGTTCATTATGAGAAAAGGTTTTTGAGGGAGGGGAACCAAAAGCAACATAACTTGTTACCAGTTTTGGAAATGTTGTTTTGAATTTATTGCACCAGTGTGTAAGACTATGTTGTAGTGTATGTGTTTCTGAGGGCTTGTGTGTGATGTCTGAGGGCAAAGTTTGGTTTTTCAGCAAGAGTGAATGGTTTTGAGTGTAGAGCTTCATTTTGACCTGAAAATAGGATGTTTGGGGAATTGGATGAGACGTTATGGATTTGTGTTTACTGTTTTGAGAATACGAGGCATAGTTTCAAGAAATGTGTTTAAGCAATCGAGAAAAACTGTAATTAGCCCCAAACTGATATCTGCTTAATTACAGTTTTTCTCAATCGATTTGACACATTTCTCCAAACTCAGGTCACTGTTCTCAAAACAGAAAACACAGTAATCTGAACACTTTGTAATTGTCCAAACAGGTTGTAAATTTTCCTTCATTTCATGCAAATTTTAAATCACATGCATCATTTTCTTAAAACACTGTGCACAAAATTCCCAAATGTTTTCACAGCAGTTCATACAGCCAACTAAAACTTTAATATATCAGGCGAAAACAATTGCAGCTCTTTTTATTGGTTTTACAAAAATCACAATCATTTGTGCACCATTTTTCTAAACACAAAAAACAAAACTGTTAAAATCTCAGTTGTACTTGGAATGATCTCAATTAGCCCCAAATAAATATCTGCTGAGTTAGTAATACACACAACACAGGAAATGCAAATTTCCTAATTGTTTACACAGCTATCTCAATTACAAAAACTATAAAAGGAGAAAGAAAAATAACAACAACAAAAAAAAGAAGAAGAAGAAGAATGGGAAAAGGAAAAGATGTAAGAGTGAGAGGCTTTGGAGGGGATAGAGGAAGGGTAAATACTGAGAGGGAGAGGAAGAGAAGAGGTAGAAAGAGATGAGGGGAAAGGAATAGATGTTATAGGAAGAGGAAATGGAGCAAGAAGAGTTGAGGATGTAGGAAGACGAGAAGAGGGAGGAGTAGAGGGAGAAGATATGGTAGAATGAAAGGCAATGGTATTAGTGGAAAGAGCAAGAGAAGAAATAAATTCATGTCATAAATTATGGTTTTTCCTTGAGAGAAGCTGGACAGATAGTTCAGCTCAATATAAACATTGTGCCACAGTCAATGTCCCTGGACAACAAATGCTCCAATCCACTGGTGGTGTGGCACACAACACTGTCTTGGTGCCGCACAACACAGAAAGCCTTTTAAATTGTTTAAACTCCCTCAATGAAATCAACTTTCCACAGGGTGATCAGGAGCAAACTGAGCGAAATTGTGTAGTTATGGGACAATTCACCATTCAGCACCAGTACAAGAGTGGATTGAGCATCACCCACATTTCAGGATGGTGTTCCTTCCAGCATATTCTTCTCTTGGATATGGAAAGCATATGATCACAACCCTTACAACCAAGTAAGTCTTCTTCAAGTGATGGAAGAGGCTTGTGGAGAAGTTGAGGCACAAGGATGGATCCAACATTCACTGCTTTTTTTCCCACAATGCATGACTCGTGAAAATATATGCTGAGATGTTGATTTGCCATTCTTTGGCCAGATGTAAATGAGAGGCAAGATCTATAAAGTTCATTGATTCAATGATTACAGTACATTTATTTATTTACTCTTTTTTTTATTATTATTATTATTATTATTATTATTATTTTTTGGTGAAAACTCATCGTTATACAACTAAATTTGTCATTAAAGAACTTTGAAGAACACAATTAAAGAACAAGAAAAACGTATTTTCATTCATGTATTTGTGTAGCTGAATTTGTTATCAAATCAACAGAGAACACACTTGTAGTTTTGTTGTTAGTTTTTATTTTTGATAAATGCATTAATAGAAAAAACTGCAGAGCTTCATTATGCAGTGAATACTGAACTGTTTTGCCAATATAAGAGTGTGTTTAGTTTGCTGTGTTAATTGTTTTGAGAGCAACTACATTCATTTGGAGAAATGTGTCAAATCGATTGAGAAAAACTGTAATAATACACACAACACAGGAAATTCAGTTTTCCTATCTGTTTACACATTTATCAGATAGGGAAAATATAAAAGGGAAAGTTTACATAGAGCAAGAAAATATGCAAGAGAAGAGGGAAATAAAGAGGTGTAAGTGTAAAGGTGGTGGTGTGGGTAGAGGAAGGGGTGTAATGAGAAGGAAAGGAAGAGTGGAACATATAGAAGGAGGTCATACTGTATATGAGGAGAGAGGAGGAAGTAAAAAAAGGAGGATTGGAGAAGAGCTGAGTACAGTGGAGGGCACTGGTGTAGTGGAAAGAGCAAGAGGAGAAATTGTAAGAAGACATGGACATAGTGAAAGTGGACAGCAGGGTGGAAGGGGAGGGAGGAGAAGTGGATTTGAAATCAGAATTACTCTAATTCAGTGTTTCTGAATCCTGGACCTGGGGAGCCCTATTTGAGGGTATTTTGTTTATAAGAAATTCAAGATAAAATACTTTGGCATTATGTTATGTTTGAATATATATATATAAACAAATTTTATAAATTTCTGTAGTTTTAAAGTTGTTGAGATAATTGAAAAACTTTTGCTCGGCAATTTGTATATTCTCAAATGTCAGGGTGGCACAACTGCAAATATTTTATTATCGACTGACAAAGTAATAACCTTAAGCCTGATACTGTAATGCAACATCCAGAGGACCCCAAAAGATCATTGTGGCAGAGTGAAAAGGGTTGTAGATATCTCTCAAATACTGATAAAAACAGCTAATTTCATGTATGGGTAGATATATATTTACAAATATTTGGTTAAAAAAAAAAGAAGAAAGAATTTAAACACTTTGAAATGTTATGTAACAACTGAAACTTGTTTAAACACATTGTTCATGACTCAAAAATATGCATTACATCAGTTTTTAAAGATTTTTTAAAAATACTGTTTTGAAGCTTTATTTGCTGAATTACTCATATAACAAAACCTGTTGGAAAAACATTTCAATAAACATGTATTTTTGTTAGTGTATTTATACATCCACAGCTGAAAATGTTCTAAAATCAATAGACAATACACCTGTAGTTTTGATGTTAGTATTTACTTTTAATAAATGCATTACTAGAAAAAAATTCAGTGCTTTATTTTGCAGTAGAATTGAACTGTTCGGCAAATGTAAGAAGTGTGTTTAGATCACTGTGTTAACTGTTTTGAGAGCAGGTACATTACTTTGGAGAAATATGTCAAATCGATTGAGAAAAACTGTAAGTGAATGTGTCTGGGATAGAAATCGTGTATGTTTATCAGTATATTGGATCCATGCATTACTGTAGTTCTTAAAGTGACAGAATCAGTATACGTTTTATTCATACAGTGAAGAATACGCAGTTTTATTTTTCTTACTTGAATGCTGCTTTTAGGTATACCTACTGTACATGGAAATTTTAAAGCAATTTATTTCATTTGTATCTTTCTTTTATTGTATTTGTGCTTGTTTTTTCTATGCAGATGTTATCATTGCCTTCTGCAAAAAAAAAAAAAAAAAAACGATTCAAGGAAAACAATTTTAAAAAACGTTATTTACAAAGATGGATGTGTGATATAGCGCAAGAATACAGATGTAATATTGCAACAAAATTTATATTTTTGTGCAAAAGATAAACATATGTGATATGTAATGAGAACATTTGGTTTAATCACCGAAACAACAGTATGTTCTTCTTTCAGTTTAGTACTTTTAACAATCAGTTCATTCAATAGCAAACAATGTAAGATACATGTTTCAAATCACCCTTGTTGCTGAAATAATTACACAGGCTACAGACGCCACATTAGAAAATACACTTACATTACCTAAATTACACAATTGACATAAAATCCATAATGTTTGTAATAGTATTTATTCACTCTGTTATCACAAGGTGTAAATTATGACACAGTCATAATGTTCTGTGCTAGAACAGAGTTTGTTGCCAATACAGTAAATGTTCTCACTGTACCATACGACTGAATCTATACTGTAGTTGATCTTTACAGATGAAGGGTCAGAGTTACAGTAATGTGGCAGTCTCTAGTAATCTGTTTACAGTATCACATGGCATATTATAATGTAAAACGATGCCATCCGTCTCCCTTCTTCTGATTCATCTCTGATCAATCTGAAGTTATACAGTCAATGACTGTTTCTTTTCCCTTATTCTGTCCTGCTGTGTTCACAAATTTCAAATCCTCCTGTATCTGTATCTCTCTCTCTCTTCTCTCTCTCTTTCTCTCACACACACACACGCACACACACACACACACACGCACACACGTTGGTTGTTTTAGATTTTCAAAAAAGATCATTCTGTATGATTTATAAACTGTTTTCTTCATGGGGACCAAAAAAAATGTCCAAACAAGGTCTAAAATTACCATCCTTGTTGGGACATTTGGTTCACAATGCAGTGTTTACCACGACCACACACACTTTGAAAATTGTGGTCATCATCTAAGATAAATTGCTTATAATTCATTACATTTGGTTATCCATATCGGAAATTTTATATAGAAACTATGCCTATAGAATCTGTATCTATAGAAATCTATAGGTGTACCAAATGATCCACTGATTAACCATTAAGATCAATTGGATTAAATAATAGACAAATGTATTAAACTAAACGAAAAGAGATGCAAATCAAAAGTTTGATAGTAATAGCATTATGAAAGGCAGTTACTGTGAATGAAATATTTATATAGATGAAACACTTATTTTGTGTTGTGAAAAGGATACTTTGTGATTTTGTGTATTGTACTAACACAATTGAAAATATGCTGAAATGTTTGAAAAATGAAAATGTACCAGTTGCTTGTGAAAATTGCACCAAAGCAATTTTTTAAAAAAAACTGTAAAACCAAACTATTTATTTTTTTACTGTAAGCATTTGTGGTTGTGAATATAGTATTACACAGTACGAATGAAAAGAAATACATCAACCATGTGCAGATGGACAGAAACAATGGCTGTGTTTGAAAAAGGAAAAGATACTTCCTGTTAGATTTTTGTGTGTTGTGTTTTGCAAAAAGTGTTTTATGAAATTGAAAACTGAGTCGAAGGCCAAGAATTAGTGTATGGTTTTGCAGATTTGGTGTGTGGTTCTGGTGTTTGAGTGTCAGGTTTCAGAAATTGTGTGACAAGTAAGGATTTTGTGTATAAGCAGTTGAAAAAACTGTAACACAAAGTTAGTGAAACCTGACACTCAAGGAGCAAAACCTTAGCCCAGATCTGCACAACTATAAGCACATTCTCATCCTCACACTTTTTGCAAAACACTACACACAGTGTTTTGCAAAACTACATTAACAAAAACTTCTCTACATTAGACACAGAAATCTAACATGTTGTCACTTCTGCCATTTCAAAGCACTGCTTTCCAAAATACCACACCTATATGAACCAATTTATCAAACACTGCCATCTGTTGTGCAGATACCGAGCTTACAGTTTTTTACGATTGCTTACACACTAAAATTAAAAATAACGCACAGTTACTGAAACCTTACACACGCAAAACCTTAGCTCAGATCTGCACAATTTATGAGCACATTCTCAGCCTCACACTTTTTGCAAAACACTACACACATTGTTTTGCACAACACTAAACACACTTCTCTACATTAGACACAGAAATCTAACATAATGTCACTTTCAAGGATACTGCTTTCCAAAATACCACACCTAAAACCAATTGATCAAACATTGCCGTCAGGTGTTCAGACACTTAGGTGCTTAACTGTAAACTCAACAATCAGATGCAAGTACTAAAAAAAGGCAAAAGGTGAGTTTATGTGTCTTCAAGAAAATGGAAGGCAATGTTGCAGTAAGAGGGAGAGGAAGAAACATCATTGGCCACAGAGCTATTTTGAATGTCCCGGGCCAACGTGGTGGTAACATCACAATGTATGTTGCAATCACGCAGAATGGGGTCCTCCACCAGCATGCCAACTTACAACACGGCCCACATATTCACATTTTAGAAAGACTACACAAAATCGTCACAGCAGAAGACCAAATGGATGCAAATTTCAACCTATCTGCTCTGGTCCAAAACTGGGTTTCATTAGCATCCACAATTTTCACTGCAATACCTACCATATTGTCCCTTCCTTAAACCCATTGAGGAGGGTTTTTCTTTTTTTTTTTTTTTTTTTGGCATGGAAGGTTTACAATCTCCAGCCCTATGTCAGGATATGCCTCATTCAAGCCATGGAGAAGGCCTGGCCTAATTGATGCAGGGTCTGTGCAAGGATGGATTCAAGAAGATTCTTCCCTCGCTGTCTTGCGAGAGAGGACATCGCCTGTGATGTGGATGAAGTGCTATGGCCAGATCCAGCTAGGCGAAGAGATGATGCTTAGGTGTTTTTTCTATTTTTTTTTTTTTTTTTTTTTCATTTCAAATCATGCTTTTGTTTTGTCTCCACAAATGTTTTTGTTCGTGTAATATATTGTATTTAGAATATGTTCTTATTTTCAGTGCAAAATGCAACCTTTGGAAAGGCATGGATGTATTGAATGGTTTTACAATGTAGTGAGAAATAAATATTTTCATCAATGTGCAGTACTGGTCTTGTGTGTTTTTTTGTTTGTTTGTTTGTTTTTTTTTTTTTGTTTTTTTTGTCAATATATTCATGTACTTTAACAATATCTCTGAAAAAATAAAACCCAGACTATATCATTAGAAAAGTATAAAAGTTACAAGTGTTTAAGATTGAGCACAGCACTGTGTAAATGAATCAAACAGAATAAGAATGTATGAACCATGTGTGTTCCATACAGTGTCAAAGTTGGGTTTTGTTAAATTACAGTTTTTTACGATTGCTTACACACTAAAATTAAAAATAACACACAGTTACTGAAACTCTACACTCAAGGAGCAAAACCTTAGCCCAGATCTGCAGAACTATAAGCACATTCTCAGCCCCACACTTTTTGCAAAACACTACACACGTTGTTTGCACAACACTAAACACACTTCTCTACATTAGACACAGAAATCTAACATAATGTCACTTCTTTGCCATTTCAAGACCCTGCTTTCCAAAATACAACCCCTATAAACCAATTGATCAAACATGGCCGTCAGGTCTGCAGACACTTAGGTGCTTAACAGTAAACTCAACAATCAGGTGCAAGTACTATAAAAAGGCTAAAGGTGAGTTTATGTGTCTTCAAGAAAATGGAAGGCAATGTTGCAGTAAGAGAGAGAGGGAGAAACATCATTGGCCACAGAGCTATTTTGAATGTCCCGGGACAACATGGTGGTAACATCACAATGTATGTTGCAATCACGCAGAATGGGGTCCTCCACCAGCATGCCAACTTAGGCCCTTACAACACGGCCCACATATTCACATTTTAGAAAGACTACACAAAATCGTCACAGCAGAAGATGGATGCAGAGCAGATGAGATACATTGTCATATGGGACAATATAAATTAAATTTCCACCTATCTGCTCTGGTCCAAAACTGGTTTAATTAGCGTCCACAGTTTTCACTCCAATACATCCCACCATACTGTCCCTTCCTTAAACCCATTGAGGAGGGTATTTTTTTTTTTATTTATTTTTTTTTTTTGGTATGGAAGGTTTACAATCTCCAGATATGCCTCATTCAAGCCATGAAGAAAGCCTGACCTAACTGATGCAGGGTCTGTGCAAGGATCAAGAAGATTCTTCCCTCGCTGTCTTGCGAGAGAGGACATCGCCTGTGATGTGGATGAAGTGCTATGGCCAGATCCAGCTAGGCCAGAGATGATGCTTAGGTGTTTTTTCTCTTTTTTTCATTTAAAATCATGCTTTTGTTTTGTCTGCATAAATGTTTTTGTTCGTGTAATATATTGTATTTAGAATATGTTCTGATTTTCAGTGCAAAATGTAACCTTTGGAAAGGCATGGATGTATTGAATGGTTTTACAATGTGATGAGAAATAAATATTTTCATCAATGTGCAGCACTGATCTTGTGTGTTTTTTTGTTTGTTTGTTTGTTTGTTTTTTGTCAATATATTAATGTACTTTACTCTAACAATATCTCTGAAAAAATCAAACCCAGACTATATCATTAGAAAAGTATAAAAGTTACAAGTGTTTAAGATTGAGCACAGCAGTGTGTAAATGAATCAAACAGAATCAGAATGTATGAACCATGTGTGTTCCATACGGTGTCAAAGTTGGGTTTTGTTAAATTAATGTAAAGTTTTGAATGAAGTGTTTCATTTTGCAAAAGAACTGAGGTGTTCTGCTACTTGTGTGTGTGGATCTGTGAATTGTGTGTAGTGTTTTGACAAAATGAGCCTTGTTTTTAAAATTGTGCTTAAGCAATCATAAAAAACTGTAATGTAAAGTTTTGAATGACGTGTTTCATTTTGCACAAGAACTGAGGTGTTCTGCTACTTGTGTGTGTGGATCTGTTAATTGTGTGTAGTGTTTTGACAAAATGAGCCTTGTTTTTAAAATTGTGCTTAAGCAATCGTAAAAAACTGTAATTGTAAACTCAACAATCAAGAGTAAGCACTATAGGCAACAGGTGAGTTTACCTGTCTTCAACAAAATTGGAAGGCAACATTACAGAGGAAGAGGAAGAGGGAGAAACATCACTGGCCACAGAGCTATTTTTAATAATGTGTGCTACAATCACGCAGAACAGCATCCGGCATGCAACCTTAGGTCCTTATAACACGGCCCACATACTCACATATTTAGACTGACTACACAACATTGCTCTGCATCCATTCTTCTGCTGTGACAGATGAAATACATTGTCATCTGGGACAATGTATCTTTCCACCGATCTGTTCTGTTCCAAAACTGGTTTTATGAGCACCACAGTTTTCACTCCAATACCTCCCACCATACTCTCCCTCCCTTAACTTGAGGAGTTTGGAATTGCGGTATATCCCTCATTCAAGCCATGGAGAAGGCCTGTGACCTAACTGATGCAGGGTCTGTGCAAGGATGGATTTGCCATTCAAGAAGATTATTCTCTCACTGTCTTGCAAGAGAGAACATAGCCTTGATGTGGATGAAGTGCTATGTCCAGATCCAGCGATGATGCTGAGGTGTTTTTTTTTTTTTTTTTAATTCATGCTTTCGTTTTGTCTCCACAAATGTTTTTGTTCTTGTACAATATTGTATTTAGAATATGTTCTGATTTTCAGTTCAAAATGCAACCTTTGGAAATGCATGGATGTATTACAATGTGGAGAGAAATAAACATTTTCATCAATGTGAAATGAATGATCTAATGAATGACGTCTAATGAATGATCTGTAGTGTTTATATATTTTCATCAAACATTTTCATCAATGTGTCTTGTGTGTTTTGTTTGATGTACATATTCATCTACATATTCATGTAGTTTACTCAAACAATATCTCTGAAAAAAATCAAACCCAGATTATATCATTAGAAAAGTAGAAATGTTACAAGTGTTTAAGATTGAGCACAGCAGTGTGTAAGTGGTTCAAACAGAATCAGATTGCATGAACCATGTGTGTACCATACCATCAAAATTGGGTTTTGTTAAATTTTTGTATAGTTTTGAATAAAGTGTTTCATTTTGCAAAAAGACTGAGATGTTCTGCTACTTGTGTGTGTGGATCTGTGAATTGTGTGAGGTGTTTTGACAAAAGGAGCCTTGTTTTTAAAATTGTGCTTAAGCAGTCGTAAAAAACTGTAAACTTTTGAGCTTTTGCAGTTGGACTACTGTATTTTTACAGTATGCAAATGCTGAATATACAGACATTCAATGCTATATAATATTCAGTACAATACTACACTTGCAGTGCATACACAATTTGTTCACCTTACTACTGTGAGTTTACTACAATTACTATACTTTTTTTTATGTAATTGCAAAATTTGTTTACTGGATGTTTGGGATGCCGTTTTCTCCATTTTTTGATGCAGCGTCTAATGAATGATCTGTAGTGTTTATATTTTGACTGGCTGTGTGTATGATCTGAAAGCATTATTTGATTTTGAGCACAGATAAAATGGTTCTGAGGCAATTGTTTGATTTTGCCGGAAGAGTCAGTGGTTCTCTGAATGTAGCTGAAGATTTGGTTTTGTGTTTAAGGTTTTGAGAAAGTGGCTGATGATTTTGAGAAATGTGTTTTAGCAATTCAGAAAAACTGTAATAAAGATCATGTAAATAATCCTAAATGATATGTTGTTCTTTATTTCAGAACATTTAAGGACTGTTTAATAAACATTTAATGACTTTATTTCAGGAGGTTTATCTTCCTTCATAAAAAGCCATGTAAATTGCCCTAAATTATTGTTCTTTATTTTTTGAACATTTATTTGCCCTCATAGAAGTCATGAAAGTCCTAAATGACTGTTCTTTATTTTAGAATGTTTATCTGCCTTCACAAAAGCCATGCTGATAATCCTAAATGACTGTTTGCTATTTTAGAACATTTATTTGCCTTTATAAAGGTCATGTGTATCCGAATTGTCTTATTTGTATTGCTAATTTTTTTTTATTTTTTTTTTATGTTTATTCATTAGAATTTTAGTGCTCCAAAATATTTTTTAAATACATTGTTGTTTTTTTAAAAGTAACATTGATTAAACAACAGTTCAATAAACAACAAATTACTGAGTAACCTTGATAGATAAAGCACGTTCTGTTTTGGCTCCATCAAATAAAAGTGTTCAAAGAGAAGAACCGCTGCGTCTCCGATCAACACGGTGTTTTGCTCCTCAAAGAATCAACGTATTTGAAAGAATCAAAGGAGTAAATGATTCAATTAGGCTATCTGTTCATAAATAGCCTACAGTCGTGTGCTAAGTTAACCCTTATAAGCTATTAGGGGTCTTTTTTTTTTCTTTCTTTCTTTTTTTTTTTTTTTTTTACCCCAAATGACGTTTCATCTAAATGGCATGAGACTTGATGTTGTGGTTGACGCTTGCAGAATTAGCATTTTGAACGAATCGCTTGAATGAAGGATTCAACTCACTCATTAAGACAGTGACTTGCCGCCACCTACTGGCGGTTTTAGTTTCTAATCAAAAAAGTAGACTAATATTTAAAAAAAAACATTCAGTATTTCTACATTAAAAAATGTTACATTTAAAACATTAATTAAACTAAAGTAAACAGTAGCTTTGTGAATCTAAAGATGAATTTTGTTGATACTGATTTCATTTGATTGGTTATAGCCAGTGTCTTTTTTATTCTTGATTAAATTTAAGAATCTGACATAATACAGATTTGACAATACATTTTAAAAAATATTGTTCTTCTCTGGCTTTATTGCTCAGTGTTATTGTTATTCAGGGATTTGAGATTCTCTCAAATGAGAGTGCACATCCTGTATTTTATTGTATTATAATGACTATTTGATATTACCTCCAAACTTTGACTAGGCTAGGCCCCATGTTGAATATAAAATGTTCTAGGAACCTCAAAAGCATATTTATTTTTTGTATATTTTTGTTAATTTATAGTTGAGGTCATTTGTACCGTAGGTAGGGCCCAAACATAAACTGAAGCCCAGGGGCCCTGAGCCCACTAAGTCCTGCCCTGACTGAAATGAACAAACTTTGGGAGGATGTTCTTTTTTACAGTATTAATTCTGCCAGCCAGGGACAAATGAAAAAAAGGGAAACACTGACCCACTCTTCAAAGTCTTTCTGAACCTGTAGCAGTAGATTATCAAAGTTAAACTCTTAAAAGTACACTAGTAAGTACTTTGCAACACTGTAACGACACTTTATTACTGCCACTTGGACACTGAGACTTCTACTCAGTTTCTCACTCAGGTCTACTTACTGCTTTTAGTACTTTTAACACTTTCATGTATTTGCAGTAGCACACTTGTATTTACTCATCTCTGCGTCACTTTACCACTGTCACTTTTTACTGCCACTTCGGACACAAAGATTTCTAAGTATTTTCACTCAGGTCTAGTGAGACAGCCAACAGTGAGTTTAGCCAACCCTTTATTGTATTTGTCACTGCCACTTATTTCTGTTATTGCTTTGACTATGTTTTATTGTTTTGTCTACGTTTTATTGTTCTGCCTGCGGAAAAGCACGTCACTTTACAGTTTTTAACAATTGCTACCAAGCGTTTACCAATACTTAAAGTACTTTTTCTAAACTCTTAACACAGCAACACACCTACATCACACAACTGGCCAAAAATAAGTAAGCTCTTTTCATTACTTGGACATACAGTTAAAAAAAAAAAAAAAAGGACTCTTTAAAATTGACGGTGTTTTGCTCCTCAAAGAATCAACGTATTTGAAAGAATTAAAGGAGTAAATGATTCAATTAGGCTATCTGTTCATAAATAGCCTACAGTCGTGTGCTAAGTTAACCCTTATAAGCTATTAGGGGTCTTTTTTTTTTCTTTTTCTTTTTTTTTACCCCAAATGACGTTTCATCTAAATGGCATGAGACTTGATGTTGTGGTTGACGCTTGCATTATTAGCAGAATTAGCATTTTGAACGAATCGCTTGAATGAAGGATTCAACTCACTCATTAAGACAGTGACTTGCCGCCACCTACTGGCGGTTTTAGTTTCTAATCAAAAAAGTAGACTAATATTTAAAAAAAAACATTCAATATTTCTACATTAAAAAAATGTTACATTTAAAACATTAATTAAACTAAAGTAAACAGTAGCTCTGTGAATCTAAAGATGAATTTTGTTGATACTGATTTCATTTGATTGGTTATAGCCAGTGTCTTTTTTATTCTTGATTAAATTTAAGAATCTGACATAATACAGATATGACAATACATTTTAAAAAATATTGTTCTTCTCTGGCTTTATTGCTCAGTGTTATTGTTATTCAGGGATTTGAGATTCTCTCAACTGAGAGTGCACATCCTGTATTTTATTGTATTATAATGACTATTTGATATTACCTCCAAACTTTGACTAGGCTAGGCCCCATGTTGAATATAAAATGTTCTAGGAACCTCAAAAGCATATTTATTTTTTGTATATTTTTGTTAATTTATAGTTGAGGTCATTTGTACCGTAGGTAGGGCCCAAACATAAACTGAAGCCCAGGGGCCCTGAGCCCACTAAGTCCTGCCCTGACTGAAATGAACAAACTTTGGGAGGATGTTCTTTTTTACAGTATTAATTCTGCCAGCCAGGGACAAATGAAAAAAAGGGAAACACTGACCCACTGTTCAAAGTCTTTCTGAACCTGTAGCAGTAGATTATCAAAGTTAAACTCTTAAAAGTACACTAGTAAGTACTTTGCAACACTGTAACGACACTTTATTACTGCCACTTGGACACTGAGACTTCTACTCAGTTTCTCACTCAGGTCTACTTACTGCTTTTAGTACTTTTAACACTTTCATGTATTTGTTACTGCACTCTTGTATTTATTCATCTCTGCGTCACTTTACCACTGTCACTTTTTACTGCCACTTCGGACACAAAGATTTCTAAGTATTTTCACTCAGGTCTAGTGAGACAGCCAACAGTGAGTTTAGCCAACCCTTTATTGTATTTGTCACTGCCACTTATTTCTGTTATTGCTTTGACTATGTTTTATTGTTTTGTCTACGTTTTATTGTTCTGCCTGCGGAAAAGCACATCACTTTACAGTTTTTAACAATTGCTACCAAGCGTTTACCAATACTTATATACCAATATACCAATACCAATACCAATACTTAGTACTTTTTCTAAACTCTTAACACATACATCACACAATTGGCCAAAAATAAGTAAGTTCTTTTCATTACTTGGACATACAGTAAAAAAAAGGACTCTTTAAAATTGATTTTGTTCAGTGTGGATGCTGAACAACTCAGAGGATCAGAGAGAGAAAAAATAATGTCTGGGTGAGGGAGAGGGAGAGGAATAGCTGATGGAGGGAGAGGAGAAGAAGAGGTAGGGGAGAGGAGAAAGAATGTGTGCTGGATTGCATCTTTATGTTTTTTCCCCTTACACATGTAGAACCTATGAAAGATTATTTCTGCCATGGAATAGAAAATAAAAAGGTAATTGTGACTTTTTATCTCAGATGTCTGACTTTTTTTTTCTTGCAATTGTGAGTTTATGTTTCACAGTTCTGTAAACTCGCAATTGCAAGACTAAAATTCTGAATTGTGAGATAAAAAGACTCAATTAGCTTTTATACTTTTTTATTCCATGACAGAAACAAGCTTCCACAGTAAACAAAAGGCCATGTTTGTTGGAAATTTTTTTTTTGTTTGTTTGTTTTTTGTTAATCATTGGCATCAATTTCATGTTGCTAACTAATAAAGCGTATATGCAGAATATGCGGTCTGCGTAGTAGAGCTACTCGCTCATTAAGGAGGCACCATCCCACTCTCCACTGGGGCACCATTGACACCACACACCCCCTGGAAAGCAGTTTCAACCAAGGGAGCAACTGCAGTTCCGCATAGGAGACCCATTTTACCAGTGGCTGCCCTGAGCAATTCTGTTTCTTACTCCGTTTTTTCTACTGTACATTCTATAAAGTAATGACTCATCATGTATGCCTGAGCCTCGTCACAAGCGTTTCATTTCACAGTATTCCCCAGTGTTACAGTTTTTTACAATTGCTAACATACTTTTGTCCAATCTGTAGTCACATTTTCACAATAAGTAAGTTCTTTTCATTACTTGGACATACAGTAAAAAAAAGGACTCTTTAAAATTGATTTTGTTCAATGTGGCTGCTGAACAACTCAGAGGATCAGAGAGAGAAAAAATAATGTCTGGGTGAGGGAGAGGAATAGTTGATGGAGGGAGAGGAGAAGAAGAGGTAGGGGAGAGGAGAAAGAATGTGTGCTGGATTGCATCTTTATGTTTTTTCCCCTTACACATGTAGAACCTATGAAAGATTATTTCTGCCATGGAATAGAAAATAAAAAGGTAATTGTGACTTTTTATCTCAGATGTCTGACTTTTTTTTTCTTGCAATTGTGTTTATGTTTCACAGTTCTGTAAACTCGCAATTGCAAGACTAAAATTCTGAATTGTGAGATAAAAAGACTCAATTAGCTTTTATACTTTTTTATTCCATGACAGAAACAAGCTTCCACAGTAAACAAAAGGCCATGTTTGTTGGAAAATTTTTTTTGTTTGTTTGTTTTTTGTTTTGTTTTTTGTTAATCATTGGCATCAATTTCATGTTGCTAACTAATAAAGCGTATATGCAGAATATGCGGTCTGCGTAGTAGAGCTACTCGCTCATTAAGGAGGCACCATCCCACTCTCCACTGGGGCACCATTGACACCACACACCCCCTGGAAAGCAGTTTCAACCAAGGGAGCAACTGCAGTTCCGCATAGGAGACCCATTTCACCAGTGGCTGCCCTGAGCAATTCTGTTTCTTACTCCTTTTTTTCTACTGTACATTCTATAAAGTAATGACTCATCATGTATGCCTGAGCCTCGTCAACAGCGTTTCATTTCACAGTATTCCCCAGTGTTACAGTTTTTTACAATTGCTAACATACTTTTGTCCAATCTGTAGTCACATTTTCAAAACTCTAAACACAATTAGCACAACATCCGTCTGTAATGACCATACCATTAACACAATTCATGTTGTTTTCACACAATATGCAGTCAATTACAGTTTTTTTATTCGCTTTGGTACTATTTTCACAAGTAAGGTGTACATTTTCAAAAATCTTAGTACAAAAATCCAAACTGATCACACTTCTAACACAGCTAGTCATTCTTTCAAAGTCTGATCTCATGTTTCATTCTAGTTGTACATATTTTCATTCTACATAATCACTGTTTCAAAACACAAGATTATTGTAATATGTAATGATGAGAACATTTGGTTTAATCACCGAAACACAACAGTATGATCTTTCAGTACTTTTACAGTTTTTTTTAATTGCTTTGGTGCAATTTTCACAAGCAATTGGTACATTTTCAAAACTCTTAGTACTAATATCACAACAGATCATCAAATGTGCACTTATTTCAAACATTTCAGCATATTTTCAATTGTGTTAGTACAATACACAAAATCACAAAGTTTCCTTTTCACTACACAAAATAAGTGTTTCATCTATATAAATGTTTCATTCACAGTAACTGCCTTTCATAATGCTATTACTATCAAACTTTTGATTTGCATCTCTTTTCATTCAGTTTAATACATTTGTCTTATTTAATCTAACTGAACTTAATGGTTAATCAATTAATCATTTGGTACACCCATAGATTTCTATGGATATTGATTCTATTGGCATAGTTTCTATAGAACTTATTTGCAATTTCTGATATGGATAACCAAATGTAATGAATTCTTTTTACATTATAAGCAATTTATTTTAGATGATGACCACAAAGTGTGTGTGCATGTTTGGTCCTGGTAAACACCAGGAAACGTAAACGTTGTGAACCAAATGTCCCAACAATGATGGTAATACCAGTAATTTTAGACCTCGTTTGGACATTTTTTATTTTATTTTATTTTATTTTTTTGTCCCCATGAGGAAAACAGCTTATAAATCATATGAAATTATATTTTTATAAAATGTAAAACTGCAGAAAGTTTTCTGTGATGGGTAGGTTTAAGGGTAGGGTTAGTGTAGGGGGATAGAATAAAAATTATTACGCCTATGGAGAGTCCCTGTAAACCACATATACCAACGTGTGTGAGAGAGAGAGAGAGAGAGAGAGAGAGAGAGAGAGAGAGAGATACAGATACAGATACAGATACAGAGAAATTTTAAATTTGTGAACACAGAGCAGGACAGAGTACAAGGAAAAAGAAACAGTCATTAACTGTATAACATCAGATTGATCAGAGATGCATCAGAAGAAGTGAGACAGATGGCATTGTTTTACATTATAGTATGCTATGTGATACTGTAAACTGTAAAAGGCATTACCATGGTAGAGACTGCCACATTACTGTAACTTATCCTTCATCTGTAAAGGTCAGTTACAGCATAGATTCAGTCATATGGTACAGTGAGAACATTTACTGTATTGGCAGCAAACTCTGTTCAACACAAAACCTCATGACTGTGTCATACTTCACACCTTTTGATAACACACTGAATAGATACTATTACAAACATTATGGATAACAGTAGATATTATAGGATGAAACACGCACACATTCATATTCACACTCACCTACAGGCAAACTTACAGTTTCCAATTCACCTTTCCTGTATGTCTTTGGATTGTGGGGGAAACCCTGAGGAAACAACACGGGGAGAACATACAAACTGCACACAGAAAGGCCACCTGCACAGCTGGGAGTCCAACACTGCACATACATCATTATACTGTACATGTTTTTGATGACATATTTCTGGTCTTATTTACAAATGCTTAAACACAGCATGACAGAAATGAAGACCTAATGTTCCAAACCTTAAATATAGTATAGTAATATAGCCTCCACTTCTGCAACAACAGTAGCTCAAAAGTACTGAAAAAATATATATTAAAAAAATTGAAACAACTGATAAGCATTTTTAGGTAACTGAAAATTGAGAAATAGCTGAGAAATAGCTGATTCCAATCTCAGTCAGGTGTTGAAGTTCTTTCCATTACTTGGACGTACATAGTAAAAAAAGGGACTTTTTGGTTTTGTTCAATGTGGATGCTGACAACTTAGAGGAGCAGAGAGAGAAAAAATAATGCCTGGGCGAGGGAGAGGAAGAGTTGAAGGAGAAGAGGAGTAGTTGGATCAGGACAAGGGAGAAGAAGAGTTTGGGGAGAGGAGGAAGAATGTGTGCTGAACTGTGCATCTGTATGTTTTTCCCCCTTACACATGTGGGACCTATGAAAGCTTATTTCTGCCATGGAATAGAAAATACAAAAGGTCATTGTGACTGAATTGTGAGCTATAAAACTAGCAATTGAGAGAAAAAAGTCAGAATTGTGAGATGTAAACTTGCAATTGCAAGAAAAAGTCACAATTACCTTTTATACTTTTTTTTTATTCTGTTGTGGAAAAAAAGCTTCCATAGTTAACCAAAGACCATGTATGTTGGATTTGTTGTTGATCAATGGCAGCAGTTTCATGTTTTCATTACAGTAAAAGCTTCATGTAAACCTTTTACTACAACAATTCCATATACAACTGTTCCATATACGCAGAATATGCAGTCTGCATAGGGCACTAAAGGGGGCACCATCAACACCCCACCCAACCCCCAGAAAGCAATTTCAACAGAGGTGGCAACTGAAGTTCTGCATAGCGGACCCATTTGACCAGTGGCTGCCCTGAGCAATTCTGTTACTTTCTTCTTCTTTTTTTCTACTGTACATTCTATAATGTAAATGACTCATTCACTGTTGCTATGTTGCCAAGAACGCACACATTCAACACTCAACCAAAAATTTAAAATGTACATGTAAGCATTCTACTTTTACTGCAGTAAAAGGAAATTTAATTATAAAAACAATAGATTTCATATTGTCTGCAGTAGAACTGAAACATGACAAGTAATGCAGTTTTCGTAATGCCATCAACTGTTAGTATTTTGACAGTCATTGCGCTATGATTGACTATATGTTCATGTTGGATAGAAAATTAGCGCTAGAGTTTTGACAGAATGACTCGATTTTGAATCAGGTTTGCTGTGTTTTGATAGAGTTAGTATATGTAGAAAAAGGTTTTTAATATTTTGAAATGTAGAGTTTGTATTTATTTAACAAAATACGGTTTGGGGCGAAAATTAGGCTAACTATTTAGCTAATTGTGTGATGTAGGTGTGTTGCTGTGTTAAGAGTTTAGAAAAAGTACTTGTAAGTACTTGTAAGTATTGGTAAACGCTTGTTAGCAATTGTAAAAAAAAAAAAAAAAAAAAAAAAAATCTGTAAGTAAAATTAAAACCAAATTTTCGTTGACAGCTAAATAAATGCTTTAGATAATAGTAATGCTCTGGCACCATCTAGCCGTCAGAAAAAACTATAACACACAGCCGAATAGGCTTTCTAAATGCGCGATTTATTAACGAAATTACAGCATGATAAACAATAATAATAATTTAAAAAAAAATGCTAGGTTGTTTAAACCCAAATTTTGGGTCAAATATGGACAAACCCAACCACTGGGTTACATATGTTTAATTACATTTTTAACCCAACGGTTGGGTTTGTCCATTTTGACCCAAATCAACAACACAGCATTTTTTAGAGTGAAGAAGGCTTAGGTAAACATACGAAAATACATCAATAATTCTCTATATAAGCTAATTTTAGACTAATGGGCATTAAAGTACCTGTCACACAACAGCTTGTAATACTGAACAGGAATTTGTATTTCTTATTTAATCTAATGTCTTATTAAACTACGCATAAGAACGTTTTTTGATTATTGATGTGTATCAACACAAACCGAAAGTTACATTTCATCATTTCATTCTAACGAAACACGGTGGAGACCTGGACTGGAGTTATTGCTTTACGACTTTGCTTTGTCAAGACCAAATAAGAAATTAAAATGTTACAAAAGAGTTTGTATTTATTTTTAACAAAATATGGTTTGGGGCAGAAAATTAACTATTTAGCTAATTGTATGTATATGTGTTGCTGTGTTAAGAGTTTAGAAAGAGTACTTTAAGTATTGGTAAACGCTTGTTAGCAATTGAAAAAAACTGTAAAATATTTCCACATGAATATTTCCAAAGAAATATTCACGTTATGGTAAATTATCGTCATGTTTATTTTATGTAGTGATGAGCAAGGGGGGCCCCTGGTGGTTCGGGGTCCCTACGCAACTTGCGTAGCTTGCATATAGGGAGCATATATGATTTCATTACCGTCTGTACAAAAGGGGAAAACTTAGGAATAATGTTGTACTGTAATGTAATGTAACATACTGAATTCTAAACAACAGAGGGCTGCCATTCATGTTTTCATGTAAATCTTATAAACCTGTTATTAGTGTTTTTAGGTCTTTGTTTTATGAGTGTCTTTGGGGTGAAAACCTTTGAAGATTGAGTTGATTTGAGGTACATATTAAATGTTTTGGTATAGTGCATTTTAAATGCGAAATTAACTGCTATGTAATTGAGACATGGAAAGTGAAAGTGTGCTAATTATTGAGAAATGTGTCGATTGTAAAATAAATAAATAAATAAATAAATAAAGAAAGAACTCAAGAACCTATGTGTTATAGAAGGGATAACACATAGGCTCTACTTTCATAGCAAGCAATAACATTCTTGTTGTGCACAGATACAACAAAAGGTATATCTTAATTGCTTTGCAAAAAAACATCACATCAGTTAAAATAAATATTCTCAAGAAGTGCAAGCTCCTCTCATTCCAATGCATAAAAAGAACTAGTTGTTTTAAGTAGTTGTTTACTCTCCATAGAAATTCCAAACATATGTCTTAACTGGTTTGGAAAAAAAACAACTATAGTTGCAATAAACATTTTCACAAAGTCCGAGTCCCACTCGTTGAATACTCCACTCCACACTATTTCTCGTTACGATAGAAGCGTTAACATGTTGCAGAAATGAGAAATGGCTTTTTTCACTGCATTGCAAGTACTAACTTTCAATTGCAAGAATCATTCTCAATAAGTCCAAGCTTCTTTTAATTGCATTGATGAAAGCGTTGACAAATATGAGATGTTTTATCATTGGCTACATTGCTCAGAATAGCCTATTCCTGCTGTTAATGGAACATGAGAAAATGCTTTTTGCCTTGCATATTAAGCATAAATTCACTGCATAAAAAAAACCATTAAACTATTTCTCGCTGTGATAGAAGCCATAACACATGTTTTCTTTCATAGTATTGCATACAAGCAATTTTATGAGAAACGGCTTTCTGACTTGCAAATAAGCCCTTGTATTTCTTTGCATACAAGAAGAACTAATTCCTGCTGTAATAGAAACGATAACGAACATATGTTCGTTATCGCTTATCCTCGATCGTTAACTTACTGTACATACGAAAAGACTTCTTTAGATGTGGAGTCTGGTGTGCAACTATAACACTGCACTGCATAACTTATTCTCCTGTGCAGTGAAGAAAAACAAATAACAACTAAACAAATAACAAAAACAAATCATTTTTTTTCTTGTTTCCAGTCCAAACATTCTTAAGTCAAGAAGCATTTTCTAGACAAGTAAAAATTATTGTCTTGTTTTCAGAAAAAAATGTCAAAATTAAGTGAGTTTTTCCTTAAAACAAGCAAAATAATCTTATTTTAAAACCAAAAACAAGATTATTTTTTATACAAGATCTAACTTATTCCTTTGTGCATTGAAGAGATAAAACAAACATATGTGCTTTTGCATTATATTACATACAAGAACTAACTTACCCCGTTGTGCACTGAGGGGATAGCAGATGACGTGCTGTGCTTTTGCATTGATTGCACACTAGAACTAACTTATTCCTTTGTGATTCGAAGCGATATCACGTGCTGTTGCATTGCATTGCATGCAAGATCTAACTTAAAATCGTAGTACATTGAAGAATACATATACGCTATGCACTGTGCATTGAAGAGATACTTAACACATGCGCTTGTTGCATTGTATACAAAAAATAACTCATTCCGTTGTGCATTTAAGAGAACATATGTACTGTTGCATTGTTGTGCATTAAAGAGATAACAGTGCACTGCATTGCATGTGCGTTGAAAAATAAACTAAACTAAACTAAACTAAACTAAACTATGCATTGTTTCATTGCATTGCATACACAACTATACTCATTCCGTTGTGCAGTGAAGCATATCACATAAAACAGGTGCTGTTGCACTGAATTGGGTACAAAACCTAATTATTTCGTTGTGCGATGAAGAGATAACATAACATGAGCACTGCAATGCATACAAGATCTAACTCATTCCTTTGTGCAGTGAAAATATAATAATGACATGCGCTGTTGTTTGACATTGCATGTATGATCTAACTTATTCTTTTGTGCATTTAATAGTAACATGAAATATGCGCTGTTTCAATGCACTGTATTTGAAGATATAACACATAACATATGTGCTTGTTATATTGCATGCAGGATCTAACTTAAACCGTAGTGCATTGAAGAATAACGTATAAGATATGCACTGTTTCGTACTAAACTTATTCAGTTGCGCATTGAGATAAAATATAAAACGGTTGTTGTTGCACTGCAGTGCACTGCAGTTCTTGTATACAATGTAATGAATGACAACGCAAAGTACAAGACGTAATTATTTATTTGTGCGTTAACTCATAACATATGAGCTTTTGCACGACAATGCAATCACATATGTGCCGTTGAATTTCATTGTATACAAGAACTAAGTCCGTTGTGCCTTAAAGAGATAACATGATATATGTGCTTGATCCATTGGATGTGCGATCTAAGTTATTCTGTTGTACACTGGAAAAATAACATAAACACATTTTTGTGTTTAAAGTTTGTTTCACAAGTTTTGCATTGCATACAATAACCCCTTGTGCATTGAACAGATAACACATACCTTGTGCTCTTGCTTTGCATAAAGATCTAATTTACTATAACATTAAAATTGTTATATTTTTCATTACATTGTATACAAGAACTAACTCATTTCGATAACTGTTGCATTGCAATCATACACAAGAACATCTTATTTGGTTGTGCCTTGAAGAAGCATCATATTTGTGTTGTTTCATTTCACTGCAGAGTCTAAAATAATCCGCTGTGTATTGATGAGATAAAACATGTCATTTCATGTGTGCACTGAACAGATATTAAAGAACATATGTGCTGTTTCACTGCATTGCATACAAGAAATAACGGTAACATATGTGCTGTTTACTTGACATTTTACATTGAAGATTATAACACATGATATATTGCATTGTATACACGAGCAAACTTAATCCCTTGTGCAATGCAGAATAACATATAAGATATGCACTGTTTGCACTCATTACATTGCATACAAGAACTACTATTGACTTTTACATTAAATAACACATGAGCTGTGCCGTTTAACATATGAATGCATATGTAAGCTATGCACTTGTTTCAGTGCATGAAATAGCTTAATCCGTTGTACATGGAAGAGATAACACTACATATTTGCTGCATTGCATTGCATTCACGACTTCTAACTTATTCTTTTATGCATTGACGAGATAACATATGTGCTTGTCGCAGTGCATTGCACACAGGACCTATCGTTGTGCATTGAAGAAATAACATAAGCAATGCACTTGTTGCATTGCGATGCATACAAGAACTTAGTCCGTTGTGCATTGAAAAGACTATACAACATATGTGCTGTGTTACATTGCATTGCACAACATAATCTAACGTTGTGTTAACATTGAAGAATAACATATAAGCTATGCACTTGTTTCTTTGCATTGTATAACAATAACAAACTCATTCCAATGTGCATTAAGAGATAACATATGTACAGCTGCGTTGCATTGCATAGCATACAAGATCTAACATTGTTCTTGAATAAGAATAACACATGAAATATTCCCTCATTCCTTGTTTCATTGCATTGTCTAAAAGAACTATCTTATTCCGTTGTGCATATGTGTTTCTCATTGAAAGTCAAAACCTGACTTTTACTGTTTTTGCATTGAAGAATAACACGAGACATGCTCTGTTTCATTGCATTTCATACAAGATCTAACTTATTCCGTTGTGTATTAACGGGATAACATATATTTGCTTTCGCATGGCATTGCATATAAGATCAAACGTATTCCGTTGTGCCTTGAACATGTGCTTTTGCATTGCTGTTGCATTGCATAGAACAAATAACTTAAAGAGAATAACGTTGCTGTTGCATTGCCTTCAAGCTCTAACTTTAATCTCTTATGCACTGAAGAATAACATACGTATGTATTACACACAAGAACTAACTCAGTCCGTTGTGCTTTGAAAAGACATTATACAACATATGTGCTGTCGCATTACAATTTAACCAAGAACTAACTCATTCCGTTGTGCAATGTAGAGACAACATACGGTATGTGCTGTTACATTGCATTGCACACATAATCTAACGTTGTGCATTGAAGAATAACATATAAAAACTATACACTTTTTACCTTGCAGTGCACACAAAAACTAGCTCATCCAGATGTGCATTTAAGAGATAACATATGTGCTGTTGCATTACTGTTGTATTGCACACAGGACCTATCGTTGGGCATTAAAGATCTAACTCAACACAAGATATGCATTTGTTGCATTGCAGTGCATACCAAAACTGGTGTATTAAAGAGATAATATTGTTGCATTGCATTCAAGTTCTAACTCAATCTCTTGTGCATTGAAGAATAACATGTATTGCATTTAAGAACTAACCAATCTGTTTGAAAAGACAATATACAACATATGTGCACAACGAAAAACATATATGCATTGCATACAACTAACTTATTCCGTTGTGTACTGCGATAACATAACAATTGAGCTGTTGCATAACAATGCAACCAAGAATTATCTCATTCCATTGTGCAGTGTAGAGACAACATATGTGCATTACACACACAATCTAACGTTGTGCGTTTATTCAAAAGAAGATGCATTGTATTGCAATGCATACAAGAACGAACTCATTCCGTTAAGATAACATATGTGCTTGTTGCATTGCATTGCACATACCGTTGTGCAATTGAAGAACACACATCTGAACACATAAGCTGTGCACGTTTCTTTGCATATTGTACACAATAACTAACTTATTCCGATGTGCATTCAGAGATAACATATGTGCTGCTGCATTGCACTGCAGACAAGATCTAATTTATTTCCTTGTGTATTGCAGCGATAACACATAAAATATTTGATTTCGCATTGCATTGCGTGCAAGGCTAAATTATTCCATTGTGCATTTAAGAATAACACGTGCAATACGCACTGTTTCATTGCATTGTCTACAAGATGTTGTGCATTGAAGGGCTAACACATAAATATGTGTTGCATTGCATTGCATACACGATCTTTAACGTATTCTTTTATGTATTGTAGAGATAACACATAACATATCATAAACATATGTTATCTCTTTAACGAATAAAAGAATAAGTTAGTGATCGTGTATGCAATGCAATGCAGTAAATATGTGATGTGTTATCTCTTCAATGTACTAATGCATACTATTTCTTGTATGCACTGCAATGAAACGAAATCTCATTTGTCATTCTTCAATGCAAAAGTCAATAAAAGTCAGGTCAAGTATGCAATGCATTGCGGTAGCGCATATGTTTATTTGTTGTCTTTTCAATGCAGAGAGAATAAGTTAGATCTTCAATGCACAGTGGAAACGAAAACTAGTGCATAGCTGTTATTCTTCAGTTGCACTACGTTTCATCGTATATTCAATGCAATGCAACAGCACATATGTTATCTTAAAGAACTGAGTTAGCTCTTGTATGCACTGCAACGCAACAAGTGCATAGCTTATATGTTATTCTTCATTGCATAACGATAGGTCATGTGCCCAATGCACTGAAACAGCACGTGTTATCTCTTCAGTGCACAACCAAATGAGTTATAGACCACTGTACTGCAAAACTCTCATGTTGCTTGTTATATCTTCGATATGCAACGGAAGAAATTAGTTGTTTTATGCAATGCAATGAAACAACGCATGTTTCCATGTGTTATTCTTAAAATGCACATCTGAATAATTTAGTTCTTGTATGCAATGCAAAAGTGCATATGTTATGTGTTATGTCTTCAGTACAGAAAGGAATGTTACCCCTCGTACGCAAATGCAAACACACATATGTTATCTCTTCAATGCATGAAATCATAAGTTGGTGATCGTGTATGTAATGCAAATATTTGATGTGTTATCTCTTCGATGTACAAAGGAATGAGCTATGTCTTGTATGCAATAATGATAATGAAACAGATAATGTCTCATGTTTTATTCTTCAATGCAAAAGTCAAATTAAAAGGATAGTTCACCCAAAAATGAAAATTCTATCATTAACTCACCCTCAGGTTGTTCCAAACCTGTATGAATTTCTTTGTTTTGTTGAACACAAAGAAGATATTTTGAAGAATGTGGGACTCTGAACAGTTCTGGGGCACCATTGACTTCCATAGTATTTTTTTTTCTACTATGGAAGTCAATGGTGCCCCAAAGCAACCCGGTTACAAATGATCTTCAAAATATCTTCCTTTGTGTTCAACAGAACAAAGATATTTATACAGGTTTGGAACAACCTGAGGGTGAGTAAATGATGACAGAATTTCATTTTTGGGCGAACTACCCCTTTAAATAAGTTAGTTGTGTACAAACTAACTTATTTAAAGCGATAGCACAAATTATGTATTGATTGTCGTTTCAATGCACAGAAAAATAAGTTAGAACTTTATGCAATTCTATGTTATCTCTTCAACAGCACATATGTTAACTCTTCAATGCACAACAGAATGAGTTAGTTCTTTATGCACTGAAACACAACAAGTGTATAGCTTATATGTTATTCTTCAATGCATTGTAATGCAAAGACTCATGTTATCTATACAATACACAAATGTATAAGTTATTTGTTTGCAAAACAATGCGACAGCACATATGTTACGTATTGTCTTTTCAGTGCACAGAGGAATAAGTTACATCTATGCAATTCGTGTTATCTCTACAACAACACATATGTAACTCTTCAATGCACAGCAGAATGAGGTAGTTCTTTATGCACTGAAACACAAGTGCATAGCTTATATGTTGCACAACGATAAGTCCTTTGCGCAATGCACTGCAACAGCACATATGCTATCTCTTTATTGCACAACAAAATGAATTAGATCTATGCATTGCAATGCAAAATGCTCATGTTACATGTTATATCTTCGATATACAACGGAAGTTAGTTGTTTTTTGCAATGCAATGATAACCCATATTATATGTTATTCTTCATTTCACATCATACAGTTTTATCAAATTGCTTACACACAGTTTTTGAAACTATGGCTCCATTTCTCAAAACTCTATTTTTTATTATACTCTATTATTATACTCTATTGCAGACTTTTATTGACTTTGCATTGAAGAATGATACATGAGACATTCTCTGTTTAGCACTGTATACAAGAAATTGCTCATTCCTTTGTACAGTGAAGATATGCCACATCACGTATTTGCTGCACTGCATTTGCATTCACGGTCACTAAACATTCTTTTACGCATTGAAGAGATAACAGATGTGCTGTTGCATTTGCATACAAGAGCTAACATTCCTTTCTGGACTGAAGACAACATATGCGCCCATGTATTGCATTGCATACAAGAACTAAATTATTCGATGTGCATTTTAAGAATAACATGAAATATGCGTTGCAATGAACAATTAACTTCTTCAGTTGTATATCGACGATATAACTTGCAACATATGAGGTTTTAGCATTACAATGCATAGAAAACTAATTTGTGTGCAATGAAGAGATTAAAATATGTGCTGTTGCAGTGCACTGCACACAGAACCTATCTTTGTGCAACTGAAGAATGACTTGTTGCATTGCAATGCATGCAAGTACTAATTCCGTTGTGCATTGAAGAGTTAAACGTGCTGTTGAAGAGATAACACATAGAATGGCATAGAAGATCTGTGCACTGAAAAGACAATACATAACATATGTGCTATAGCGCTGCTTTGCATTACACAACTAACTTCGGTTGTATATCGAAGATTATAACATGTAACAGAATTTTGCATTACAATGCCTAGCTCATTTGATAGTGCAATGAAGAGATTGCAGTGCATACAAGAACTAACTCATTCCGCTGTGCATTGAAGAGTTAACATATACGATGTTGAAGAGATAACACATAAAAGACAACAAATAAAATATGCCCTACTGCATTGTATTGCATACATGACCTGACTTTCATTGACGTTTGCACTGAAGAATGACACGAGACATGCCGTTTCATTGCATTGCATACAAGAAATAACTTATTCCTTTGTACATTGAAGATACATCTCACATTTGCTGCATTGCATTGCATACACGATCACTAACTTATTCTTTTACGCATTGAAGAGGTAACATATGTGCTGTTGCATTTGTATACAAGAGCTAACATTCCTTTCTGCACTGAAGACATAACATAATGCATTTCTCTTTGGCCAATGCCGTCCGTGATTTATCGTTCAACAGCTGGATAAAATAGTTCTGAAGTGACCCAACGATATATCTTTCCTCTATATCGTTATAGCTTTGATGTGGACTCTATGCGTTTATAAATAGAACGATTTGTAGAACTATATTTTTATCTATATCTTCTAATCGTTATCTTTATAGTTATCGTTCTTCATGTAAATGGGCCTTGTATGCAAATGCAACAGCAAATGTGTTATCTCTTCAATGCATAAAAAAACAAGTTAGATCATATATGCTGTCGCATTGCTTTGCATACAACTAACATATACATTCCACTGTGCATTGAAGAGTTTTAACATATGTGCTGTTGTAGAGATAACACATAGAAGATCTAACTCATTTGGTTGTGCAATGAAGAGATAACATATATGCTGTTGTAGTGCATTGACCTAACACAAGAATAACATATATGCTCTGTGCACTGAAAAGACAACCCATAACATATGTCATCTCGCATACAACCTACTAACTTATACATTTTTGTATTGAAGACATAACATAATATGATCCTTTGCATTACAATGCATAGAATATACATTATAATGCAATGCATTCAAGAACTATCTCATTCCGTTAAGATAACATATGTGCTGTTGCATTGCATTGCACATACGATCCAACGTTGTGCACTTGCACTTGTTTCTTTGCATTGTATACAAGCACTCTCATTCCGCTGTACATTGAAGAGTTAACGTATGTGCTGTTGAAGAGATCACATACAATTGCATAAAGATATAACTTATACTGTGCACTGAAAAGACGACACAATAACATATGTGCTATCTCATTGCTTTGCATACAACTTATATATTTGTGAATTAAAGAGATAACAACATGTAGCCTTTGCATTACAATGCGCTTATTGCTTTGCAGTGCATACAAGAACTAACACATTCCATTGTGCATTGAAGAGTTAACATGTGCTGCTTAAGAGATAACACATAGAATGCACAGAAGATCTAACTCATTTGGTTGTGCAATGAAGAGATAACATATGTGCAGTTGCTGTGCATTGCGCACAGAACCTATCGTTGTACAACTAACACTGTTGAGTTAACGTTGAAGAAATCACACATAGAATTGCATAAAGATCTAACTGGTCCTAGCTCCTTAAGATATAGAATAACATATAAACTATGCACTTGTTGCATAGCACAATAAAATATTTAGACAAAACAATAACACATGTACTATCGCATTGCTTTGCATCCAACTAACTTATACATTTGTGTATTGAAGAGATAACACCATGAGCTTTGCATTAAAATGCATAGAAGATGCATTATGATGCAATGCATACAAGAATTAACTCATTCCGTTAAGACAACATATGTGCTGTTGCATTGCATTTGCACATACGATCCAACGTTGTGCAACTGAAGAATATGCCCTTGTTGCGTTGCATTGTTTTCCGCTGTGCACTGAAGAGTTTAACATATGTGCTGCTGAAGAGATAACAAAGAATTGCACAGAAGATCTAACTCATTTGGTTGTGCAACGAAGAATAACATAAGCTATGCTCTGTGCACAGAAAAGACAACCCATAACATATGTCCTCTCGCATTGCTTTGCATACAACTAACTAACTTATACATCTGTGTATAATATAATGTAATATAATGTGTATAGAATATGCATTATAATGCAATGCATACAAGAACTGATTCATTCCGTTAAGGTAAAATATGTACTGTTGCATTGCATTGCACATACGATCCAACGTTGTGCAATTGAAGAATAACATAAGCACTTGCTGCGTTGCATTGTAAACAAGAACTAACTCATTCAGATGTGAATTGAAGAATCACACATGTAATATGGGTTGTTTCATTCCATTATTGCATAAAACAACTAACTTTGATAACCATTGTATATCAAAGATGTAACACGAGCATTTTGCATTGCAAAGCATAGAAGATCTAATTCATTTTGTTGTGCATAACATATGTGCTGATAACATATGTTAACACATGTTATCAGATAACATATGTGCTGTTGCAGTGCACTGCGCACAGTTCACTTCTTGTGTTGCAGTGCATACAAGAACTCATTCCGTTGTGCATTGAAGAGTTAACATATGTGCTGTTGAAGAGATAACACATAACACATTTGATTTCGCATTTGCGTTTGTGACCAACATATTAAATTTGGATTTAAGAATGACATATGAAATATGCAGTTTTATTGCATTGCATGAAACACTTGCAACACAGCATATAACAGCATATATGTTATCTTTTCATTGCACAACTTCATTGCAATGTTTCGCATTGCATTGCATGCATAACATGACTTTTATTGACTTATACATTGAAGAGACACGAGTCATACATGTATTTGTTGCACACAATAACTGACTCAGTCCGTTGTGCTTTGAACAGATCTAACAATGTATAACGCTGTTGTATTTGCATAGAATACCTAACTTATTCTTCTGTGCACTGAAAAGACAACCTATGTTCAGTTGCATTGCGTATAAGCTATTTCTTATGAAACCGCATGCCTCGTGTCATTCTTCAATGCAAAAGTCAATAAAAGTCAGGTCATGTTGGCAATACAATGCGGTAGTCATATATGTTATTTGTTGTCTTCTCAGTGCACAGAAGAATACGTTAGGTATTCTATGCAATTCTATGTGTTATCGCTTCATCGCATATGTTAACTCTTCAATGCACAGCGGAATGAGTTAGTTCTTGTATGCACTGCAATACAACAAGTGCATGGCTTATATGTTATTCTTTAGTTGCACTACGCTGAATCGTGTGTGCAATGCAATGCACAAGCATAGCTTGTTATTCTTCATTGCACGATGATAGGTCCGGTCCACTTCAACAGCACAGACGTAATCTCTTCATTGCACAACCAAATGAGTTAGACCTTCTATGCACTGTAATGCAAAATGCTCATGTTTACATGTTATACCTTCAATATACAACTGAAGTTAGTTGTTATATGCAATGCAGTGAAACAACCCATATTACATGTGTTATTCTTCAACAGTTAGTTATTGTATACAATGCAACAAAACAAGTGCATAACTTATATGTTATTCTTCAATTGCACAACGATCGTATGTGCAATGCAATGCAACAGCACATTTCTTATGTTAAGGAAATGAGTTAGTTCTTGTATGTATTGCATTGTAATGCCTCTTCTATGCACTGTTAATGCAAAGGTTCATTTTATGTTAACTCTTCAATACACAAATGTATAAGTTAGTTGTATGCAAAGCAATGCGATAGCACATATGTTAAATATTGTCTTTTCAGTGCGCAGAGGAATAAGTAAGATCTTCTTTGCAATTCTATGTGGTATCTCTTCAAAAGCACAAATGTTTAACTCTTCAAAGCAGAACGGAATACTCAATTAGTTCTTGTATGCACTGAAACGCAACAAGTGCATAGCTTGTGCAGTGCACTGCAACAGCACATATTTTATCTCTTCATTGCGCACAAATTAGTTTTCTATGCATTGTCATGCTAAAAGTTCATATGTATATCTTCGATATACAACGGAAGAAGTTAATTGTTCATTGCAACGCATATTTCATGTTATTCTTAAAATGCACATCGAATAATTTAGTTCTTGTATGCAAAGCAACATCAGAATGAGTCAATGAGTTTGTTTTGAAAGTTTATAAATGAGTACCCTTGAGCCAGAAATATGTTCAGAATGTCGAACATGGACTTCTGTGTGGCTGACATATCACAAGAAGGAGTCAATGAATAGAAATAGAAAATTCAAGATTGAAGATTCTTAAGCAATATACTTCCAGATATTATAGATTAGATTATGTTAGATTAGATTATTATATTAGATTATGGACGAGTTCTAAGACTTTTTTGCAAGCATTTTTGTCCATTAGGTCAAATATGGACTACTGTTTGGCTGATATCGTCAGAAGGAGTCAATGACTATAAGTTTATGATTGACGACTCTTTAAGTAAGAAATATGTTCAGTTGGGTAAATGTGGACTACTGCATCTTTCTGATGTAACATCAGATTGTATACAGAAAGTCTGAAATTGACTACACTGTGACCAGAATTATGTTTTCAGTAGGTCACAAATGGACTTCTCTATGGCTGATGTAACATCAGAAAGATGCAATGAGTTGGTATAGACAGTTCATTATCAAGGAATCTTGGGCCAGAAATATGTACAGCAGGTCAAATATGGACTTCTTACATAATAAACTAACTATAGTTGTTATTCTTCACTGCACATCGGTAGATCCTGTGAGTAATGCACTGCAACTAGACAAGTTGTTTCTTCATTGCTCAACCAAATGGTTCAGTTCTTCTATGCATTGTAATGCTTTATGAAATAAAGCTCATATTTTAAATGTTATCTTTTCAACATACAATCTATTAAGTTAGTTGTATGAAACCACATATTTCATGTGTTATTCTTAAATGCACAACCGAGTAACTTAGTACATGTACACAATGCCATGGAAAAGAGCAAATGTGGAATCGATTGATAACATATAATATATGCACTTGAACTACTTGATTCCGCTGTGCATTGAAGGGTTAAACATACTGTTGAAGAGCTAACACGTAACATATTTGATATTTTATTTAAGAATGACATGAAATATACACTTTTGCTTTGCACTGCATGCAAGAACTTCACGTTGTGCATTGAAGAGCTAACACATGCGTTTTCACATTGCATTGCATACATAACCTGACTTTTATTGACTTTTTGCATTGAAGAATCACACGTGACATTCTCTGTTTTATTGCATTGCATACAAGAAATAGCTTATTCCCTTGTACATTGAAAAAATGACATCACATATTCGCTGCATTATATTTGCATTCACGGTCACTAAACTTATTCTTTTCGCATAGAAGAGATATGTGCTGTTGCATTTGCATACAAGAGCTAACATTCCTTTCTTGCACAGAAGACATAACGTGCACGCGCCCTTGAATTGCATTGCATGCAAGAACTAAATTATTCAGATGTGCATTTTAAGAATGACGCATGAAATAAGCGTTTGTTTCATAGAAGATGCATTATAATGCAATGCATACAAGCACTGACTCATTCCACTGTGATTGAAGAGTTAACATATGTGCTGTTGAAGAGATACCTAGAATTGCACAAAAGATTTAACTCATTTGGTTGTGCAATGAAGAAATAACATATGTGCTGTTGTAGTGCATTGACCTAACAAAGGACATATGTCCTCTCGCATTGCTTTGCATACAACTAACTAACTTATACATTTGTGTATTGAAGAGATAACATAATATGATTCATTGCGTTACAATGCATAGAATATGCATTATAATGCAATGCATACAAGAACTAACTCGTTCCGTTAAGATAACATAGCATTTGTCTACTGGACCTATCGTTGTGCAATTTCAAGAATTACATAAGTTATGCACTTATTTTGTTGCATTGTATACTAGAACTAACTTATTCCACTGTGCATTGAAGAGTTAACATATGTCCTGTTGTAGAGATAACACAAAGAATTGTACAGAAGATCTAACTCATTTGATTGTGCAATGAAGAGATAACATATGTGCTGTTGTAGTGCATTGACCTAACACAGGACCTAAAGTTGTGCAACGATTAATAATATATAAGCTATGCTCTGTGCACTGAAAAGACAACCCATATGTCCTCTCTCGCATTGCTTTGCATACAACTAACTAACCTATACATTTGTGTATTGAAGAGATAACATAATATGACCCTTTGCATTACAATGCATAGAATATGCATTATAATGCAAAGCATACAGGAACTCCATTAAGGTAAAATATGTACAGTTGCATTGCATTGCACATACGTTCCAACGATGTGCAATTGAATAATGACATGAGCTATGCACTTGTTGCGTTGCAGTGCATACAAGAACTAACTCATTCCGTTGTGCATTGAAAAGTTAACATGTCCTCTTGAAGAGATAACACAACACATTTGATTTCACACTGCGTTCGTGACCAACATATTAAATTTGGATTTAAGAATGACACAAGAAATATGCAGTTTTATTGATTTGTATGCAAGAACTAACTTAATCCTTTGTGCATTGAAAAGCTAACACGTATGTTTAGCATTGCATTGCATGCATAACCTGACTTTTATTGACTTTAGCATTGAAGAGACACATGAGACATACATGACACATGTATTTGTTGCACGCAATAACTGACTCAGTCCGTTGTGCTTTGAACAGATATAACAATATATATGGTGTTGCATTTGCATACAAAATCGAACTCATTCCTTTGTGCATTTGAAAAGACAACCAATGTTCAGTTGCACAAAAACTAACCCATTCCGTTGTGCAATGAAGAGATAACATATGACATATATGCTGTTATATTGCATTGCACGTTGCGCATTGAAGAATAACATATAACATATGCGCTGTTGCGCACAGTTCACTTGTTGCGTTGCTGTTCGTACAAGAACTATCTCGTTCCGTTGTGCATTGGAGTTATTGTACACAAGGCAACGTTTATTTGCCTTGTTTACAATAACTAATTCATTCCGACGTGCATTGACAGAGATAACATATGTGCTGCTGCATTACACTGCATTCAAGATTATAACCTGTTCCGTTGTGTATTGAAGAGATAGCACATAACATATTTGATTTCGTATTGCATTGTATACATGACTAACTTATTCCGTTTTACATTGAAGAGATAAAATATCACATATTTGCTGCATTGTATACACGATCTAACTTGTTCTTATCTTGAAGAGATAATACATTTGCTGCTGCATTTGCATACAAGAGCTAACTTAAGGCCCATTCACATGAACAACGATAACTGTAAAGATAACGATGATAATAAAATTATAGCAAAAGATATGCGAATGCAACAGCACGTTACCACTCCTGTGCGTAAAACAAAAAGTTAGTGATCGTGTATGCAAAGCAATGCAGCAAATATGTTATTTTATCTCTTCAGTGTACAACGGTATAAGCTATTTCTTGTATGCAATGCAATGGAACGTTATTCATTGCATTGAAGTTATCTCTTCAACATCTGATATGTTAACTCTTTCATGCACAGCGGAATGAGTTATTGTACGCACTGCAAAACAACAAGTGCATGGCTTATGTGTTATTCTTCAATTGCAGTACGCTGAATCGTATGTCCAATGCAATGCACAAGCATAGCTTATATGTTATTCTTTATTGCACGATGATAGGTCCGGTGCGCAATGCAATGCAACAGCACATAAGTGATCTCTTCATTGCACAACAAAAAGAGTTCGACCTTCTATGTACTGTAATGCAAAATGATCATATTTACATGTCATATCTTCGATATACGACTGAAGTTAGTTGTTTTATGCAATGCAATAAAACAACACATATTACATGTGTTATTCCTCAACACACACCGGAATTAGTTATTGTATACAATTCAACAAAACAAGTGCATAACTTAAATGTTATATGCAATGCAATGCAACAGCACATATGTTATCTTAAGGGAATGAGTTAGTTGTTTTATGCAATTGCATTGTAATGCATCTTCTATGCGTTGAAATGCAAAGGTTCATATTTTGTTGTCTCTTCAATAGACAAATTTATAAGTTAGTTGTATGCAAAAGAATGCGATAGCACATATGTTAAAAAAAAAGTCTTTTCAGTGTACAGAGGAATAAGTTAGATCTTTGCAATTCTGTGTTATCTCTTCAAGGGCACATATGTTTAACTCTTCAATGCACAACAGAATGAGTGAGATCTTGTATGCACTGCAAAGCAACAAGTGCATAGCTTATATGTTACTCTTCATTGCATAACGATAGGTTCTCTGTGCAATGCACTGCAACAGCACATATTTTATCTCTTCACTGCACAACCAAATTAGACCTTCTATGCATTGTAATACAAAATGCTCATGTTACAAGTTATATCTTTGATATACAACGGAAGAAGTTAATTGATTTATGCAATGCAATGGAAACAACCAACGCATATTTAATTTGTTATTCTTAAAATGCACATCTGAATAATTTAGTTCTTGTATGCAATGCAATGCAAGTGCGCCACGTTATGTCACGTTCAGTGCAGAAAGGAATGTTAGCTCTAGTATGCAAATGCAACAGCACATATGTTTTCTCTTCAATGTGTAAAAGAATAAGTTTAGTGACCGTGAATGCAAATGCAATGCAGCAAATATGTGATGTGTCATGTCTTCAATGTACAAAGTAATAGTATGCAATAAAACAGAGAACATGCGTTGTGTTATGTATGCAATATAATGCAAAACAACACATATGTGTTTGCTCTATGTATACTTATTGACTCACTGATGTTACGTCAGCCATAGAGCAGTCCATATTTGACCTACTGAACATATATCAGGCCCAGGAGTCGTCGATCAGGAACTTTCTATACACACACAAATAATTCTTCGGTTACATGAGCCATACAGAAGTCCATAATTGACCTAATTGAAATATATGTGGCTCAGGAAGTCATGAATATTCAAAACAAACTCATTCACTATTTTCGACGTTACATCAGCCATAGCGATGTCCACATTTGATCTACTGAACATATTTCTGTCAAAACAACCCTAGATCATAAACTTTCTGTGCGGTCTCATTTACTTGTTCTGGTTATACATCAGCCATTCAGTAGTCCATATTTGACCATCTGAACATTTTTCTGGCCACAGATTACTCGTTGATGAACTTTCAAAGAACTTGCATTGACTCTTTCTGATGTTACATCAGCCATAGGGAAGTCCAAATTTGACCTACTGATCAAATTTCTGGCAAAAGAGCCCTCAATTATGAACTTTCTGTACATTCTCATTGATTCCTTCTGATGTTACATCAGCCATTCAAAAGATGATATTAGAATGTAATGAACATATCTGGTCCAAGAGTTGTCGATCTTGAACATTATATTTCTGCTCACTGAGAAGGATGCTACGGTAGCCTTACTGTAGTGCATATTTGACCTAATGGACATACTTCGGGCCAAAGAGTGCCTGATCTTTAACTTTATTAGACATGCTCATTGACTGGCCAGATATATGATCAGACTACTGAATGGCTGATATAACATCAGAAATGTTATATCAGCCATTCAGTAGTCTGATCATATTTCTGGCCAAAGAACGCTCAATCATGAACTATCTGTACATTCTCATTGATTCCTTCTGAATCAATAAGATCAAACATCAGCCATTCAGAAGTCCACATTTGACCTAATGGATATATATCTGGCTCTAGAATCGTTGATCTTGATCTTGATCGTCAATCTTAAACTTTGTATTTCTAATCATTGACTCGTTTTGATGTTACATCAGCCATTCAGTAGTCCATATTTGATTTTCTGAAAATATTTCTGGCCCAAATGTACTCGTTCATGAACTTTCAAAACAATTTAATTGACTTTCTGATGTTACATCATATAGAGAGAAGTTCACATATGACCAACTGATCATATTTCTGGCAAAAGAGCCATCTATCATTCTCATTGTTTCCTTCTGATCTTACATCAGCCATTCAGTAGTCCATATTTGACATAATGGGCATATATCTGGTCCAAGAGTCGTCAATCTGGAACGTTCAGTTTCAGTTCATTCAGGCCTTCTGATAACACGTCAACCGCACAGTAGTCCATAATTGACTACTGAACATATTTCGGGCCAAAGAATCCTCAATCATGAACTTTTTATACATACTCATTGACTCCAGATGGTACATCAGCCATTCAGTTGTCCATATTTGACCTTCTGAACACATTTCTGGCCCAAGAGTACTTGTTCGTGAACTTTCAAAACAAACTCATTGACTCATTGATTTCGGGCCAAAGAATACTCAAATCTTAAACTTTTCCATTCATACTTATTAAGTCCGCCTGATATTACGTCATCCATAAAGTAGTGTTACTTCTGCAATACAGAAGTCTAAATTAGATCTTATGAACACATTTTTGACAAATTAGTCCTCGATCATGAACATTCTATAACATACTCATTGACTCTCTTTCTGATGATACGTCTGCCATAAAGTAGTCAATATTTGGACTACTGACCATATTTCTGGTCCAAGAATCCTCAATCATGAACTTTCTACACATATTCATTGTCTCCTCCTGATGTTACGTCAGCCATTCAGAAGTCCATATTTTTACTAATGGACATATATGTGCCCCAAGAGTCGTTGATCATGAAATTTCTATTTCTATTCATTGACTCCTTCTGATGTTACATCAGCATAAAGAAATCCACATTTGACCTACTGATCATATTTCAGGCTAAAGAGCACTCGATCATGAACTTTCTACACATTCTCCTTGATTTCTTCTGATGATACGTCAGCAATTCAGAAGTCTATATTTGACCTAATGGACATATTTTGCGCCAAAGAATACTCAATCTTAATCTTTTTTATACATACTTATTGACTTTGTCGGATGATACGTCAGCCATAAAGTAGTAAATATTTGACCTGCTGAACATATTTCTGGCCCAAGAATCCTCAATCATGAACTTTCTATACATACTCATTGTCTCCTTCTGATGTTACGTCAGCCATTTAGAAGTCCATATTTTTCACTAATGGACATATATGTGGCCCAAGAGTCGTCGATCTTGAAATTTCCATTTCTGTTCATTGACTCCTTCTGATGTTACGTCAGCCATTCAGAGGTCCATATTTGTACTAATGGACATATATGTGCCCCAAGAGTCGTCGATCTTGAAATTTCCATTACTGTTCATTGACTCCTGATGATACGTCAGCCATACAGAAGTACATATTTGAACTAATGGACATATATCTGGCCCAAGAGTCTTCGATCATGAACTTTCTATAACATACTCATTGACTCCTTCTGATGATTATACAGAATTATCATATATACATACAGAAGTCCATATTTGACCCAATGGACATATATCTGGCTCAAGAATTCATGAATTTTCAAAACAAACTCATTCACTCTTTTCGACATAACATCATCCACAGAGATGTCCACATTTGACCAATTGAACGTATTTCTGTCAAAACAGCCCTCGATCATAAACTTTCTGTGCAGTCTCATTCATTCCTTTTGATGTTATTTCAGACAGACATTAGTCTATATTTGACCTACTGAACATATTTCAGGCCCAAGAGTCTTCGATCATGAACTTTCAATACATACCATTGACTCATTCTGATTATACATCAGCCATTCTGTAGTCCATATTTAACCTTCTGAACATATTTGTGGGCAAAAAGTACTCGTTCAAGAACTTTCAAAACAATTTCATTGACTCTTTCTGATGTTACCTCAGCAAAAGTCCACATTTGACCTACTGGATAAAGATCCCTCGATCATGAAATTTCTGGACATTCTCATTGATTTATTCTGATGATACATCAGCCATTCAGAAGTCTATATTTGACCTAATGGACATATATATGGCCCAAGAGTCATCGATCTTGAACTTTCTATTTCTACTCATTGAGAAGGATGATATGTCAGCCACACAGTAGTGCATATTTGACCTAATGGACATATTTCTGGCCATAGAGTGCTCAATCTTGAACTTTATTAGACATACTCATTGACTCCTGATGTCACATCAGCCATTCAGTAGTCTATATTTGACCTTCTGATCAAATTTCTGGCAAAAGGGTCATCAAACTTGAACTTTCTATACATATTCGTTGACTAATTCTGATGTTACATCAGTCAGCGAGTTGTTCATATTTGATCTTCTGAACTTATTTCTGGCCCAAGAGTACTTTTTCATGAAGTTTCAAAAAAAACTAATTGACTTCCTCTGATGTTAGTTCAGCCATAGTGATGTCCACATTTGTCGCACTGATCATATTTCTGGCAAAAGAACCTTTGATTATGAACTTTCTGTACATTCTCATTAATTCCTTCTGATGTTACATCAGCCATACAGTAGTGCAAATGTGACCTAATGGACATATTTCGGGCCAAAGAATACTCAATCTTGATCTTTTTCATTCATACTTATTGACTCTGTCTCATGATACATCAGCCATAAAGTAGTCAATATTTGACCTACTGAACATATTTCTGGCCCATGAATCCTCCATCATGAACTGTTTATACATACTCATTGACTCCTTCTCATGTCACGTCAGCCATTCAGAAGTCCATATTTGACCTACTGCACATATTTCAGGCCCAAGAGTTGTTGATCATGAACTTTCTATTTCCACCCATTGACTCCTTCTGATGATACATCATCCATAGAGTAGTCCATATTTGACCTAAAGGATATATCTCGGGCCAAAGAATACTCAATCTTGAACTTTTCCATTCATACTTATTGAGTCCGTCTGATGATACGTCAGCCTTAACTGTTTCCTGAATTTTCAAAACAAATTCATTTACTCTTTCTGATGTTACATCAGTCATAGAGATGTCCACATTTGACCTACTGAACATATTTCTGTCAAAACAGCGCTCGATCATAAACTTTCTGAGCAGTCTAATTGATTCCTTTTGATGTTATATCAGAGAGACAGTGGTCCATATTTGACCTACTGAACATTTTTCAGGCCCAGGAGTCGTCGATCATGAACTTTCTATGCATACTCATTGACTCATTCTGATTATACATCAGCCATTCAGTAGATCATATTTGAGATTCTGAACATATATCTGGTCCAAGAGTCGTCGATCTGGAACTTTCAGTTTCAGTTCATTCAGGCCTTCTGATAACACGTCAGCCGCACAGTACTCCATATTTGACTACTGAACATATGTCGGGCCAAAGAGTCCTCGATCATGAACTTTTTATACATATTCATTGACTCCTGATGTTACATCAACCATTCAGTTGTCTATATTTTACCTTCTAAACACATTTCTGGCCCAAGAGTACTTGTTCGTGAACTTTCAAAAAAAACTCATTGACTCTTTCTGATGTTACATCAGCCACAAAGAAGACCACATTTGACCTACTGAAAAGATTTCTGGCAAAAGAACCTTCGATTATGAACTTTCTGTACATTCTCAATGATTCCTTCTGATGTTACATCAGCCATACAGTAGTGCATATGTGACCTAATGGACATATTTCGGGACAAAGAATACTCAATCTTGAACTTTTCATACATACTTATTGACTCTGTCTGATGATACGTCAGCCATAAAGTAGTCAATATTTGACCTACTGAACATATTTCTGGCCCATGAATCCTCCATCATGAACTGTTTATACATACTCATTGACTCCTTTTCATGTCACGTCAGCCATTCAGAAGTCCATATTTGACCTACTGCACATATTTCATGCCCAAGAGTTGTTGATCATGAACTTTCTATTTCCACCCATTGACTCCTTCTGATGATACATCATCCATACAGTCGTCCATGTTTGACCTAAAGAATATATTTCGGGCCAAAGAATACTCAATCTTGAACTTTTCCATTCATACTTATTGAGTCCGTCTGATGATAGGTCAGGCATAAAGTAGTCAATATTTGACCTACTGAACATATTTCGGGCTCTAGAAACGTCGATCATGAACTTTGTATTTCTACTCATTGAACTCCTTTTGAACAAACGTCAGCCATACAGTAATCCATATTTGACCTATTGAACATATTGTTAGTCGATGAGTCTTCAAATATGAATGTACTATCCATAATCATAGGCTCCTTCTGAAGTGAAATCAGCCATAGAGAAGTTCATATTTGACCTACTGAACATATTTCTGGAAAAAGGGTCCTCGAACTTGAACATTCTATACATATTCATTAAGTATTTCTGATTTTACATCAGTCAGAGAGTAGTCCATATTTGACCTTCTGAACATATTTCTGGCCCAAGAGTACTGTTTCCTGAATTTTCAAAACAAACTCATTCACTCTTTCTGATGTTACATCAGCCATAGAGATGTCCACATTTGACCTACTGAACATATTTTTGTCAAAACAGCCCTCGATTATAAACCCTCTATGCAGTCTCATTGATTCCTTTTGATGTTATATCAGACAGACAGTAGTCCATATTTGAACTACTCAACATTTTTCAGGCCCAGGAGTCGTCGATCATGAACTTTCTATACATACTCATTGACTCATTCTGATTATACATCAGCCATTCAGTAGTTCATATTTGACCTTTTGAACATATTTCTGGCCCAAGAGTACTCGTTCATGAACTTTCAAAACAATTTCATTGACTGTTTCTGATGTTACATCAGCCACAGAGAAGTCCACATTTGACATACTGATCATATTTCTGGCAAAAGAGCCCTCGATCATGAACGTTCTGTCCATTCTCATTGATTCCTCCTGATGTTACATCAGCCATAAATATTTGATCTAATGGACATATTTCCGGCCAAAGAATACTCAATCTTGAACTGTTTATACATACTCAGTGACTCCTTCTGATGTTACGTCAGCCATTCAGAAGTCCATATTTGACCTAATGAACATATTTCAGGCCCAAGTGTCAATGATCATGAACATTCTATTTCCACCCATTGACTCCATCTGATGATATATCATCCATACAGTAGTCCATATATGACCTAAAAGGCCATATTTCGGGCCAAAGAATACTCAATCTTGAACTTTTTCATTCATACTTATTGAGTCCATCTGATGATACATCAGCCATAAAGTAGTCAATATTTGACCTACTGAACATATTTTTGGCTCTAGAATCGTCTATCCCATTGACTCCTTCTGATGTTGCGTCAGCCATACAGATGTCCATATTTGACTTAATGGATATATATCTGAATCTAGAATCGTCGATCTTGAACTTTGTATTTCTACTCATTGACTCCTTCTGATGATACGTCAGCCATACGGTAATCCACATTTGACCTATTGAACATATTGTTAGTCGATGAGTCTTTAAATATGAATGTACTATCAATAATCATAGGCTCTTTCTGAAGTTAAGTCAGCCATAGAGAAGTCCATATTTGACCTACTGAACATATTTCTGGAAAAAGGGTCCTTAAACTTCATCATTCTATACATATTCATTGGCTATTTCTGATTTTACATCAGTCAGAGAGTAGTCCAAATTTGACCTTCTGAACATATTACTGGCCCAAGAGTCCTCGATCATGAACATTTTATACATAGTTATTGACGCCTTCTGATGTTACATCAGCCATACAGAGATGTCCACATTTGACCTAATGAACATAATCCTGTCAAAACAGCCCTCGATTATAAACTTTCTGTGCAGTCTCATTGATCCCTTTTGATGTCATATCAGACAGACAGTAGTCCATATTTGACCTACTGAACATTTTTCAGGCCCAGGAGTCGTCGATCATGAACTTTCTATACATGCTCATTGACTCATTCTGATTATACATCAGCCATTCAGTAGTTTATATTTGACCTTCTGAACATATTTCTGGCCCAAGAGTACTCGTTCATGAACTTTCAAAACAGTTTCATTGACTGTTTCTGATGTTTCATCAGCCATAGAGAAGTCCACTTTTGACATACTGGTCAAATTTCTGGCAAAAGAGCCCTCGATCATGAACTTTCTGTACATTCTCATTGATTCCTCCTGATGTTACATCAGCCATAAATATTTGATCGAATGGACATTTTTCCGGCCAAAGAATACTCAATCTTGAACTGTTTATACATACTCATTGACTCCTTCTGATGTTACGTCAGCCATTCAGAAGTCCATATTTGACCTAATGAACATATTTCAGGCCCAAGAGTCAGTGATCATGAACATTCTATTTCCACCCATTGACTCCTTCTGATGATACATCATCCAGACAGTACAGACAGAAAACATTTCTGGCCCGAGTACTCGTTCATGAACATTCAAAACAATTTTATTGACTCTTTCTGATGTTACATCATACACAGAGAAGTTCACATTTGACCAACTGATCATATTTCTGGCAAAACAGCCCTGTATCGCGAACTTTGTGTACATTCTCAATTTTTCCTTCTGATCTTACATCAGCCATTCAGAAGTCCATATTTGACATAATGGACATATATCTGGTCCAAGAGTCGTCGATCTGGAACTTTCAGTTTCAGTTCATTCAGGCCTTCTGATAACACGTCAGCCGCACAGTACTCCATATTTGACTACTGAACATATTTCGGGCCAAAGAGTCCTCGATCATGAACTTTTTATACATACTCATTGACTCCTGATGTTACATCAGCCATTCAGTTGTCCATATTTGACCTTCTGAACACATTTCTGGCCCAAGAGTACTTGTTCGTGAACTTTCAAAAGAAACTCATTGACTCTTTCTGATGTTACATCAGCCACAGAGAAGACCACATTTGAGCTACTGAACATATTTCTAGCAAAAGAACCTTCGATTATGAACTTTCTGTACATTCTCATTGATTCCTTCTGATGTTACATCAGCCATACAGTAGTGCATACGTGACCTAATGGACATATTTCGGGCCAAAGAATACTCAATCTTGAACTTTTTCATACATACTTATTGACTCTGTCTGATGATACATCAGCCATAAAGTAGTCAATATTGGACCTACTGAACATATTTCTGGCCCATGAATCCTCCATCATGAACTGTTTATACATACTCATTGACTCCTTTTCATGTCACATCAGCCATTCAGAAGTCCATATTTGACCTACTGCACATATTTCAGGCCCAAGAGTTGTTGATCATGAACTTTCTATTTCCACCCATTGACTCCTTCTGATGATACATCATCCATACAGTAGTCCATGTTTGACCTAAAGAATATATTTCGGGCCAAAGAATACTCAAATCTTGAACTTTTCCATTCATACTTATTGAGTCCGCCTGATAATACGTCAGCCATAAAGTAGTGTTACTTCAGCAATACAGAAGTCCAAATTAGATCTTATGAACACATTTTTGACAAATTAGTCCTCGATCATGAACTTTCTATAACATACTCATTGACTTTTTCTGATGATACGTCTGCCATAAAGTAGTCAATATTTGGACTACTGACCATATGTCTAGTCCAAGAATCCTCAATCATGAACTTTCTACACACATTCATTGTCTCCTTCTGATGTTACGTCAGTCATTCAGAAGTCCATATTTTTACTAATGGACATATATGTGTCCCAAGAGTCGTCGATCATGAAATTTCTATTTCTATTCATTGACTCCTTCTGATGTTACATCAGCATAAAGAAATCCACATTTGACCTGCTGATCATATTTCAGGCTAAAGAGCCCTCGATCATGAACTTTCTGCACATTCTCCTTGATTTCTTCTGATGATACGTCAGCAATTCAGAAGTCTATATTTGACCTAATGGACATATTTTGCGCCAAAGAATACTCAGTCTTGATCATTTTTTTACATACTTATTGACTTTGTCTGATGATACGTCAGCCATAAAGTAGTCAATATTTGACCAACTGAACATATTTCTGGCCCAAGAATCCTCAGTCATGAACTTTCTATACATACTCATTGTCTCCTTCTGATGTTACGTCAGCCATTCAGAAGTCCATATTTTTACTAATGGACATATATGTGGCCCAAGAGTCGTCGATCTTGAAATTTCTATTTCTATTCATTGACTCCTTCTGATGTTACATCAGCATAGAGAAGTCCACATTTGACCTACTGATCATATTTCAGGCTAAAGAGCCCTCGATCATGAACTTTCTAGACATTCTCCTTAATTTCTTCTGATGATACGTCAGCAATTCAGAAGTCTATATTTGACCTAATGGACATATTTTGGGACAAAGAATACTCAATCTTGAACTTTTTTATACATAGTTATTGACTTTTTTTCTGATGATACGTCAGCCATAAAGTAGTCAATATTTGACCTACTGAACATATTTCTGGCCCAAGAATCCTCAATCATGAACTTTCTATACATACTCATTGACTCCTTTTGATGTTACTTCAGCCATTCAGAGGTCCATATATGTACTAATGGACATATATGTGGCCCAAGAGTCGTCGATCTTGAAATTTCCATGTCTGTTTATTGACTCCTTCTGATGTTACGTCAGCCATACAGTAGTACATATTTGAACTAATGGACATATATCTGGCCCAAGAGTCTTCGATCATGAACTTTCTATACATACTCATTGACTTCTGATGTTACGTCAGCCATACAGTAGTACATATTTGAACTAATGGACATATATCTGGCCCAAGAGTCTTCGATCATGAACTTTCTATACATACTCATTGACTTCTGATGTTACGTCAGCCATACAGAAGTACATATTTGAACTAATGGACATATATCTGGCCCAAGATTCTTCGATCATGAACTTTCTATAACAACTCATTGACTCTTTCTCATGATACGTCAGCCATACAGAAGTCCATATTTGACCTAATTGACATATATCTGGCTCAAGAATTCATGAATTTTCAAAACAAACTCATTCACTCTTTTCAACATTACATCAGCCACAGAGATGTCCACATTTGACCCATTGAACATATTTCTGTCAAAACAGTCCTCGATCATAAACTTTCTGTGCAGTCTCATTGATTCCTTTTGATGTTATTTCAGACAGACATTAGTCTATATTTGACCTACTGCACATATTTCAGGCCCAAGAGTCTTCGATCATGAACTTTCTATACATACCACTGACTGATTCTGATGATACATCAGCCATTCCGTAGTCCATATTTGACCTTCTGAACATATTTCTGGCCCAAAAGTACTCCTTCAGGAACTTTCTAAACAATTTTAATGACTCTTTCTGATGTTACCTCAGCCATAGAGAAGTCCACATTTGACCTACTGGCTAAAGATCCCTCGATCATGAACTTGTCCATATTTGATCTTCTGAACACATTTCAGACCCAAGACTACTTGTTCATGAAGTTTCAAAACAAACTCATTGACTCTTTCTGATGTTATTTCAGCCATAGAGATGTCCACATTTGACGTACTGATCATATTTCTGGCAAAAGAGCCCTCAATTATGACCTTTCTGTACATTCACATTGATTACTTCTGATGTTACATCAGCCATTCAGAAGTCCATATTAGATGTAATGGACATACATCTGGTCCAAGAGTCATCGATCTTGAACTTTCTATTTCCACCCATTGACTCCTGATGATACATCAGCCATAAAGTAGTGCATATTTGAAGTAATTGAAATATTTCTGGCCAAAGAGTGCTCAATCTTGAAATTTTTTATACATAATGACTCCATCTGATGTTACTTCAGCAATACAGAAGTCCAAATTAGATCTTATGAACACATTTTTGACAAATTAGCTCTCGATCAAGAACTTTCTATAACATATTCATTGTCTCCTTCTGATGTTACGTCAGCCATTCAGAAGTCCATATTTTTACTAATGGACATATGTGCCCCAAGAGTCGTCGATCTTGAAATTTCTATTCATTGACTCCTTCTGATGTTACATCAGCATAGAGAAGTCCACATTTGACCTACTGAACATATTTCTGGCCCAAGAATCCTCAATCATGAACTTTCTATACATACTCATTGTCTCCTTCTGATGTTACGTCAGCCATTCAGAAGTCCATATTTTTACTAATGGACATATATGTGGTCCAAGAGTCGTCGATCTTGAAATCTCTATTTCTATTCATTGACTCCTGATGTTACATCAGCGTAGAGAAGTCCACATTTGACCTACTGATCATATTTCAGGCTAAAGAGCCTTCCATCATGAACTATCCATGACATACTCATTGACTCCTTTTGATGTTATATCAGCCATTGATTCCTTCTGATTATACATCAGCCATTCTGTAGTCCATATTTGACTTTCTGAACATATTTCTGGCCCAAAAGTACTCATTTCATGAACTTTCAAAACAATTTCATTGACTCTTTCTGATGTTACGTCAGCCATAAAGTAGTCAATATTTGACCTACTGAACATATTTCTGGTCCAAGAATCCTCAATCATGAACTTTCTATACATATTCATAGACTATACATTTTCTATACATATTCATACAGTCGTGCATATTTGACGAACTCAAAATTTTTTCTTGCTCGAGATTCCTCCATCATGATCTTTCTATACATACTCATTGACTTCTTCTGATATTACGTCTGCCATACTGTAGTCCATATTTGAACTAATGGACATATATCTGGCCCAAGAGTCTTCGATCTTGAACTTTCTATTTCTGTGCTTTGACTTCTTCTAGAGTAGTGAAGTAGCGCATAATTGAGTAGTGCATATTTGACCTAAAGGACATATTTCTGGACCAAGAGTCCTCAATCATGAACTTTTTATATATACTCATTGCCTCTTTTTGATGTTAATTCAGCCATAAAGAAGTCCTTTGTTGACCTACTGAACATATTTCTGGCAAATTAGTCCTCTATCTTGAATTCTCCGTACATACTCATTGGGTCCTTCTGATGTTTTTCAGCCATACAGAAGTCCATATTTGACCTACTGAACATATTTGTGGCAAGAACATCCTCAAACTTGAACTTTCTATACAGCCTCATTGACTGTTTCTGATGTTACATCAGCCGGACAGTAGTCCATATTCGACTTAATGAACATGTTTCTAGCAAGAAGTACTCGATCTTTAACTTTTTTATACATACAATGACTCCTGATGATACGTCAGACAGACATTAGTCCACATTTGACCTACTGAACAGAAGTCTGAAAAAAAAAAAAAAAAAAAATCCTCTGTTACATCAGCCAGACAATAATCAATATTAGACCTACTTCAGTTCTTTCTGGCCCAAGAATCCTCAATCATGAACATTCTATACATACTCATTGCCTCATTCTGATGTTACATAAACCATAAAGAAGTCCATATTTGACCAACTGAACATATTTCTGGCAATAGAGTCTTTGATCATGAACTTTTTTTACATACTCTTTGAGTCTTTGAGTCCAGATGTAGCCAATGAATATGTATAGAACGTTCAATTTTGAGGACCCTTTTGCCAGAAATATGTTCATTACGTCAAATATGGACTTCTGTATGGCTGAATTAACAACAGAGGGAGCCTATGATTATGTATAGGTCTTTCGTACTTCAGCACTCATCGACTAACAATATGTTTAATAGGTCAAATAAGGACTACTGTATGGCTGACATATCATCAGAAGGAGTCCATTAGCAGAAAAAGAAAGTTCATGATCAAGGACTCTTGAGCCAGAAATATGTCCATTAGGTCAAATTTGGACTTCTGTATGGCTGATGTAACCTCAGAAGGAGTCAATGAGTATGTATAAAATTTCTGATTGAGGACCCTTCTGACAGAAATATGTTCAATAGGTCAAATATTGACTACTGTAATATTTCAAGAGACTATTCCATAAACTGGACTAAATCAACAATTTTACCACTGAACATGAATTCACAGGACACTAGTATACTGGACACATCATTCACAATAAACAATATTACATATTTAGGAATAAATATTTCCCAGAACCTTTCTGACTTATTTAACCTTAATTTTATCACACTGTTAAAAACAATAGAAGATGACTTAACTCGATGGATGAACCTACCACTTTCCATTTTAGGTCGAAATGCAACAGTTAAAATGTGTACACTACCCAAAGTCCTTTACTTATTCACCATGACTCCTGTACAGCCAACCAAGAAATGGTTTACATCATTAAATCAAATAATAAGCAAATTTTACTGGAAAAACAAGAATCCGAAAATAAGCTTACAAAAACTTCAAAAAAATAAAGCTCAAGGCGGTCTAGCAGCACCAAATTTTCAACACTATTATTTAGCATCTCATCTCTTTAAGAATTTGATGATTAAAACAACTCTCACTGCTTGGTGGAAAATTAATACATTGATAAATCACAAGCTCGTACCACACATCAGTTCACCTATATGGAATAACCCGGATTTCACTATTAATCATATGCCACTTAACAATACCAAATGGAAAGAGAAAGGCATCACACATATACATCACCTGTTTTCTGATAACACCTTCATTACTTTTACAGAATTAATGCAGGAATTTAATTTAGGAATAGAACACTATTATTACCACCTACAAATCAGGAACTCTATTAAAACCACAACTGGAATCACAGACATTGCACAACCTTTCCCAATTGTTAAACATATCAACACAATCAGTAATTCAGTAAAGATGCTCACGAAACTATATACTTTAATATCTTCTATAGATATCAATACAGTAGCACCAGTTAAACAATGGGAGAAAGACCTTAATATTAACACAGATGAGGAATTCTGGAAAACAGTTTGTAAAAATAGCTTTATCTTTAGTACAAACACAAATATTCAATTAATCCAATTTAAGATTGTACATAGAACACACATTACACAACGGAAGATGTTCACAATGGGCCTAAAAACCTCGGACAGATGTATTAACTGCAACCAAAATACACAAGACTCTTACCTTCATGCACTTTGGTTATGCCCTCCCGTTCATCAGTTTTGGAAAGATGTCACCAACAAATTAACAGAATTTTTCAAAACCAGAATCCCAAAATTCCCTTCATTACGCCTCCTAGGTGATACCTCTCAAATTAACCCATCTTTTAAATATTCAATACCTTTACTCATGTCTCTAGCTATCACCAAGAAAACAATATTACTTAATTGGAAAAATAAATGCCAAATATCAATTACACAATGGCTATATCTATTAAAGGAATATATTATTCAAGAAAAACATGCATCAGAAACACAAAACCAGTTATTTAGATTCAATAAAGTTTTTAGTCCACTGCTCTTATCCTTAAATATTGATTAAATCTGGCTGGTGAGCTGATGCCCCAATCCTCAGGGTATATACAATAGATGCTTTTATAATATATGAATAGAAAATGAGAAATCACACTTCTACAATAGATGAATAAAGTCTTATTTAATACATATTATAAAAATGATAGATGAATATAATCAATATATTTTTATATTTATATATATGTATATATATATATGTGTGTGTGTGTGTGTGTGTGTGTGTGTGTATGTGTGTGTGTGTGTGTGTGTGTGTGTGTGTATATATATGTATATGTGGGTATATATTAATGTATATGTATGTATATATTTGTGTATATGTATGTATATATTTATTTATATATATGTGTGTATGTGTGTGTATATATATATGTAAGTATCCACATGTGTATATGTGTGTGGGGGGTTTATGTACATATATTTGTAAGTGACTGCGATTTATATTATGACTATATGATAACTGACTATATAGTTGTACTGTATGCTATAATATATCTTATGTGTATATATATATATATGTATATGTATATGTATTATTATTTATTTTTTTATTTTTATATTTTTTAAGGTACTTTAGTACTTTAATTTTTATGGTTATGATTATTGTTGTTAGTAGTGGCAGCAGTGGTCGAACTATTGATACTTTCATTTTTATAGAACAATTGGGCCTCTTATGTATCTCCATCTATTATGAAAACAGTTCCACAATCATTATGAATTTTTAATAATTTATATAACTTATAGGCTCTCTGGGTCTGTCGGCCACTCTGTTTCTGTCGGTGGGCCTGACTGGCACATTCGGTTGACACAGACACTGTTGATACAGGTTTTTTTATTTTTATTTTTATTTTTATTTTTATTTTTATTTTTTGCGTTGCCTGCCTCCTCCTTTCACCACCTCTGCCGGTGTTCTGTTAACTCATTCAATATGACAGAATAAACTGGGTCAAACGCGGTGTCTCTGGCTAGGGAGCTAACTAGTGTACACCACCGTTATACCCACAGAATACAATTTAAAATGGCTCAACTGATACAGACATAATATATTGAAAACCAGGAATACATATATGAATAGTCAGTTGCTGGGTCACACCCAGACTAGGTGAGCCTTGTCTGGAGGTGCCTGGTACTGGTGTCTGGAGGTGCCAATGTCTATTTATCACTTAGTGCAGTCACTTCCAGTCTTTATTTTTTTTCTATCTCTTTCTTCCTTCCCACAACAATACAAGGAAAACTAAGCAGTAATAACTAATGCAATTCATGAAATTGATTTAACTGATCTCTGTACCTGTACCTGCTGAAACTACCACAACCATATATCTATAGCCTACTTCTTTGTCTCTCTCTCCATGTCTTCTTCTGTATTTGTATATGTATATGTATGTATTTTTTTTTTTTTGTCTTTTATGTATAAGTTACTATGTCATGTTGTAACTGTCGTTTTGCTCAATGAGAAAAAAAAAAAAGAAAAAAAAAAAAAGGAGTCCATCAGAAGGAGTCCATGAGTATATTATAGAAAGTTCATGATCGAGGGCTAACTTGTCAAAAATATGTTCATTAGGTCAAATGTGGTCTTCTGTATGACTGATGTAACATCAAAAAGAGTCAATGAGTTTGTTTTGAAAGTTCATGAACAAGTACTCTTGGGCCAGAAATGTATTCAGAAGGTCAAATATGGACTACTGAATGGCTGATCTAACATCAGATGAAGTCAATGAGTAGTTTATAGAAAGTTCATGATCAAGGACTAATTTGGGAGAAAAATGTTCATTAGATTTAATTTTGGCTTCTGTATGGCTGAAGTAACATCAGAATTAGTCAATAAGTATGTATAAAAAAGTTCAAGGCCGAGTACTCTTGGGGCAGATACATGTCCTTTAGGTCAAATATGGACTTCTGTATTGCTGATGTAACCACAGAAGGATTTGAGTGTGTATTGAAAGTTCTTGATCGACGACTCCTGGGCCTGAAATATGTTCAGTAGGTCAAACATGGACTACTCTCTGACTGATGTAACATCGGAAATAGTCAATGAATATGTATAAAAAAGTTCAAGGCCGAGTACTCTTGCGGCAGAAATATGTCCATTAGGTCAAATATGTACTACTGTCTGTCTGATGGAAAATCAGAAGGAATCATTGAGACTGCACAGAAGATTTATGATCAAGGGATGTTTTGACAGAAATATGTTCAGTAGGTCAAATGTGAACTTCACTATGGCTGATGTAACATCAGAAAGAGTGAATGAGTTTGTTTTGAAAATTCACGAAACAGTACTTTTGGGCCAGAAATATGTTCAGAAGATCAAATATGGACTACTCTCTGACTGTTGCAACATCAGAAATAGTCATTGAATATGTATAGAATGTTCAAGTTCAAGGACCCTTTTGCCAGAAATATGTTGAGTAGGTATGGACTTCTGTATGGCTGATTTAACATCAGAAGGAGGCTATGATTATGTATAGGTCATTCATATTTGATCACTCATCGACTAACAATATGTTCAAAAGGTCAAATATGGACTACCGTATGGCTGACGTATCATCAGAAGGAGTCCATGAGCAGAAAAAAAAGTTCATGATCAAGGACTCTTGAGCCGGAAATATGTCCATTAGGTCTAATTTGGGCTTCTGTATAGCTGACGAAACATCAGACGTAACATCATGGCCCGAAATATGTCCATTAGGTCAATTACGGACTACAGTGTGGCTGACGTATCATCAGAAGGAGTCAATGAGTATGTTATAGAAAGTTCATGATCAAGGACTTTTGGCCAGAAATATGTTCAGTAAGTAAGTCAAATATTGACTACTTTATGGATGAATTATCATCAGATGGAGACAATAAGAATGTATAAAAAAGTTCAAGTTTGAGTATTCTTTGGTCTGAAATATGTCCATTAGGTCTAATATGGTCTACTGTAAGTTTGACGTATCATCAGAAGGAGTCAATGAACAGAAATAGAAAGTTCAAGGTCGACGACTCTTGGGCCAGATATATGTCCATTACGTCAAATATGGACTTCTGAATGGCTGATGTAACATCAGAAGGAATCAAAGAGAATGTACAGAAAGTTCATGATCAAGGGCTATTTTGCCAGAAATATGATCAGTAGGTCAAATGAAGACTTCCCTATGGCTGATGTAACATCGGAAAGAGTCAATGAGTATGTATAGAAAGTTCATGAATGATGACTCTTGGGCCTGAAATATGTTCAGTAGGTCAAATATGGACTACTCTCTGCCTGATATAACATTTAAAGGAATCAGTGAGACTGCACAGAAAGTTTATGCTTGAGGGCTGTTTTGTCAGAAATATGTTCAGCAGGTCAAATGTGGACTTCTCTATGGCTGATGTAACATCATAAAGAGTGAATGAGTTTGTTTTGAAAATTCAGAGAAAACAGTGACTCTTTGGCCAGAAATATGTTCAGAAGGTCAAATATGGATTACTGTATGGCTGACGTATTATCAGAAGGACTGAATGAACAGGTTAAATTTAAAATTCCAGATCGATGACTCCTTGGCCAGAAATATGTTGAGTAGGTCTTAAATATGGAATTCTGTATGGCTGATTTAACATCAGAAGGAGCCAATGATTATGTATAGTGTCATTCTGTTATTTGATCACTCATAGAATAACAATATGTTCAAAAGGTCAAATATGGACTTCTGAATGGCTGACGTAACATGAGAAGGAGTCAACAGTATGTATAAATAATTCATGATTATATCCATGGGCCAGAAATATGTTCATTAGGTCAAATATTGACTACTTTGCTGTGGTTGATGTATCATCAGACATACTCAATAAGTATGTATAAAAAAGTTCAAGACTGAGCATTCTTTGGCCCGAAACACGTCCAGTAAGTCAAATATGTGCTTTACTGTATGGCTGATGT